>JBBGZY010000433.1:7500-442500 GCA_037952925.1 Lithobates clamitans | reverse complement strand
CAGTCATGCTGCTCCCTGACCTGTCGCGCCAAACTCTGGCCATGCGGCGTGCACTTAAACCGATTACATCTGTTCTTCAGGAAAAAAAGATTAAATATCAATGGCGATTCCCTTTTCAACTGCGGGTTCATCATGAGGGCAAAACGGCCCTTTTCCGCACACTAGGAGATCTGCCAAGGTTTCTGAGCACTCTGGAGCTACCCCAGATCTCACTGCCAGATTGGCCCCTTCCTTCTGCTACTACGGGACTTCCATTCCACACACAATGGCAGAAAGCCAGCAAGAATAAGCGACCCAGAAGCTCCCCTCAGAAGTCTCCAGATGACTGACTTAACTCTAGTCTCTACAAATACCACATTTTTACTCTGCCACCGTAGCTATTTAAAAAAAAAAAAAAAAGTAAAAACTGGTGCAGGCCGTCCATCCTTGAACCACTTTTAAGTGGTAATGGTCTCCCTGGACTACCTACCTGTTTTCTACACCAATAGTGTTACAGATCCAGCACCCCCCCTCCTTTTTTTTAATCTTTTTTTTATTTTTATATCACTTTTGCATATACCTTTTTGTCCCCTGCCATTATACTAGCTGGATGTCCTTTTCAGGATGATCCTTTCTTTTTTTCTTTATTGTTGTCTGCATTTTCTATTTGGGGACAAGGTTGGGGTGGATGGGTTCTGCAATTATAGCTTGCCCCCCCTCCTCCTATTGGAACTCGTTTTTGACTATGAGTTAACTTATGATAGCCTCATAGAAATGCTTCCATGCTCTTTGATGTGTTTAGGAGGGGGTGGGGTTATACACTTTGCATATGTTAAGTTACTGCTTATATGTTCTTACTAGGTTACCTCATTATAACAAATTTATGGTTATATACTGTTTTCAACAGTTATTGCTCCCCCCGTGGACCCCGGGACCGGGAGGCACTCTAGGTGCTCACCACATCCCCCCCTTAGGACTTGTAGTGCTTGTTTGCGCACTATATTAATATTAGTCTATAAGCACTTTACAGAAATGTTTCTATATTCAATTGATTACTTAATGCTGCCACCTAGTGGCTTGTTCTTTTATTTCTTCCTCTCTCTTACTTTCTTCCTTCCTTTTCTTCCCTCCTCTCTTGCTTTTTCTCTCCCCCCTACCTACCCATTTTTTTCACTTCCCTTTTCTAGGGCTGGACAGACCTCGGTGCTAACATTATTAACATCTACTGCTACCTCTCCTCACTCCTGCAATGTCTTTACTTGAGCATCTAACCTTATCGTCCTATAACTGCAGAGGCTTTAATACCCCTGAAAAAAGAAGCCAGGTGTTATACCATTTTCACAAAGCTAAAGCTAAAATCCTGCTTTTCTACAAGAGACACATTTTAGGGGTTCAGAGATTCCATCCCTTAAAAACCCTCATCATTTTCCTCAATGGTTCCACAGCACAAACCCTCAGGCAAAATCCAAAGGGGTGTCTATAGCTTTTCATAAATCGTTTCACCCAGAAGTTTTAGATTCCCTGATAGATCCGCTAGGGCGCTATTTATTCCTCAAACTTAAATTTAATTCTTCTGTCTTTACAGTGGCTAATGTCTATGGACCAAACCAAGATCAAGGGAACTTCTTGTCCAAGGTTCTAAACAAACTGTTATCATTTGGGGGTCCTTGTTTCATTTTAGGTGGCGACCTTAACACAACTCTTTCCCCAGCCGTGGACACTTCCTCGGGTAAGTCAGCTATGTCCCACACGACTCTTACACACATAAAATCTCCTTTAAATTCGGCACAGCTCATAGACGTATGGAGGATACAACATCCTCTGGAGAGAGATTACAGCTGTTACTCCGTGGCTCATAAATCTTATAGTCGTATCGATTACTTTTTAATCTCCCAGTCATTACTTGACATACCACTTAAGGCCTCCATAGGAAATATTCTCTGGTCGGATCACGCACCCGTACACCTTAGCCTAGCCCACCCTCCGAAATCCCGTACCCGGTCCTGGTGGCGACTAAACGACAATTTATTGACTGACTCGGTATGTGTTGCAGCGGTTGAAAAAACTATTAGCGATTTTATTGCAGTCCATCGCCAAGACGATACTAGCCCCCTCATTAAATGGGAAGCCCTGAAGTGTGTACTTAGAGGGACCCTAATTCAGCATGGCTCTCGGTTAAAAAAAGCTAGAATGGCCGACATCTCATGCCTTCTATCTGTGATTAAAATGCTTGAATCGACACATAAACGAGACTCAGACCCAGCAACATATACCGACCTCTCTAACGCATGTAGAGATTTGCTCCGTCTACTAGATGCTAACTCTCTTATAGCCAGAGACCGGGGACGTAACCGACATTACACTCTAGCTAACAAATGTGGAGAACACCTTGCGAGGGTTCTTCATCCTCGTCCCCCACGCCGACCTATACCACACATCTGTACATCTGACCAACAAAAAATCAGTAATCCCAATGGCATTTCTGACGCATTTAAACAATATTACTCGAATTTATACAATCTCCAAACCCCAAAGGGGACGACCTCTGCGAACGACATACACCTATCCCATATGCAGGACTACATTTCTGACACAGCTCTACCACAACTAAACCTTGAACAGCCATCTGCCATGGACGACCCTCTTACAGTAGCGGAATTTACTGCCACTATCAAAAGCCTGAAAAATGGTAAATGCCCAGGTCCTGATGGGTTTTCCCCAAGATTTTATAAATCTTTTGCTCAACATCTTACTCCACTGCTAGCTAACGCATTTAACTCTATAGACGATACCCATTTCCCCTCCAGAGACCTACTAGCAGCTAATATCTAGGTAATACCCAAGCCTGGCAAAGACCCCTCTCAGTGTAGTAGCTATCGCCCAATTTCACTCCTTAACCTTGATATTAAGCTTTACGCCAAAGTCCTAGCGAACCGCCTATCTCCTATCTTACCTTCACTCATTCATAAAGATCAGGCGGGATTTGTCCCGGGCCGAGAGGCCAGGGATAATACCACAAAAACCATTCACCTCATTTCCTATATTCAAAAACATAATCTAAAGGCATGCCTGCTCTCGTTTGATGCCGAGAAGGCCTTTGACTGGGTCAACTGGGATTTTTTGCGCCTCTCCCTACGACAGATAGGCCTTGGCCCTACTTTTGTGTCTAGGGTCATGGCACCATACTCATGTCCCTCGGCGTCAGTCCTGGTCAACGGTTCCTCCTCCGATTCATTCCAGATTTCAAACGGCACGCGACAGGGCTGCCCCTTGTCTCCCCTCCTTTTTGTCTTGGTGATCGAACACCTGGCCCAGGCTATTAGACAAAATGCATCCATAGTGGGAATCCAGACACCCTCATTTGAACATAAACTTTCGGTTTATGCGGATGATTTATTAGTCTACATACAACAACCTCATACTACCCTACCCTCAATGATGTGGAATTTCGCAGGTTTGGACAGTTTAGTAATTTTAAGTTGAACATGTCTAAGACTGAGGCCTTAAACATATCCTTACCTCAAACTACCCTTACCCAACTACAGACTAACTTTCCCTTCCAATGGGGTTCCAGGGGCATCTCTTATTTAGGGATCACGATTCCTGCTAATCTCTCCGACTTATATGCTCTAAATTATATACCCCTCCTAACCCGTGTTAGAAAGGAATTGGAATCATGAAATTCCTCTACCTTGGTTTGGGCGTATCAATACATTAAAAATGGACACCTTGCCAAAATTACTATATTTATTCCAAACCGTTCCTATTATGGTCCCTAAACACTTTTTTACATCTCTTCGCTCTATGTCCATACGATTCATATGGCAAAATGGTATGTCCCGTATTCGTCACAATCTACTCACATACCCCAAAATACAGGGCGGAGTAGGCCTACCTGACTATGAGCTATACCATAGAGCTGCACTGTTATCCCGGGTCCTGGAATGGTTCCCTCGCCCTTTCCCCAAAGCGTCCACCATGGTGGAACAAGATTTATCCTCTCTTGATCTCAGAGCCTTGCTTTGGGGATATGGATGACATTTACACTCACTCTCCTCTACTTCCCCACTGACGATTGCAGCATTACATTTCCGGTACAAGAAAGGCATACAGTCTCTACTATCCTCAGACCCTTCACCACTCACTTCTTTATTTGACCACCCTGCACTCCCTCAAGATAAAGGTTCTAACACACTAGGCCCATATTCTCGTTCTACGTGGCCTGTAGCGGGTTCATTTGTGAACCCTACCTCTGGTGCACCCATCCTACCGAACACGCAAGGTAATTGGCTCATAGCCCTCCGTATATCCTCATTTTGCTCTGACCTATTCTCCTCCTCTCAAATTCATAGACCCTTAACGGAATTCGAACAGCTGTGCTCTCTTACGGAAACTCCCAGACACTTACTTTCTACCCTATACACGATGCAGAATATACTGCTACATAACCGACCTCCCTCATACACCAGGAAGTGGTCCAGGGAGCTGGGAAAGGAACTTCATTCAGAGGACTGGCAAAAGTCATATTATTTCACGCACAAACCTTCAATATCCTGCTATACCCAGGAGAAAAATTTTAAGCTTCTTTCCCGATAGTACAGGGACCCTCAATCCCTTATAAAATTTTCCCCTGCTGTAGCAAATTGGAGCATGCTCTGCTGGAGTTTTTTGCCTTCCTCTGGATCAACTGTGGGTATAGAATTGGGTATATTGGATTGTACAATTTTTTTTTTTGTTTTTTGTTTTTTATGGTTGAACTGGATGGACTTGTGTCTTTTTTCAACCTGACTAACTATGTAACTATATAGAGGAGTGTAAGAGGACACCAGTGGCAACCTGTGAAGCTCTGGTGAAAGCCATGCCCAAGAGGGTTAAGGCAGTACTGGAAAATAATAGTGGCCACACAAAATATTGACACTTTGGGCCCAGTTTGGACACTCTCACTTAGGGGTGTACTCACTTTTGTTGCCAGCGGTTTAGACATTAATGGCTGTGTGTTGTTATTTTGAGGGCACAGCAAATGTACACTGTTATACAAGCTGTACACTCACTACTTTACATTGTAGCAAAGTGTCATTTCTTCATTGTTGTCACATGAAAAAGTATAATAAAATATTTACAAAAATGTGAGGGGTGTACTCACTTTTGTGAGAATATATTTTTTTCCTCATTAATGTACACACAGCACCCATATTGACAGAAAAACGCAGAATTGTTGGCATTTTTGCAGATTTATTAACAAAGAAAAACTGAAATATCACATGATCCTAGTATTCAGACCCTTTGCTCAGTATTTAGTAGAAGCACCCTTTTGATCTAATAAAGTCATGAGTCTTCTTGGGAAAGATGCA
Organism: Lithobates clamitans; assembly: GCA_037952925.1. Taxonomy (NCBI): domain Eukaryota; kingdom Metazoa; phylum Chordata; class Amphibia; order Anura; family Ranidae; genus Lithobates; species Lithobates clamitans. Next base: position 437,170 of record JBBGZY010000433.1, on the reverse strand, counting down.
ACAAGTTTTTCACACCTGGATTTGGGGATCCTCTGCCATTCCTCCTTGCAGATCCTCTCCAGCTCTGTCAGGTTGGATGGTAAACGTTGGTGGACAGCCATTTTTAGGTCTCTCCAGAGATGCTCAATTGGGTTTAAGTCAGGGCTCTGGCTGGGCCATATAGGAACAGTCACAAAGTTGTTGTGAAGCCACTCCTTCGTTATTTTAGCTATGTGCTTAGGGTCATTGTCTTGTTGGAAGGTAAACCTTTGGCCCAGTTTGAGGTCCTGAGCACTCTGGAGAAGGTTTTCGTCCAGGATATCCCTGTACTTGGCCGCATTCATCCTTCCCTCGATTGCAACCACCATGCTTCAGCAGTGCCTGGTTTTATCCACACATACTGCTTAGAATTAAGGCAAAAAAGTTCTATCTTGGTTTCATCAGACCAGAGAATCTTATTTCTCACCATCTTGGAGTCCTTCAGGTGTTTTTAAGCAAACTCCACACGGGCCTTCATGTGTCTTGCACTGAGGAGAGGCTTCCGTCGGGCCACTCCGCCATAGAGCCTTGACTGGTGGAGGGCTGCAGTGATGGTTGACTTTCCACAACTTTCTCCCATCTCCCGACTGCATCTCTGGAGCTCAGCCACAGTGATCTTTGGGTTCTTCTTTACCTCTCTCACCAAGGCTCTTCTCCCCCGATAGCTCAGTTTGGCCGGACAGCCAGTTCTAGGAAGGGTTCTTGTCGTCCCAAACGTCTTCCATTTAAGGATTATAGAGGCCACTGTACTCTTAGGAACCTTAAGTGCAGCAGAAATTTTTTTGTAACCTTGGCCAGATCTGTGCCTTGCCACAATTCTGTCTCTGAGCTCTTCAGGCAGTTCCTTTGACCTCATGATTCTCATTTGCTCTGACATGCACTGTGAGCTGTAAGGTCTTAAATAGACAGGTGTGTTGCTTTCCTAATCAAGTCCAATCAGTATAATCAAACACAGCTGGACTCAAATTAAGGTGTAGAACCATCTCAAGGATGATCAGAAGAAATGGACAGCACCTGAGTTAAATATATGAGTGTCACAGCAAAGGGTCTGAATACTTAGGACCATGTGATATTTCAGTTTTTCTTTTTTAATAAATCTGCAAAAATGTCAACAATTCTGTGTTTTTCTGTCAATATGGGGTGCTGTACATTAATGAGAAAAAAATGAACTTAAATGATTTTAGCAAATGGCTGCAATATAACAAAGTGAAAAATTTAAGGGGCGTCTGAATACTTTCCGTCCCCACTGTGTGTGTGTGTGTGTGTGTGTGTGTGTGTGTGTACACACACACACACCACATATAATAAATATTCTGTAGTTAAAATAAATAAATAATTGTATTGGTTAAAATAAATATTTGCTAAACTCGTAACATCTAAAAAATAATTTAATTAATAAATTATTACCTAATCACAGTCTAAAACTATATTTATTAAACCTGCAATATGTTACTAAAGACTGTATCAATACACTGTATACACTCACAGTGTTTCTGGATTGCAGCCGTATGAATGTGAATGAGCATGTCACTTACATGTAACTCCTTAAATTACTGATTAATAATGCATTTTGTGTTGTACATATCATGTTCTATATCGATATTGCATCATGCTGTGTTGTTTGAAATACATTTTTATTAAGTTTGCAAGGTTTTTTTGGGGGGGGGGGGACTGTACATGTCAAGAGTGCCAATCAGCGCTGGCTAGACAGAGGGTCGGGGGTCAGGCACCATCACTATGCACGTCAGAAGAGAGTGAAGTTTCCTCCTACAAGAACCGTTTGCGTTCGGCAGAAGGTACACGTGACCGTTGTATACCGATAGTCTAAAAAGGTATATAGCGGATTTATTTTAAAGAATTAACAACATATACAGTTGTATGCAAAAGTTTAGGAACCCCTGACAATTTCCATGATTGTCATTTATAAATATTTTGGTGTTTGGATCAGCAATTTCATTTTGATCTATCAAATAACTGAAGGACACAGTAATATTTCAGTAGTGAAATGAGGATTATTGGATTAACAGAAAATGCGCAATATGCATCAAAACAAAATTAGACAGGTGCATAAATTTGGGCACCCCAACAGAAAAATCACATCAATATTTAGTAGAGCCTCCTTTAACAGAAGTAACAGCCTCTAGATGCTTCCTATAGCCTGTAATGAGTGTCTGGATTCTGGATGAATGTATTTTGGACCATTCCTCCTTACAAAACATCTACAGTTCAGTTAGGTTTGATGGTTGCCGGGCATGGACAGCCCGCTTCAAATCACCCCACAGATGTTCAATGATATCCAGGTCTGGGGACTAGGATGGCCATTCCAGAACATTGTACTTGTTCCTCTGCATAAATGCCCGAGTAGATTTTGAGCAGTGTTTTGGGTCGTTGTCTTGTTGAAATATCCAGCCCCGGTGTAACTTCAACTTTGTGACTGATTCCTCAACATTATTCTCAAGAATCTGCTGATATTGAGTGGAATCCATGCGACCCTCAACTTTAATCAGATTCCCAGTACCGGTACTGGCACTTCGGCACTTCGTTCGAATTTCAGGTATTTTCATTATCGTTTTAACAAACGATAACGAAAGTGCAGAATCCGAAAAACGAAAGATCCGACATAAACAAATGCTTTATTTTCGTTTTCGTTGCTACAACAGTTCGATATAGATAGGAGATTCGACATGATGCTGACACTAACAATCTGTGTCCATCAAACCTGTGGTCGAATGTGCCTAACCTTAACTCTATTAGTCCAAGATTATTCTAAATAGAGAGAAAAGATTTGACATAGGGGAGAAAAGATCGCTGCTGAAATTGGGTGGGGGTAGTAAAATAAAAATAATGATGGTGATGAATGTTATTGGCTGATTGTAACCAAAGAGGAGGAGCAGTAAAATAGCTAGAACTAAGTACACAGCCAACTTACTTTCATTTACGATTTTCTAGCAGAGACACACACACACTGAATCATTTCAGAAGACAGTCATTCTTAGCTGGCCCGTTTGTCAGAGAACCTGAATTATTTAGCAATTAAGCATAAGCACAGCAGCAGAATAATAGTGAAGAAAGCTACAGTTCAACTTAACTATTTCATAATAATCTGCTGCTATTGTTTTAGTGTTGTGAACTTGATAGTGATACTAGTGATGCTAATGTTGTGATAGCCTCAGAGGCTGCCCGTGTTGTGGGGGGCGGGGGATTTATTATCATAGATTCTATATTATAGAGTGAGATTCTATATACCCTATCTTGTTACCTGTCTGATCAGTGATCACTATCACCAGTCCATTTTCTGTTTGAACTATATACATTCAACATGAACGACGAAGATTCGACAAAGCAGCAAAAAACATACTAACGTTGAATCTTTGGCTTATGGTGTGTGTTGAAAGTTCTAAGAAGATTTGACGGAGCAGCTAAACTATACGGCGTCGTACAGTTTAGCTGCTCCGTCGAATGACAGATTCGACCTTAATTAATTTGGATTTTTGGATGAATGCAATTTTTAACGAAAAACGAAATATATAAAAACAAATTTCTGGAGTAACTTAATAAATTTATTTTTCGGACGAAAACGAAATATTTCAGTGTGCACATGTCTACTGGCCACACAGCCCCACAGCATGATGGAACCTCCACCAAATTTTACTGTGGGTAGCAAGTGTTTTTCTTGGAATGCTGTGTTCTTTTGCCACAATGCATAATGCCCCTTGTTATGACCAAATAACTCAATCTTTGTTTCATCAGTCCATAGCACCTTATTCTAAAATGAAGCTGGCTTGTCCAAATGTGCGTTTGCATACCTCAAGCGACTCCGTTTGTGGCATGTGTGCAGAAAAGGCTTCTTTTGCATCACTCTCCCATACAGCTTCTCCCTGTGCAAAGTGCGCTGAATTGTTGCACGGTGACACCATCTGCAGCAAGTTGATGTTGTAGGTCTTTGGATATGGTCCGTGGGCTGTTCTTGACCGTTCTCACCATCCTTCGCCTTTGCCTCTCCAATATTTTATGTGTCCTGCCACTTCTGGCCTTAACAAGAACTGTGCCTGTGGTCTTCCATTTCCTTACTATGTTCCTCACAGTGGACACTGACAGCTTATATCTCTGCGATAACTTTTTGTAGCCTTCCCCTAAACCATAATGTAGAACAATCTTTGTTTTCAGGTCATTTGAGAGTTGTTTTGAGGCCCCCATGTTGCCACTCTTCAGAGGAGAGTCAAAGAGAACAACAACTTGCAATTGGCCACCTTAAATACCTTTGCTCATGATTGGATGCACCTGTCTATGAAGTTCAAGGCTAAATGAGCTCACCAAACCAATTGTGTGTTCCAATTAATCAGTGCTAGCGTAAGTAGTTACAGGTATTCAAATCAACAAAATGACAAGGGTGCCCAAATTTATGCACCTGTCTAATTTCGTTTTGATGCATAATGCGCATTTTCTGTTAATCCAATAAACCTCATTTCACTACTGAAATATTACTGTGTCCTTCAGTTATTTGATAGATCAAAATGAAATTGCTGATCCAAACACCAAAATATTTATAAATGACAATCATGGAAATTGTCAGGGGTTCCTAAACTTTTGCATACAACTGTATATGTTGTTAATTCTTTAAAATAAATCTGCTATATACCTTTTTAGACTATCGGTTTGCAACGGTCACGTGTACCTTCTGCCGAATGCAGGCGGTTCTTGTAGGAGGAAACTTCACTCTCCTCTGACGTGGATAGTGATGGTGCCTGACCCCCGTCCCTCTGTCTAGCCAGTGCTGATTGGCACTCTTGACATGTACAATCCCCCCCCCAAAAAAAAACCTTGCAAACTTAATAAAAATGTATTTCTAACAACACAGCATGATGCAATATGGATATAGAACATGATATGTACAACACAAATTGCATTATTAATCAGCAATTTAAGGAGTTACATGTAAGTGACATGCTCATTCACGTTCACACGGCTCCAATCCAGAAACACTGTGAGTGTATACAGTGTATTGATAAAGTCTTTAGTAACATATTGCAGGTTTAAAAAATATAGTAATTGTCAGGGGTTCCTAAACTTTTGCATACAACTGTATGAGTTGTGTGTGCTGCGGGGGTGCGGATGCATCCTTTATACATTAAAGGGTTTAGTGACACTTTAGGATCTAATGATTGTCTGTGGAGTGTCTGAACCTGTGTGTAGGGTTTATTCACCCATCCTTGTGTAACGGTCAAACTTGGCTGTGTGGGTCTGTACAGCCGATGTTCATTCACTCACTTTATATAGGCTGCCTGCACGCAGCCCAGTGCTAGTGCAAAAAGTAAACAGCTCCCATGTGAATGAGCCCTTAATAGAGTTTGAGAACTTTCACTGTTACATTGTTTTTTAAATCTTAACAATAAAAATAGACAAAATTCTTATTCCCCATAAAAAAGTAAAAGTTTCCAGCAATGCTGAAGTTATCCAGCAGTGGGATCTCAAAGAGGGGTATGACGGTAACCAAAAGACGGCTACAGCGCGGTCAGCTTATCCTGGGAGGGCGTCCATGGACGTCCTCCCAGAATCCTGCCCTTGCGCGCCCCCTGGGGCGCGCACCCGAGAACTTCCGTGGACCCGGCGCATCACGAATCACGGTGAACGGCCGCTGATCGCGGCCGTTTACCATGTGATCGCTCCGTCAAATGACGGAGCAATCACATGTAAACAAACCGGCGTCATGTCATGACGCCGGTTCCTCTCCTCCCCTCTGTGTACCGATCAGAGGGGGAGGAGCGGGGGAGGAATCGGATGGCAGCAGCGTTGTGGGCTGCATCTGTAGTGCCCACGATGCTGCTCTGTGACAAATACAGTCACATCCAGCCATCCATCTATCCATGCTCAGCCATCCCTCCATACTATAATACCCTGCAATACTCTGCAATACCCCGCAATACTCTGCAATACCCCCCGCAATACTCTGCAATACCCCCCGCAATACTCTGCAATACCCCCCGCAATACTCTGCACTACTCTGCAATACCCCGCAATACTCTGCACTACTCTGCAACACCCCGCAATACTCTGCACTACTCCGCAACACCCCGCAATACTCTGCATTACCCTGCAATACCCTGAAATACCCTGCCATACCCTGCACTACTCTGCAATACTCTGCACTACCCCGCAATACCCCGCAACACCCCGTAATACTCTGCAATACTCCGCAACACCCTGCAATACTCTGCACTACTCCGCAGCACCCTGCAATACTCTGCACTACCCTGCAATACTCTGCAACACCCCGCACTACTCTGCAACACCCCGCACTACTCTGCAATACCCTGCACTACCCAGTCATACTCTGCGATACCCTGCCATACTCAGCCATGCGCAGCCATACTCGGCTATACTCTGCCATACTCAGCTGTACTCGGCCTCTGTATGTGGCCAGGCTGTGAAAGTCTCACACATGTGGTATCGCCGTACTCAGGAGGGGTAGGAGAATCTGTTTTGGGGTGTCATTTTTGGTATGTACATGCTATGTGTTAGAAATATTGTATAAATGGACAACTTTGTGTTAAAAAAAAATGTGTTGTAACCACTTCCTGCCCGCCGGCCATCATGGGCTGCATCTGTAGTGCCCACAACGCTGCTCTGTGACAAATACAGTCACTTCCAGCCATCCATCCATCCATGCTCAGCCATCCCTCCACACTATAATACCCTGCAATACCCCACAATACTCTGCAATACCCCGCACTACTCTGCAATACCCCGCACTACTCTGCAATACCCCGCACTACTCTGCAACACCCCACAATACTCTGTAATACCCCGCAATACTCTGTAATACCCCGCAATACTCTACAATACCCCCCGCAATACTCTGCAACACCCCACAATACTTTGCAACACCCCGCAATACTCTGCACTACTCCGCAACACCCCGCAATACTCTGCAACACCCCGCAATACTCTGCAACACCCTGCAATACTCTGCAACACCCTGCAATACTCTGCAACACCCTGCAATACCCCGCAATACTCTGCAATACCCCGCAATACTCTGCAATACCCCGCAATACTCCGCACTACCTTGCAATACCCAGTCATACTCGACGATACCCGGCTATACTCAGCCATACCCGGCTATACTCTGCTATACTCTGCCTCTGTATGTGGCCAGGCTGTGGAAGTCTCACACATGTGGTATCGCCGTACTCAGGAGGAGTAGGAGAATCTATTTAGGGGTGTCATTTTTGGTATGTACATGCTATGTGTTAGAAATATTGTATAAATGGACAACTTTGTTTAAAAAAAATGTGTTGTAACCACTTCCTGCCCGCCGGCCATCATACAACGTCCTTGACCTTGTGCAGGGATATCTGAATGATGCCTGCTGCTACAGGCATCATTCAGATATCAGCTTTTTCAGCCGGCGATTCCCTACACCATAGGAATGATCATAGCGGCTGTTCCACTGCTTGATCGTTCTTATGGGAGGCGAGAGGGGACCTCCCCCCACTTCACGCCGCCCTCCGGTGCTTCTACTGACTCACCGCTATGATCGAAGCCAGGATCGTTTTTTTTATTTCAGGCTTCCCAGCCTATTGGTGAGATGTGGGGTCTTGTTGACCCCATATCTCATTGTAAAGAGGACCTGTCATGCCATATTCCTATTACAAGGGATGTTTACATTCTTTGTAATAGGAATAAAAGTGATTCAATTTTTTTTTTTTGGAAAAAAGTGTCAAACTAAAATAAAGTAAAATGAACAATAAAAAGAAAAAAAAATTTTTTTAAAGCGCCCCTGTTCGTGTGCTCGCATGCAGAAGCGAATACAGACGCAAGTCCTGCCCACATATGAAAACGGTGTTCAAACCACACATGTGAGGTATCGTGCGAACGTTAGAGCGAGAGCAATAATTTTGGCCCTAGATCTCCTCTGTAACTCAAAATATGTAACCAGTAAAAATTTTTAAAGCGTTGCCTATGGGGATTTTTAAGTAGCGAAGTTTGGCGCCATTCCATGAGCGTGTGCAATTTTGAAGGGTGACATGTTAAGTATCTATTTACTCGGCGTAACTTCATCTTTCACATTATGCAAAAACATTGGGCCAACTTTACTGTTTTTTTGTTTTTTTTTAAAGCACAAAACTGTTTTTTTTCCCAAAAAAAAGCGTTAAAAAAATAGCTGCGCAAATACCGTGAGAGATAAAAAGTTGCAACAACCGCCATTGTATTCTCTAGGGTCTTTGCTAAAAAAAAACCATATATAATGTTTTGGGGTTCTATGTAATTTTCTAGCAAATAAATTATGGTTTTTACATGTAGGAGAGAAATGTCAGAATTGGCCTGGGTGCTCCAGAACGCCTGGAGGTGCTCCCCTGCCTGTTGGGCCTCAAAATGTGGCCACGCTGTGTAAAAGTCTCACACTTGGTATCGCCATACTCGGAAGTAATAGCAGAATGTGTTTTGGGGTGTAATTTGTGGTATGCATATGTGGTGTGTGAGAAATAACCTGCTAATATGACATTTTTGTGGAAAAAAAAAAGAAAAAAAAAAATCTTGATTTTGCAAAGAATTGTGGGAAAAAATGACAACTTCAAAAAACTCACCATGCCTCTTACTAAATACCTTGGAATGTTTTCTTTCCAAAAAGGGGTCATTTGGGGGGTATTTGCACTTTTCTGGCATGTTAGGGTCTCAAGAATATAGATAGGCCGTCAGTAATTCAGGTGTGATCAATTTTCAGATATTGGCACCATAGCTTTTGGACTCTATAACTTTCACAAAGACCAAATAATATACATCGATTTGTACTTATTTTACCAAAGATATGTAGCAGTATAAATTGTGGCCAAAATTTTATGAAGAAAAATTACTAATTTGCTAAATTTTATAACAGAAACAAAGAAAATTTCATTTTTTTACTGAATTTTCAGTCTTTTTTCTTTTATAGCGCAAAAAATAAAAAACCCAACGGTGATTAAATACCACCAAAAGAAAGCTCTATTTGTGTGAAAAAAGGACAAAAATTTCATATGGGTACAGTGTTGCATGATTGAGTAATTGTCATTCAAAATGTGAGAGCAACGAAAGCTGAAAATTGGTCTGGTTAGGAAGGGGGTTTAAGTGCCCAGTTGTCAAGTGGTTAAAGCACCCCCCCCCCCCCAAACTGAATGGCACAGTTTTCTTGCTCTTGGGATGCCAGTCCATATTCCTGCTGTGTGCTAGTAGGAGGGGCACACTGTTTTCTTTTTTTTTTTTGCTCATTTGTATGAATAAAAACCAAAATGACAAAATTAACTCTTCTAGTGCTCAAACAGCGCATAAACAAAAAGTGTGTAAAACATGTATAACATACATATTTTTAGAACCATGGAGAGCTATTGCTGTTCACCAACGGCTGCAGGCGCCCAATGTATATTCATCTAACTGCAAATACGGTAAATGTGACTGGATTTCCAGGTGAATGCCATTGAATTTCAAATGAATAAAATTCAAAATACTAACAACCTACAAAGCCATTCACAACTCTGCCCCCAGCTACATCAGTAACCTCAAAATACAAATTGCTATTTTCGCTCCTCCTGAAACCCCCTGCTCTCTAGCTCCCGTGTCACCTCCTCCCATACTCGCTTCCAGGACTTCTTTAGGGTCTCCCCCATCCACTGGAACTCCTTACCCAAATCTGTCTATCTCCTACTCTATCCTCCTTTAGGCGATTCCTAAAAACCCATCTCGTCAGTGAGGCCTATCCTGCCTCTAACTAATAAACTGTCTTTTTTGCTTTCTCTAGGTTATGCCCCACAGTTATTACCTTTTGCATCACTTCACCTTTCCTTTTAGATCGAATGAGCAGGGCCCTCCAATTCCTCTTGTATTAAATTGTAGTAACTGTACTGTCTTTCTCCATTTTGTAAAATGCTACGCAAACTGTTGGCGCTATATAAAACCTAAATAATAATAATTGGTTGAATGTCAGTAAAGGTTTCAATGTGCAGGAGAGTTACCTACACATCGTACGTAAATAGCCTCTATGTGCTATTTTCAGACAAAAGGTGGTCTGGTGGAGACCCACACTTTTACAAGGTGACTTGCAAGGCATCTGAACTCACCTGTACACATTCCTCCAAATCCATCTTTTCCAGCTCATGGCAATTCTACAGAGTGGACAATAAGAAGACAGAGTTAATGGACAAAAATTTAGCAGCAAAATGCAGCAAAGGTCATAATCAAACTGTATCACTTGCAGAGTCACAGGGAAAAAGTAAACGTGGTGGCGTTTCCCACCATTACTTGTGCTCTTAAGACTGTTGCCTCTGACAACCAATCAAATATTAGCTTTCAGAACTATGGTCATATTTTTTTGCAAATACTTTAAAGTGGTTCTAAAGTGTATACCTATTTTACCTCAATGCATTCCCTGCATTAAAGCGGTATTAAAACCAAAAATGTGTTATACTGCAGCTTACCAATCCTTAGATCTGGGGACTGCATTAGTTTTCTTTTTTTTTAAGGATCATTTCCCCCTCAGTTTTCACCTGGTGATCTGGCCAGTAACATTCCTCCTATATTAGAGTGCCTCCACTCTGGATGAAGGAGCACGGAGACACATTAGGACAGCAGTATTGTCAGCTTGGGAGAAAGTGAGTGTTAGATGTACTAGCAGATTTAGATACAATAACAAATTGAAGCCAAACTCCAGCTCACACTTTATAAGCAATTATACATTAGCAAACCCTTTTTTACATTTTGAATAAAAAAATTACATAAATAAATAAAAGTTGGTTATTGTAAGCTCTCCTGTCAGTAGTAAATGGTTTGCCTCAACCCTCTAACCTCTACGTCTCCAGGACAGCTTGTAATTGAAAAACAGCAGAATTGCTGGCCAGAGGTGAAAATAGTAGGAAAGCCTAAAAAAAGAAAACAAATGCAGCCATCATATCTAAAGAATTGGTAAGCTGCAATATAATAAATGTTTGCTTTTGGGTTTAATACCGCTTTAAGGTAAAAAAAATGTTTAGGCAGTAATATCATCCCCTGCGTGGGATTCCTGAGTGGATTTTTGTTCTGTTTTTCTGTTGAATAAACGCGGGCTACCAGGCCCTTAACTATAGATGCCTGTCTGATGTGGACTCACTGCACAAAAATGCATCTATCACTGAGTTACCGATCCCCCATGTCACAAGTGGTGGAGAATGCGGGCATATAGACTGTGAAATCCGGGTCTCTGCTCCAGTGGTGAGTTGCATCAGGAACTGCTGCTAGCTGTATGTGGCAGCCAGGTGAACAGCATTGTGCAGGAGTTTGTTTGATGGACTGTGTTCCATGCAGGTTGTGTACCTGTGAAAGGAGAATCAAACATTTTTTTTTTCTCTGCTATGAACTGTTACCAGTTGCTGTGTGCAAGACCGCAACAATGGCACGGTCAAAACAGAAAAAGGTGGCAATCCTTGCTGAAGCCAGGGAAAGGCTTCTATGGCTAAAGGGTATTTCAACCCATGCCCCAGCCACACCAGAGAACTCTTCCGAGTGTGAAACCGCTGTAACCTGGGGTAAATTAATCACGTCACCCCCAGTTAAAGGGGAAGTGAAAGAGGTTGTACCTGGCAACAGGAAGCCAGGTGGACAACGGCGTGTGGAAAAGAGGAGTATGGTTTACCGTGGAAGCAACCTCTAGGCCAGCAGGGATGTTGGGGATCCAAGGAGTCTGTCTGCTGATGGTCATGACCAGTGGAGTCCTCGAGAGTGGTATCCCATTGCAACAGAGAGCCAGGCATTGAGGAGATGCCATGAAATTAAAGTTCAGCATCCAGTACCGTGCTTGGAGTGTGGTCAAGTGGGGCATGGGATCTTTACTTGCCTGAGGCTCTGGAACACCGCTGACGGGTCTGGAAAGGCGGAACTGTCACCCTGTGGCCACAAAGAGGCAGTAGCTTGTGTGGATGCCGCTGAGAGTCAGCGCACTCAATTGAAGCTAAAGTTACTTGCTGCAGGACATGGTAAGACTGTTGCAGTTTGTTTGACCGATCAGAGTGAAGTGGGAGTGTGTCCAGCTCGATGATCTGCAGAAGGTGTGCAAATGGACTTGCTGCAGTGTGCTACCCCGAGTAGTGAGGAGACACAGGTCGAAGCTCAACCTGCAGCAAGGTTAAGGATTCAAAAAGACTTGGGGACTATGTATGTGCCTGCTATAATCCAGCAGAGTGCTGGAGAAGTTAAACTAGGGGTGACCAATAATGTCCTTGTGCCTTGTTCCCTAGTGACAGGTGCTGCAGAGTTGCCCAGGGAAACTTCCAAGGAGCTCGCAGTGACAGAGCAGAGAGTTTCCCATGTAGGAAAGAGTGCCCCTTTAAAGATAGAGGATGCTTTGAGGAGTCGCGCTCATCCAAGCAGAAAACAATAATGATAGGGTAAACTACTCCTAATACCTGTGTTATTCCACACTAAATCATAAGTAGATACACCCTATGTACATTAAATAAGTGCTGGTCCCCTAGGCAGGGTCAACCGCTACACACCACATATGCTCTGAATTAAGTTATATTATAAAGTGCACTAGTGCTACAATAATGACAACGTAAATCCAAGTACTACAATAGCAATAATAAGTAAAAGTGTAACAATCAACACAAATGAATGATAATAAATAATAAATTAAATAAATGCAAAGTGCACATGTGCTAAGTGCTGTGACAAATGCTTAATTAGGTGCAAAGGTGCTGAAGGCAAAAAAACTCAATATCAGCTCCTCTATAAAGTGAACAAAATTGCAATACAAAAATTAGTATATATATATATAAAATAAATAAATAAATAAATAAATAAATAAATAAATAAATAAAAATTGTGGATGCCACAGATGTATTAATCATATAATCCTCAAAAGTGACCATGTGCAACCGGAAAACACAAAAAGCACACATCCATGTGATCCTTAGAGGGAAACAGTTCAATTAGGGTGTATTCATAAAGAAGAGCAGTCCTTCTTCATAGAGTGATATTAGCTTCTTAACATGCAGAAATAAAGTGGGGTGCTCAAAACTGTGACACAATAGTGCTCCTCTTCGTGTGTACACACTAATAGGTAGTGGCCCCCTACCTTAGGGTAATGGGGTAACAGCAAGAAGCCAGTACTGGGGGTACCATCCTTTCACTTCCTCCTCAATCCATACGATCCCATCCCTGGACCATATTCCCTCAGCAGGTAAAGGGGCACAGAGATATAAAAAGGAAGGTCCCACAATAGTGTAGTATTGTTTGGCAAGAAGTTTTATTCATAAACAGCATAGGTACTCACATAAAGATAAAAAAACAGTGCTTCTCTCCAACGAGCGGCGAGCTCGTAAGCCTCTATCAGCATCGGTGCCTGGCCTGTCCTGTCCCTACGCGTGACGTCACTGCACACGTGACTTCTTCAGGGGATAACTATAGGCCCGATGAGTGTCCTTAAATAGCGTTAGAATGGCTAGTAATGGGCGGCCATTTTCTAGTGGTCTGGTGGCCATTTTCCCAGGGATTCGCAGAGCGCGGCCATTGTACTAATGCATCTAATGTGTAGTTGAGCGGCCATAGGGGGGGCGTGTCCGGCTAGCTGCAGTCAGCTGACCCACAGGGCCAATGAGCACAGGCGCCCGTCTCCCGTATTTTAAGCTGTCAGCAAAGGAGGTACGAGTACGGGGCTACCTATCCCGAGTGTCCTCCTCTGCTGTAACACAATCATATCGGACTGCATCGGCATCACTCACTGGTAATAAAAACTTCACAATGAGGCGTCCGCAGACTCGTGTACTGAATGAAAAATAGAGGGGAGCAGGTGACCAAAACAATAAGTAAATAAAAGCCATATGTTTAATAATACTATTAAAAAAATTATAAAAATTCCACCCAGGCAGATAAAAATTAAAATCACAGTAAAAATGTGTCAGTGGGAGAAGAGAGACTCAAATGCCGATAATGACCAATTACATAACAATGGGGGTAGATGAATCAAAAAATAAATAAATGGACTATGGGACAATAATCAATAATATCCCATAAACACAGTCTGTAACACAATCCAAATATATAATCCCCTACTACAGTACTCAAATCTATAAGAGACAAAGCCTTTAAAAAAATAAAAATAATTAAAAACACATATATTGATCAAAGTTGATAAGAGATCCAAGGAAAAAAAAAGAAAAAAAATCGAAAAATAGACAATGGTCCATATATAATACAATCTAAATCAGGTAATCATCCAACCATCTGACCAAAAATTAAGGCTGAGTGGGGCAAATGGTCAACAATAGTTGAAATAAAAGCATATAGCAGGAAGGAGAGACAATGCCCCAAAACTTCAAGTGAGTGGGGTCTTTGTTGTGGCACAATAAAAAAATGTTTGGATGCTTATCGTAACCTTTTTGAATATTCTGGATATGCTCTTTGATTCGTATCTTCAGAGGTCTTTTCGTGCGGCCCACATATAGGAGGCCGCAGCTGCATTCCAGGGCATATACTGCCCCTTCAGTATTGCAGCAAATAAAGTTTTTTACCTCATAGGTATCGCCTGTACTTGTAGATGAAAATTCAAAAACTTTTTGATTAGGTCGTTTAGTTCTCAAACATGCGTAGTATCTTTTGCATGGAAAAAAGAAACGATAGGAATATTAAATTGTCCTGGGACATTAATGAAAATAAGATAAATTTCCTGGAATCAAAGAGCATGTCCAGAATATTCAAAAAGGTTACGATAAGCATAGTGTATCCAAACATTTTTTATTGTGCCACAACAAAGACCCCACTCACTTGAAGTTTTGGGGCATTGAACCATATATCCGACATTGGCGGGGGGGACATAAGGTGCGAACCCTAAGCCAAATGGAATCAAGGTGGATTTTTACTTTAGATACATTCTCACCTCGAGGCCTTAATATCGAGTTCGACCTCAACTGTTTCCTTAGTGACTTTTAACCGATTTTATGAGTTTCAAGTAATAATAATTTTATTTATTTAATTTTACTAACATAGGATATATTATTATCTCTCCTTCCTGCTATATGCTTTTATTTCAACTATTGTTGACCATTTGCCCCACTCAGCCTTAATTTTTGGTCAGATGGTTGGATGATTAGATTGTATTATACTTGATACTCATGTACATTAAAAATATTTATTTTTACTCTCAAATTTGTGTTTGAACCTGCCTCATTTAAAGTCCCATACTCTTTTATTATTTTTTGAATTTATAATTAGGGATGGAGGTGCATTACCCCCCCTTCCTTGTGCGCTTCATTTAAAGTCCCAGTATATGGAGATATACATTCCCCCCTCTGTTGTATGTTGAAACCGGGATGGAGGCAGAGTTCCTACACAATGGGTAGCATGTAGCTACCCCTTTTATACTCATATATCTACCCGAGGGTTTGATGGGACGTTATAATCCCCAACCTCTGGATGTTATGTACTATTTTTTATGCACTTGCGATACGTGGGGTTTTAGATATTTTCCCCCCCTTTTTTTGTACCGATTTATGCTCCACAGTCTTTTCATCCCTAGTGGATATTGTTCATCGTGCCTGCTTTGCTTTGGTTGCCTTTGTCTTCCATTTCCCGGGAGCTGCGATTCGCATCAGGCGCCGCCCCTTGCTATTCACGGATGTCATGGGGACGGCTAGCCTCGTGCGTATCGACGCCACGCATTCCGCACCAGTGACGTCCTTAGTTGGCGCCGTCTGGTTTTGCGGTTTCTCCATCTGGCTGATACATTGGCGGGATTAGGTCTGGCGTCATTGGCGGGCAGACGCTTCCCGCCCGTCATCACGCTTGCGTGACGTTGGTATTACATAGTTACATAGTAGGTGAGGTTGAAAAAAGACACAAGTCCATCAAGTCCAACCTATGTGTGTGATTATGTGTCAGTATTACATTACATATCCCTGTATATTGCGGTCATTCAGGTGATTATCTAATAGTTTCTTGAAGCTATCAATGCTCCCCGCTGAGACCACCGCCTGTGGAAGGGAATTCCACATCCTTGCCGCTCTTACAGTAGAGAACCCTCTACGTAGTTTAAGGTTAAACCTCTTTTCTTCTAATTTTAATGAGTGGCCACGAGTCTTATTAAACTCTCTTCTGCGAAAAAGTTTTATCCCTATTGTGGGGTCACCAGTACAGTATTTGTAAATTGAAATCATATCCCCTCTCAAGCGTCTCTTCTCCAGAGAGAATAAGTTCAGTGCTCGCAACCTTTCCTCATAACTAAGATCCTCCAGACCCTTTATTAGCTTTGTTGCCCTTCTTTGTACTCGCTCCATTTCCAGTACGTCCCTCCTGAGGACTGGTGCCCAGAACTGGACAGCATACTCCAGGTGCGGGCGGACCAGAGTCTTGTAGAGCGGGAGAATTATCGTTTTATCTCTGCAGTTGATCCCCCTTTTAATGCATGCCAATATTCTGTTTGCTTTATTAGCAGCAGCTTGGCATTGCATGCCATTGCTGAGCCTATCATCCACTAGGACCCCCAAGTCCTTTTCCATCCTAGATTCCCCCAGAGGTTCTCCCCCCAGTGTATAGATTGCATTCATATTTTTGACACCCAAATGCATTATTTTACATTTTTCTACATTGAACCTCATTTGCCATGTAGTCGCCCACCCCATTAATTTGTTCAGGTCTTTTTGCAAGGTTTCCACATCCTGCGGAGAAGTTATTGCCCTGCTTAGCTTAGTATCGTCTGCAAATACAGAGATTGAACTGTTTATCCCATCCTCCAGGTCGTTTATGAACAAATTAAATAGGATTGGTCCCAGCACAGAACCCTGGGGGACCCCACTACCCACCCCTGACCATTCTGAGTACCCCCCATTTATCACCACCCTCTGAACACGCCCTTGTAGCCAGTTTTCAATCCATGTACTCACCCTATGGTCCATGCCAACGCACCTTATTTTGTACAGTAAACGTTTATGGGGAACTGTGTCAAATGCTTTTGCAAAATCCAGATACACCACGTCTACGGGCCTTCCTTTATCTAGATGGCAACTCACCTCCTCATAGAAGGTTAATAGATTGGTTTGGCAAGAACGATTCTTCATGAATCCATGCTAATTACTGCTAATGATATCATTCTTATTACTAAAATCTTGTATATAGTCCCTTATCATCCCCTCCAAGAGTTTACATACTATTGATGTTAGGCTAACTGGTCTGTAATTCCCAGGGATGTTTTTTGGGCCCTTTTTAAATATTGGTGCTACATTGGCTTTTCTCCAATCAGCTGGTACCATTCCAGTCAATAGACTGTCTGTAAAAATTAGGAACAACGGTCTGGCAATCACCTGACTGAGTTCCCTAAGTACCCTCGGATGCAAGCCATCTGGTCCCGGTGATTTATTAATGTTAAGTTTCTCAAGTCTAATTTTAATTCCGTCCTCTGTTAACCATGTAGGTGCTTCCTGTGTTGTGTCATGAGGATAAACAGTTTTGGTTACTGAAGCCCCCCGATTCACTCGTGAAGACTGAGGAGAAGAATAAATTCAATACCTCTGCCATCTCCCCATCCTTTGTAACCAGATGTCCTTCCTCATTCTTTATGGGGCCAATATGGTCTGTCCTCCCTTTTTTACTGTTTACATACTTAAAGAATTTCTTGGGATTTTTTTTGCTCTCCTCCGCTATGTGTCTTTCATGTTCTATCTTAGCCATCCTAATTGCACCCTTACATTTCTTATTGCATTCTTTATAAATTCTGAATGCTGTGGATGATCCCTCAACCTTGTATTTTTTGAAGGCCTTCTCCTTTGCTTTTATATGCATTTTTACATTGGAGTTAAGCCATCCAGGATGTTTGTTCGCTCTTTTAAATTTATTACCCAATGGGATACATTGGCTAATGCCCTTATTTAATATGCTCTTAAAGCAAACCCATCTCTCCTCTGTATTCTTTGTTCCTAATATTTTATCCCAATTTATGCCTTTTAGCAAGGTTTGTAGTTTAGGGAAGTTGGCTCTTTTGAAATTCAGTGTCTTTGTGTTCCCTTCATGTCTCATATTTGTGTGATTTATACTGAAACTAATTGACCTGTGATCGCTGTTACCTAAATTGCCCCGTATTTCCACATCTGTTATCAGGTCTGTATTGTTGGTAATCAGTAGATCTAGTAATGTTTTATTTCTAGTTGGTGCGTCTACCATCTGACCCATAAAATTGTCCTGCAAGACATTAAGGAACTGGCGAGCCTTAAATGAATGCGCGGTTCCCTCTGCCCAGTCTATGTCTGGATAATTAAAATCCCCCATTATGATAACACTTCCCATCCTTGCTGCTAATCCAATTTGTGATAGGAGATCCGTCTCCACTTCCTCCCTCAGGTTAGGGGGCCTATAGCATACTCCCAGTATTATTTTCCCCTTAGCTTCATCCCTTTGGAGCTCTACCCATAAGGATTCCACCTCCTCTCTAGCTCCCTCAGTGATGTCATCTCTCACATTCACTTGTACATTATTCTTGATATATAGACATACCCCTCCCCCTTTTTTACCCTCTCTATCCTTGCGGTATAGGGTATACCCTTGAATGTTTGCCAGCCAATCATGAGAGCTGTTGAACCAGGTCTCTGAAATTCCCACAAAATCCAAATCCTCCTTGTACAACAGTATCTCTAGTTCACCCATCTTGTCCGCCAGGCTCCTGGCATTGGTGAACATGCCACATAGTTTAGACCGGTCGCATATTGTCCTCGTATTGGGTGTTTCAAGATTGCAACTTGGACTTGCTACTATACTCACCTTGTGTTTTTGTGCTTTGGTTAACCTACCACTAATGCCCCCAATACTACCCTCTGGAATATCTTCCACGCTGGCTATCACTGTCTCTGGACCCTCCCCCCCATCGCCTAGTTTAAAAACCCCTCTAACTTTTTGGCCATCTTCATTCCCAGCAGATCTGCACCCTCCTCATTTAGGTGCAGTCCGTCCCTTCTATAGTACCGGTTACCGACTGAGAAGTCGGCCCAGTCCTCCAGGAACCCAAACCCCTCCTTACTACACCAGCTCTTCAGCCACTTGTTTACTTCCCTAATCTCCCTCTGCCTCTCTGGTGTGGCTTGATGTACCGGTAGTATTCCTGAGAACACTACCTTGGAGGTCCTTTTCCTCAATTTAGCTCCTAAGTCCCTAAAATCGTTCTTTAGGACACTCCATCTGCCTCTGACTTTGTCATTGGTGCCAACGTGCACCATGACAGCCGGGTCTTCCCCAGCCCCTCCCAGTAATCTGTCCACAAGATCCGTGATGTGATGTGTGAACATACTGTTCGGCGCTTCAGGTCTTGGTTACAGATTGCCCTCTCTGTCCTTCTAAGAATTGAGTCCCCTACCACCAGAATCTGTCTTTCCTTTCCCTTTGCTGCCCCCCACTCTCACTGGAGGAGTTCTTCCCCTGGCAGCTAGGAGAGTCCCTCATCTCCAGCAGTGCTGGTCCCTGACTGGTTTCACCAATGTCACTCAATGGAGCGTACTTATTGGGATGCTCCAGTCCTGGATCGGCCTCCCTGGCACTTCCCCCTCTACCCCTCCTGACTGTCACCCATCTACTCTTTGCTAGTGCCTGCACCTCTTTGTCTCCACCCGCCTCTGTGCTGGCCCCTGCCGGCACCTGCCGTGTACGTTCCTGGCTCACCTTTAGTATGGAGGGACTTCTCAGTGCTGACAGTTGCTTCCCCAGATTCAGAACCTGGGCTTCCAGGGAAACAATGTGCTTACATTTTGCACAGCAGTATTCGCCCTCGATCGGATGATCAAGGAACGCATACATGCGGCAAGATGTACAAAGAGTCGCCTCTCCACACCCGCCGGGCATCGTACCTATTAAATTTAGTGAGGATTGGGGATTTTACCCTGTCCAAATTACCTAACAACTAGCTTCCTGGCACTAATACTCAAGACAATACACAGGTACAAGACAATACACAGGTACACAATACACAGTACTAACGATCCACACACACTACTCAGACAACACTCAGATACTCACACTACACAGGTACTATGACCCCTGTTATAACCTCCTGTTTTAAACTCTTGTTTATAACTCCCACTTAATCCAGCTCCACTTACACCAAGCTCCACAGCTTCAAACTGAGCACGCTCAACTGAGTCCTACAACAAGTTAAATAGGCACCTGGGAGCAATTAACCACACCCCTTAATTGATAGACTGATGAAACAGAAAAAAAAAAAAAAAAAAAAAAAAATTTGACCGGCCCACCTGGGAGTCCCCATTTACAACTGACCAGATGACCGGCTTGCACTGCTTGATTTACTGCACACGTACAACCTATACCTGGTACTACAGGGTAATTCTATATGTCACGGCTTGTTTATATTCTACTTTTTCACCTTTTTTTCACTCTACACTTGTATTGTTGTCTCATGAACATCACCTAATAGGTTTCTTCTCTGTAAGCATGCTCCCAGTGTTTGCTTACTTACTCTTTCAGAATTCTCACTGGCCCCTTTTACATCCCACCTTTATCTCTGCTTTGCACACTATCCAGCAGGTATATCACTACCTACACCCCATCCTGCACTTTTGTTACCCTATTTTCACCTTTTTTCCTCCATGTACCCCTATTTTCTCTGTGCTTGACAGTGCTGCCGGGTGTATCATATACAATACTTTTAATTATCTTACAGATTTACTGGCCACTATTGGCACAATACCCAATATACTACATTTGTTCCCTGGTTGGGGACGTTTACGGTGTGGGCCTGTTACTTATGGGCGGACTTCTATACCTCAGCTCCCGGGGAGGGTTGATATGGTGACCCTTGCACACCGGGATTATTCGGAGTTCAGTGTTCCAATGGGATGTAAGTTTGTGGATTTGACCATCTCTATGCTCTATATATATCTTTTTACATATAATACTTTCCATATCATGGGCCCCATTTTTTGATTTACAAACATCTCCATTATTTACAGATATTCAATATCCGCTCCTGATGAGTCAGCTTACCAACGAAACGCGTCGAGCTTTTGAGGATGTAACCCCTCACATTTCCACCAAGATTTTTATGAATTTTACTGTATATTACAAGTTATACTTATGAAATATGTATTATTGTCCCCTTGTTATGGCAATTATGTTTTACACTCTGTTTATATGTATGCAATTTACTTCCCAAGATGTCTGCATATGCACTGAGCAATTTTTTGTTATATATAACGTTACGCAACTTGATACTCATGTACATTAAAAATATTTATTTTTACTCTCAAATTTGTGTTTGAACCTGCCTCATTTAAAGTCCCATACTCTTTTATTATTTTTTGAATTTATAATTTAGGGATGGAGGCGCACTACCCCCCTTTCCTTGTGCGCTTCATTTAAAGTCCCAGTATATGGAGATATACATTCCCCCCTCTGTTTTATATATGGACCATTGTCTATTTTTCAATTTTTTTCCCTGGATCTCTTATCAACTTTGATCAATATATGTGTTTATAATTATTTTTATTTTTTTAAAGGCTTTGTCTCTTATAGATTTGAGTACTGTATTAGGGGATTATATATTTGGATTGTGTTACAGACTGTGTTTATGGGATATTATTGATTATTGTCTCATAGTCCATTTATTTATTTTTTGATTCATTTACCTCCATTGTTATGTAATTGGTCATTATCAGCATTTGAGTCTCTCTTCTCCCACTGACACATTTTTACTGTGATTTTAATTTTTATCCCCCTGGGTGGAATTTTTATAATTTTTTTAATAGTATTATTAAACATATGGCTTTTATTTACTTATTGTTTTGGTCACCTGCTCCCCTCTATTTTTCATTCAGTACACGAGTCTGCGGACGCCTCATTGTGAAGTTTTTATTACCAGTGAGTGATGCCGATGCAGTCTGATATGATTGTGTTACAGCAGAGGACACTCGGGATAGGTAGCCCCGTGCTCGTACCTCCTTTGCTGACAGCTTAAACTACGGGAGACGGGCGCCTGTGCTCATTGGCCCTGTGAGTCAGCTGACTGCAGCTAGCCGGACACGCCCCTCCCTATGGCCGCTCAACTACACATTAGTACAATGGCTGCGCCCTGCGAATCCCTGGGAAAATGGGCGCCAGACCACTAGAAAATGGCCGCCCATTACTAGCCATTCTAACGCTATTTAAGGACACTCATCGGGCCTATAGTTATCCCCTGAAGAAGTCACGTGTGCAGTGATGTCACGCGTAGGGACAGGACAGGCACCGATGCTGATAGAGGCTTACGAGCTCGCCGCTCGTTGGAGAGAAGCACTGTTTTTTTATCTTTATGTGAGTACCTATGCTGTTTATGAATAAAACTTCTTGCCAAACAATACTACACTATTGTGGGACCTTCCTTTTTTTCCTTTTTATATCTCTGTGCCCCTTTACCTGCTGAGGGAATATGGTCCAGGGATGGGATCGTATGGATTGAGGAGGAAGTGAAAGGATGGTACCTTCAGTACTGGCTTCTTGCTGTTACCCCATTACCCTAAGGTAAGGGGCCACTACCTATTAGTGTGTACACACGAAGAGGAGCACTATTGTGTCACAATTTTGAGCACCCCACTTTATTTCTGCATGTTAAGAAGCTAATATCATATCTATGAAGGATTGCTCTTCTTTATGAATACACCCTAATTGAACTGTTTCCCTCTAAGGATCACGTGGATGTGTGCTTTTTGTGTTTTCCGGTTGCACATGGTCACTTTTGAGGATTATATGATTAATACATCTGTGGCATCCACAATTTTTATTTATTTTTTTATATACTAATTTTTGTATTGCAATTTTGTTCACTTTATAGAGGAGCTGATATTGTTTTTTTTGCCTTCAGCACCTTTGCACCTAATTAAGCATTTGTCACAGCACTTAGCACATGTGCACTTTGCATTTATTTAATTTATTATTTATTATCATTCATTTGTGTTGATTGTTACACTTTTATTTATTATTGCTATTGTAGTACTTGGATTTACGTTGTCATTATTGTAGCACTAGTGCACTTTATAATGCATATGTGGTGTGTAGCGGTTGACCCTGCCTAGGGGACCAGCACTTATTTAATGTACATAGGGTGTATCTACTTATGATTTAGTGTGGAATAACACAGGTATTAGGAGTAGTTTACCCTATCATTATTGTTTTCTGCTTGGATGAGCGCGGCACCTTTTCTTTATATATTTTCATTCTCTGTGAGGGTCTGGTTGTACCCGACTCGGTGCAGGCAGCTCTTCCTTTTAGCTCCTACGTTCTCACATATGATAGCGCGGGAATAATTGTTTACATCTTTGAGGAGTCGCTCACAGGCTATGGTGGGTAATAGACAACCCACAAAAGTAGCAGTTGTCTACACGTAATGAAAATTCTGATGGTCATGCCGATAAAAGTGTTACTGTTGGCAAATGTGATGTTATTAGGGATAATGACATTGAAAAATGTGTTTCTTGTAATGTCATGTCTGAAAATGTTGGTAATGTGTTCACTACCAATGATGGGAGTAGGATATGTCCCATGACAACCAGAAGCACAGAATTGTCCATGGAAGTCTCATAGGGTCTCAATGTGTTGGAGGCAGAGGCTTTCCAGGATGGCTCTGGGGCTACGCTGGAGGAACAAGGGGGGACTGAGTCACACAGTGAGAGTGTGTGGGTGCAGCCCCACAAACCTAAGTGTAACCGAGTTGGCAAGGGGTTAATTCAGCCTGCAAAAGCTGAAAGTGCAGAGCTGTTTGTGTCAGTAGCGCCACCCGAGCAGGTAGGGCAAAAGCATGGATTACAGCCTGCCTTGTCAGATGATGTATCATCCCAAGGGGATATGTAGAGAAATAACACAAGTGATGTTTTGGCTAGTGAATCCCAGGTTCCTGTGGGGCCTTCTAGAGCAGCTGATGAAGGGATGTAGACAGCATTGATTGTGTTGGAAAATATGACATTGAAATATATGATCTGCCAATGGTTCGTACTGCAAACAAAGATTGGGTTGCCGTGGTTAACCAGAGAAACGTTGAACCTGAAAGACCTGTGGTGAAGGGTAAAACTGATGTCCATAAGTTGAAAGGTAGGATCAGGGAAGGCAGCGTTCCCCCAAGAAAAGAGAGTAAGTCCAGCGACCCCAAGAGAAGAGGGGGAAGGAAGAGGATAAGGAACTATAGGACCCTGTTAGGATCTAGGGTGGGACGTATCTGGAAGCACACATGGAAAAAGGGTTGGGCCTACGTGGCTGACAGCCAGCACAGAGGTGTCCCAACTGCAATGGTGGGTGCAGGTGTTCCTCCCTCCAGATCGAAACAAGAAGGGGGGTATGTGGCAGAGCGATTGTTCTGTTTCTATGAAATTGGATGTAAAAGGGACACAGAGTTTTCATATCTGTGGATTGCAAGACTACAGAGGGTAGATTCGTAATGGAGAAAACTGCTCTAGCAGTTTCCTCCAGATTTTGCTACTGCCGGATGGGACTCGGTAGTTTGGAGATCCCTAAGAGTCTTGGGTGGGACAGGATCTCCAACCCTGAGTCCGGGTCTTGAGGATCGCCAGCAGTGTGTGCCCAGGTACACACAGCCCATATAATGAGGTGCTGGTGAGAGCAGAACGTGGAGGAAGGTGGAGTTGGAGCAGTGGTTACTATTGAGAGAATCTCTGTGTGAGGATAGATGCTGTGTGCGTTCAAGGAGCCCAAAGCTGTGTGCATCGAAGGGCTTGAAGCTGTATGCGTTTAAGGAGCCCAAAGCTGTGTGCATCCAAGACTGTGGGCCTGGAAAAGCTGGTGGTTTTAGGGACCAGTATCTATAGCAGCAGTGCTGCTGAAGAGTAGCCAGGTGGACTAGCATTTTCAGTTATGTCTGAATGACATTTTGCTTACAGGGCACTTAAACCCCCCTCCTATCCAGACCAATTTTCAGCTTTCAGCGCTGACGCACTTTGAATGACAATTGTGTCATACAACACTGTACCCAAATAAAATTTTTATCATTTTTTCACCAAAAATAGAGCTTTCTTTTGGTGGTATTTGATCACCTCTGCGGTTTTTACATTTTGGTAAATAAATGTAAAAAACTGAATTTTTTTAAAAAAAAATTTTTATATTTTGTTATAAAAAATTTAAAACGGGTCATTTTTCTCCTTCATTGATGTACGCTGATGAGGCGGCAGTGATGGGCTCTGATAGGCGGCAGTGATGGGCACTGATGGGTGGCAGTGATGGGCACTGATGGGTGGCAGTGATGGGCAGCACTGCCAGGTGGCAGATTGGCACTACAGTTGGGCATTGATAGGTGGCACTTGTGGGCATTGATAGGTGGCACTTGTGGGCACTGTTAGGTGGCACTGTGGGCAGTGTTAGGTGGCACTTTTGGGTGGCACTGATGAGGCAGATGTGCCTCTTCCACTTGGGGAGCGATGTCCCTGACATCCGAGCCGGTGATCAGCTTTTTTTTCTACTCGCGCTGTCAGCGTGAGTAAAAAAAAAAAACGATTACCGATCTTTTGTTTACATCATGTGATCAGCTGTCATTGGCTGACAGCTGATCACATGGTAAGGGGCTGGGATCGCCCCTTACTCGGAACGGTGATCAGCCGAGTCTCAGTGACTCGGTGATCCCAGCGCGCAGGGAGCGCGCAGGGAGCGCGCAGGGAGCGTGCACAGGGGAGGCCGTCATATGACGGCCTCCCGGGAATTCAAGTCCGCGCTGTGGCTGTCATTCGGCCATAGCGTGGATGTGTAGTGGTTAAACACCTGCATGGGATTGGTGAGTGGACTTTTGTTCTGTTTTTCTGTTGAATAAACGCAGGCTACCAGGCCCTTAACTATAGATGCCTGTCTGATGTGGACTCGCTGCACAAAAATGCATCTATCACTGAGTTAACAATCCCCATGTCACACTTGTTTGTTATTTATTAAAAACAAACTTTACAAATCACTTTAATCATTAGTTAGGATACCAAAACTGTTACTGGGGTAGGTGGGGAGCCAAATAACTTTTCTAAATTTTTTTTTAAATCTTTTGTATTTTTCTACGCACTTACAGTTAAACATTTTAGTCATTATTACTGTCTGTGATTTTAAAACCAGTTACCTTAGAGTGAAACTAAAGTATGGTTTAAAAAATAAAAAATGTATGTATGTCTTAATGGTCTAAGGTTATCAGTGGTGTACCCCAAGGTTCAGTGTTGGGACCCTTACTTTTTAATATCTTTATAAATGATATAGGGTCTGGGATTAAAAGTACCATTTCTGTCTTTGCAGATGACACTAAGCTATGCAATGGAGTACCGTTCTTACAGAATGTCTCCAATTTACAAGCCAACCTCAATGCTATGTCTAATTGAGCAACTAAGTGGCAAATGAGGTTTAATGTTGATAAATGTAAAGTTATGCACTTGGGGGCTAAGAATATGCATGCATCATACATATTAGGGGGGGAATAATTGGGAGAATCAATAGTTGAGAAGGATCTGGGGGTTTTGGTAGAACATAAGCTCAATAATACCATGCAATGCCAGGCTGCGGTTTCCAAAGTCCTTTCTTGTATTAAGAGAGGTATGGACTCCAGAGATAGAGATATCATTTTGCCCTTGTACAAATCATTAGCAAGACCTCATCTGGAATACGCAGTTCAGTTTTGGGCACCAGTTCTCAAAAAGGATATTGGGGAACTGGAGAAAGTACAGAGAAGGGCAACCAAACTGATAAGAGGCATGGACCTCAGCTATGAGGAAAGATTAAAAGGAAGTGAATTTATTCCCTCGAGTAGAGGAGATTAAGAGGGGATATGATCAACATGTACAAATACATAAGTGGTCCATATAGTGAACTTGGTGTTGAGTTATTCACTTTACGGTCATACCAGAGGACAAGGGGGCACTCTTTAAGTTTAGAGGAAAAAAGATTCCAGCTCCAAATACGGAAAGGTTTCTTCACAGTAAGAGCTGTAAAAATGTGGAATGGGCTCCCTCCAGAGGTGGTTCTGGCCAGCTCAGTAGATTGCTTTAAAAAAAAAGCCTGGATTCTTTCCTAAATGTATATAATATAACTGGGTACTGACATTTATAGGGAATAGTTGATCCAGGGAAAATCAGATTGCCTCTCGGGGGATCAGGAAGGAATTTTTTCCCCTGCTATAGCAAATTGGATCATGCTTTGCTGGGGTTTTTTTGCCTTCCTCTGGATCAACTGTGGGTATAGTTACATGGTTACATAGTAGGCGAGGTTGAAAAAAGACACAAGTCCATCAAGTCAAACCTATATGTGTGATTTTATGTCAGTATTCCATTGTAAATCCCTGTATGTTGTTGTTCAGGTGCCTAATAGTTTTTTGAAATTATCGATGCTCCCCGCTGAAACCACTGACTGTGGAAGAGGACTGTGTATTTTATTGGTTGAACTAGATAAACTTGTGTCTTTTTTCAACCTAACTACAGTATGTAACTATATTCCTAAAGCAAAAACATATCTTCTATTGCTGCCAGCTTTCTTTCAGGCTCCATTTCCACTAGTGCGACATGTCATGGGACTTTGGACACAAAGTCGCATGACAAGTCACAGCCCATTAATTTCAATGGCACCCGTTCCAATCTATGCGGCTTAACTGGTTCCCGACCGGCGCACGCCGATGTACGTCGGCAGAATGGCAGAGCAAATGGGCGTACCCGTGCGTCCCTTTGAATTTGCCGCCGTGCCATTGCGTGCGTGCCGCCGGCCGGGAGCTTCGTGAGTTGGGTCGCGGGTCACGCGGACTCGATCGCCGCGGGGATACCCATGATCGCCTCATGGAGAGGACGAATGGAGTGATGCTAATGTAAACAAGCATATCCCCGTTCTGCCTAGTGGCAGTGTCACTGATCTCTGCTCCCTGTGATTGGGAGCAGAGATCAGTGACGTGTCACATGTAGCCACGCCCCCCCACAGTTAGTAACACTCCCCAGGACATACTTAACCCCTCCCTAGCCCCCTAGTGGTTAACCCATTCATTGCCAGTGGCATTTACACAGGAATCAGTGCATTTGTATAGCAATGATTGCTGTATAAATGACAATGGTCCCAAAAATGTGTCAAAAATGTCCGACGTGTAAATAATAAAAAATAATGCGTTTTTTTCAAAATTGTCGTTATTTTTTTTGTTTATAGCGCAAAATATAAATCAAATACCACCAAAAGAAAGCTCTATTTGTGGGAAAAAAAGGACGTCAATTTTGTTTGGGAGCCACATCGCACGACCACACAATTGTCAGTTAAAGCGACGCAGTGCCGAATCGCAAAAAATGCACTGGTCAGGAAGGGGGTAAATTCTTCTGGGGCTGAAGTGGTTAAAGTTGCAGCGACTTTGATCTAGAGAGTGTAAAGTCGGATCAAAGTTGCACTCTAAATCGTGCAACTTTGGAGTTGCACTAGTGGAAACTGAGTCTAAATCTTTTTTGCTGCTGTAATCTGATGACCTGTTAGCGGGTAACAGGTCATGTTCCTTCTCCATGGTCCCACTGTATGTAGGAACACAGCCACTCCCGAGGTGGATGAAGGACTATGGACTGTGAACTATAGGGTTTGCAGCGTGCAAATAGCAATGCAAATGACTGCAACTAACACACACTGCTTGTTCCAAACAAAAAAAAGTGACAATGCAAGGGGGGGTTTTGGTAACTCACGAAGGACGTTAATAAGGAGGCAGAAAAACACAGTAAGAAACAATTTCATCAAAATTAGGCTGCTGGGCCATTAAGTAGTAGATGTGTATGAATTATATTTGGTGAATAAGAACATTTTTTTGTGACATTTAAGCCCTATGTTTTCTTCTACCACTGTAGATCTATTGCTGCAGAAATGCAAATACTTTAGATTTGGTTCCTCCTTGCCTCATCCTCCCACATGGAGCCATTTACAAAAATAAAAACATACAGGAAAATGGAGCAAACACAAATGCAACCTGCCTTACCTTAGCCAGAGTGGTGAATCCTAGATCTGTCAGCTGTGAACATCGAGCTACTTCAAGAATTCTGAAAGTAAAAAAAAAAAAAAAAAAAAAAAAATGGACATTTATGACTCAATACTCAAATAAAAATTCTTTAAAATATACATTTGGGTAAATTACACTTTTACAAGTCAGGCCTTTAAGTGAATGCCTCAGTCCCTTTGCCAACTTGAAATGTATACAGTACAGTTTGAGCCTTCTGCTCAAGCCAGTTGGTTTCAGCAGGCATGAGACATTGACTCACTCACTGGAGAGGCTGTAGATCTACTCTTTTCTCATCAATGTGGTGAATCCAGTAGTCATCCTTTACCTGTATTTAAAATGTATATACTGTAGACATATGCAAGTTACGTTTGTGTTATGATGCTGCATTGAATACAGAGGACTAGAGAGACATTTTAGAGAGATGTGTAATAACCTTTAGGGAGATTGCTTCTACCCATTTGTGTAAAATTAGCCATTCTTTTATATACAACCTCATTTGTTACCTGAGTCGGGGGCAGTTCTGTCCCAGTGCATTAAGAATAGAGTCTGTGATGTTGGAACAGCCAGAGGCGCACAGAGACTGCAGCTTGTGACATCCACGGCAAATTGTGATGAGGCCATCATCCGTTATCTGCTGCTGGAACAAAACCAATATCAAAGAGAACAAGGCAAGCTGCATATTTGCAAGATGAACAAAGGTTGTAAGATATACTCAAGAAATAAAGGTGCCACAATCCATCCACACTATCTTTTTTCCCCATTGATAAAACACCGAAAGTCTATTTACACCATACTTTATACTTTAATTTATGACAAATAAAAAATGACAACTGAAATCTGACTGACAAAAATAGGGGACATCATCCATCCACCTCTCCGCCTCAGCCAAAGGAAGCTTTGTATTCATTTATAAAATACAAAGGTTCCTGTGAATGGCTGAGCAGTGCTCAGCATGACTATTTTGTACCGTGAGTGGGAAGGAAAGTCCCAGGGATAATAAGTGTGGAGTTAGGGTTTAAGGTGAAAGGAGGAGACCACCTTGGACATAAAGGAAGTCTTAGGTCTCAGGGCAATCTTATCCTTGTACAACACCAGTAAAGGTTACTAACAAGATAACGCTGCCAACTACGATAATCGCCTAGCAGAAGTGACGGGGACAAGAAAAAGCATAAGTCCTAAAATTAGATGGAAATAGTTACCACCGCTCTAGGCAAACCAGGTTGAAGTCTCCTGTCTTCCACTGTGCAAAAGGGTGAGATCCCCAGGTGCTGGCAGTTGCTGATGCAATTGTATTCGTGCAGGAAAGATCTGGACAGCCGCACACAGGGATGAGCAGATAAAATCTTCTTTATTCAAAACGTGGCATAAAATAAGTACATGACACCGCTGGAGCAACACAGCTTAGCCGCTGACGCGTTTCACGCTCTTACAGAACGCTTACTCGTAGCTGGCTTACATAAGAGTGATAACCACTTTTATACATAAAACATACACGTCACATGACCTAGCATTGATGAAATAATGCTAGGCAGCTGAAAGTTAGCAGCATGAGATCTCAGTGCTCGTTAGCTAGGTTAATGACATGTGGTGGAATCACATTTGATACAAATGTAGAATAGGAAAAAACAAGCATAAATGGATATAAAAAAAAAAATGAAGTTGAAAATAGAGATAATAAAGTGAATGACTTATGTGAATTGCTTGTTGTTGGGATGGAATCGTGGCAAATATTAAAGTGCAAAAAATAAAAATAAAAATATATATATAATAAAAGTATATAGGATGCAACTAACGTGAGACTAAAAATATCCAAAAGGATGTGTAATGTGATCCAAGTATAAACACATATGTGTGAAGTGTATAAATAAATACACATGTATAAAGGGCATAGGTATCATTAATAGACATCATCCGTCCACCTCTCCGCCTCAGCCAAAGGAAGCTTTGTATTCATTCATAAAATGCAAAGGTTCCTGTGAATGGCTGAGCAATGCTCAGCATGACTATTTCGTACCGTGAGTGGGAAGGAAAGTCCCCATCCCACTGCTGGAACACAGCGCATACATACAGCACGCCCTGTTAGTGCAGGAAATGGTATGTTTGGTCCAGCTTAGGAATAATAAGTGTGGAGTTAGGCTTTAAGGTGAAAGGAGGAGACCACCTTGGACATAAAGGAAGTCTTAGGTCTCAGGGCAATCTTATCCTTGTACAACACCAGTAAAGGTTACTAACAAGATAACGCTGCCAACTACGATAATAGCCTAGCAGAAGTGACGGTGACAAGAAAAAGCACCTTGTGACTAAACCCAGCTAAGGGAATATCCCATGCAAGTTTAATGGGGGGGGGCTTTTGAAGAGCTGCAAGTACCAGACTGAGATCTCAAGGTGTCACCAGCGAATGTCTAGGAGAAGCTAAATAAGCAACTTCCTTCCTGGCCCTCACCAGGGATTGAGAGGCGGAAGGGATGCTGGAAGAAGACAGCCAATGCCAAACTTTGTCCCTTGAGGCTGGGTTCACACTACTGCAAATTGGATGCAGGTTCACCACATCCAATATGCATAGCAAGAGATTGTGACCAGCTCTCTATGGAGCCGATTCACACATCTCGGCAGTGACCAGAGTGAATTGCACAGGAGCCATGTGCATCTTTTGGTCCGTTTCAGGTCTAAATTCAGCCAAAAATTCTGGCTGAAATCAGACCTGAAGCAGTGAATGTTGATGCCCCAGACTCCTGCTGTGAGCCACTGCAATGTTCAGTGTGAACCCAGCCTAAGGGTACTCAAGACTAGATGCTGATATAGACCCAACTGGAGAAAAGCCAGGATATGTACCACAGAGTATCTTCCTTAGGATGAAACACTGCTCGCACCATGCAAAGTAAGCCTCTGATAAATCTCTGTCCCCAAAGACCTGGGCTTCAACAGTCATATGAGCAAAGCCAGCGGCTGAGAAGCAGGATGATAAATCAGGCAATAAGACAGAAAGTCTATACAACCTGGAAGAGGTAAAGGGGAGTCTGTCAAAAGTCACAATGTGACTGAGTACCAAACTGTCTAGTTTTATGCCACAAGAATCACTGAAATGCCCCTCCCCCCACTCGATCCTGTGGTAAGGTTGTGGAATGAGATTCAGTGAATAAAATCACTGATCAGGCAAAACTGATCCCACAAAGACACCAGAGCATCTACTGGGAAAGCTTGAGGATATCCGGACCTGGCTATGAACCTGTTCAGTCTGTTGCTAAACCTGGTTGCTAATAAAACCACTTCCAGTGTCCCAACCTACAGCAAAGATCCTGTAAAACACTTACCTTGAACCAGATCCTGATGGCTGAGGAAGTTAGCCTAACAATTTTAATGTCTGGAATGTGTACTGCGGTCAGGGATGGAACATGGTGCTCTGCCCAGAATCTTTTCCACTTTCTTTTAGGCGGCTCGATTTCTTGTGTCTCTTGTGCTTCCTTGATGGTTGATGTAGGCCATGTCTGTGGCATTGTCTGAATGAACCCACATTTGAAGTCCCTAAAGTGGAGACGTCCAGTGGTGGGAAGACAGCCAAATAGCTCTGAGCTCCAAAATTATTATTGGAAGTTTGGATTCCTGTGCTGACCAGGTCCCCTAAACCAGTCTTTTTCAACCAGGGTGCCTTGGTAAATCGCCTAAAAAAATTGCCCAAAAATTGTATACAAACCACAGGTTTTCATTGTGCACCAATACAACCTTCCAGCCACCAGCGACCTAACAACCAATGACATCATCTATTGATAAGGACTATGGGTGCCTACACAGCATCCTTGTTTGCCCCTCCCCTGCCCCTCTCCTTAGCACTGGGGTTACATTAGCTGAGAAATGGAGAAAAACCTGAGGGAGTACCAGTGTGCAAAGGCAGATGTGCTTTGGAAGAATAAATCCCCTCTAATGTTGGGTGTACTACGTGTGTGGCTGTTGCTGTGTAATGTAAAACTATTAGTTTAGTTTTTTATTTACATTTTTAGAATGGGGTGCATTGAAAGTGTTCAGAACAGACTAAAAAAAAAAAAGTTTAGACATGCTGCCCTGAACCACCAACATTCAAAAGGACTTCCTCCGCATCCTGACAGACTTGCATCTGTGGTAAGAATCTTTAGGCTCCATGCACACTGGCTTAAAAAAACGTTGCTTCTCCTGGAGTTGTGTTCTGCCTGTAGAAGCAGCTCAAAGTTATTCTACGTGTCCATGCACATTAGGACGTTAAGAGGCATATTTTGAGTTTAACTTTTAGAGGTAGAAAAAAAAAAACTCTTCTGGTTTGCGTTCCTGATTGGACTGGCAGAAAAAAATTAAAACTTTTCTAAACTCGCCTAGACTCTATATGAGCATTTTTTACTCCCAAGAGAACAGAGGTTTTTTAGAAACTGACAGAGTCTGCTTGTCCCACTTAAACAGGATGTGGAGTTGCAGCAGCCTGGACTGGAAATGGCCATAAGATACTGCTTTGCATAAGGCTACCATTACTAGGACCCTCGAGTACTTGGGGGGTGACATCTGGATAGGAGCAACTGAGCTCGAGAGTGAAGGGTCCTAATCCTTTCCCAACTAAAAAAAGACCTGGGTCCAGGACATGTCCAGAATCAGTCACAAGTATTGCAGAGTGTAAGTTCGATCCAATACAGTTTTCCAAGGATTTAGGATGCACCTGAAATTCTGCAGAGTCTGCACAGTCAGTTGCATGTTGGTATTCACAAAAACAAAAAGAAACGTGTAAGAATGACGCAAAACATCCAGCGTTCAATGTAATGAAAATTAGTCCATGAATAAACACACTGAGAGTCTGTGGCATAACATCAATTATAACAATAGTAGATGAATGTTAGAGGGGTGGATGAAAAATGGATGAATGAATGAAAAGTGGATGGATGAATGGAATGTGGTTAACTTCTGCAGCTCCCGTAAGATGTGGGCAGGATCACCTCATAAAGCAGGAAATCGCAAAAAGCAGGGTGCTGAGGTTAATAACAAGCAAAGCAGACCTTTATTAAAAACAGCACACTTGCAGGTCAAAAATCACCAATCCACCAGTGGATAGCAACACAGCAGGTTGAGACACCAGAGCTGAAACCAGCTGAGACCCGCTGAAAGTACACAAAGGCAATGGATGGCTAACAGACATGCGGCAGCAAGGGCTCCAAGGCTCTAGCAGATAGTATAGAGGTGTCATCGTCCTGCTGTAAGACCCATGACCTCTGACCGGGACCCAACCTTCTAGGCTCTACACATTGCACCCCAGAATTCTTTAGTAGTCTTCAGATTTCATAATGCCATGCACACAGTCAAGACATCCAGTATCTGACGCAGCAAAGCAACCACAAAACGCCAGTGAACCTCCACAATGTTTGACTGTATGGACTAGATTCTTTTCTTTAAAGGCCTCATTTCTTTTTCTGAAAACAGTAGAATGATGGGCTTTACCAAAAAGCTGTAATTTTGTTTAGTCTGTCCACAGCACATTCTCCCAAAAGGATTTTGGCTTCCTCAGGTAAGTTTTGGTAAACTCCAATCTGGCTTTTTTATGTTTCTGTGTCAGCGGTGGGGTCCTCCTGGGTCTCCTACCATAGCGTCCCTTTTCATTCAGATGGCGACATATAGTGCGAGCTGATGCAGTTGTACCCTGTGCCTAAAGATCAGCTTGAAATTGTCTGGAAGTTGATCAAAGTTCTTTTCCACCATTCCACCATTCAAATAATTCTTCTTTTCAGCCCCCTGAGCTTACAGACTGAACGGGACCCTCCTGAAAACGACCCCCTCACCTCCCTGAAGACCCAGGCACCGATCCGCATGTCGAGTGGCTCACAAAAGAGCGAAGTGAGCCGCCAGCTGGATTTTAACCTGGCGGCCCCTGCATCTTCCAAAATGGCGGCCGCTGCGCTCACACGAGATGGCATGGAGGAACCAGACTCCATTGCGGACCCTCCATGTCCATACCAGCAGCAGAACACCTTGCTGGCAACACCTGTGAGTACCTGCACCCCCTAAGGGATCTCCCCAGCCTCCACCAAATCCCTAATAAACAGGACATTAGGGGATCTCCTCCACACCCCCATTACGCTCTCCCCCCGGGCCTGGCCGGCTCCCAGCAATCCTCCCCTATGCAGCCAATCCAGACCCCTGACATGCAGCAACTACTTCAGAGCTTCTTTGAAATGCTGGCCGCTCGCACTAACCAAAATACCGCCTGCATACATTACAAGACCAACTGGAATCTGCGCTAGCAAAATTAGATGATTTGGAAAACAGAAGCAGGAGATACAATTTCTGTATAATGGGGATCCCTGAATCGGTCACGGACATACCCAACACTGTCAAACTCTTCATTAAGGAACTTATACCGGACATCCAGGGACATAGACTCAAACTTGACAGAGCACACAGAGCCCTACAGCGCCCTCGTCAAGATGGCCTCCCGAGGGACATTGTAGTCAAACCCCATTACTACAGCGTTGAAGAGGACGTTATGAGAAAAACCCGCAACTTGGACAACCTCTCCTTTCAAGGAAACAAGATCCAAAGTTTTGCGGATATTTCCCCTACCACCGTCCAGAAGCGGAGATCCCTCAAACTTCTTCTGGAAATTCCCACACAGAATTCCATCAAGTACCGCTGGTCATTCCCTTTCCGCCTCCAGTTCCATTTTAGAGACAAATCATATGGATTCACCAATTTTCATGATGGCGAACGTTTGCTGCTGCAACTAGGACTGATCTCCCAGGAACTAGCTCCTCTGCATCCGGCAGCCAAGTCAGGCTCCACCAAGCGACCCCCTCCGGGCAGCCCTTTGACCCCGCTGTGGAACAAACAACTAACAAAGAGACACTGAGACTCTCATCCTCTAAGATGAGCGACTTTCTCTTTACTCCCGGATGGGAGGTGTTATTCCTATTTTTTGGGAGGGATGTTCATCCCGCTCGTGTGTGTAATGGGTAGCCCTACACAAATCTGGTTGTTAACGTTCTTGTCAGGCCTTTACCCGCTATATGTTAGGCCCCTTTAGCCCACTTAATGGCTAACTGGGACACCTAACTTTGTTCTGGCCACCCACCACAGCTGGGATGGACTCTGCCTTACAATAACGGATTTTTTTGCACTAAGTTATGCTCTTTTAGCCACCTTTCCCCTAATGTTATGTCTACCACCCTTCCCTCCCTTCCCTTCCTCCCCCTGCAGAGATCCCTATTCTCTCCAGTTAATATACGGTTTCTTTATGGTTGCCAATTGTTGCCTCGCACAGAGTGCTCCTCATTATTCCTATCCCTGTGTCAGTCCCACAGTTGTTCATTTCCCCATAGGGGGACCTGACGGCCGGAGCGGCCCAACATGCCACCCTCTCTGTTGTGATGCAGAGGGACTAACCCCCCTCTGGTGACACCAGGTAGACAACCCTTTTTGAGGTTGTACCCTCTCCGAGTTCACCCTTAACGGTGGACTTGGACTAGGACTCGGCTTGCCAGTCCTGCAGCTATATCTGACTTTGCATATTATTGTCTTGTTCTCATTTCTTGCACTAATTTATTTTCATCTCACACTCTCTATTCCATCCTCTTCTGTCTCTCTTTCTACTTCTCCCTTGTCTCCTTCCCAATCCCCTACCTACCTCTTCTTCATCTCCCAGGAACCTTCGCGGAGAACTCCCTTCGATCTACCCCCTGGGCTCCATCAGATGACCAACTCCTCAAAAGATAATATCCGCTCTGCAAAGGCAGAGGTAAGCTTCCTTCATACATTCTCGCTATTCACCCCTAGTGCCCATGGCTGAATCGAATCACCACCATTTATTGTTAAAGATAGCTTCACATAATACACAGGGGCTTAACTCGCCCTCTAAATGCCGGAAGGCATTTCAAAGTTACCATGCCAGAAGCCTTGATATTGTCCTACTTCAGGAGACCCATTTCCCCGCCAGCTATACCCCTTCCTTCCTCCACCGTAGCTTCCCTACTTTTTAACTGGCAAATGCAAACTCCAAAAAAAGGGGGCTTGCGAAAAGAATTCCATTCGTTCACACACACACGGTCAAAGTCACGGATGGCAGATATATACTCGTCAAAGGGCTCATTGAGGGGGTAAAGTACTCCATCATCTTCTGCTACGCCCCTAACCTGGGCCAAGCAGGCTTCTTCGCCTCCATGCTATCAACCCTTTCTCCACACCTGGAAGGCAGAACAATTTTAGGGGGCGATTCCAACATCACATTTGACCATATGCTAGACAAATCTTCTCAAGACAGACCCCACCTCAAAAAACCACCTAAACAGAGCCTCAGTATAGCCCGTCTTCTACACGACATGGGCCTAATTGACTCCTGGAGGGAACTAAATCCCACAGCCAAGGACTTCACTCACTGTTCTGCATCGCACAAAACGTACGCCAGAATTGACCACATCTTTATCCCCAACCCGGAGATTCACACAGCGAATCGCGCTTCTATACATGAAGTACCTAGGTCAGATCATTCTTTGGTGACCCTAAGCACCACTAGCTTCCTCTTGCCTCCTGGGCCCCCCCAGTGGCGCCTAAGTAAATCCCTAATCCTAAACTTTTTTTTTTAAATCTCAAAAAATAAAAAGTAAATAAAAAAAGATCCCTGGAGATGGATTTGTAATCTTGAGATTGTCCATGCCTTTCCTCAATTTTTGTTCTCAAATCCTCAGACAATTCTTTGCTGCTCTTTTTCTTTTCCATGCTCCGTGTTGCACACAGAGACACAACTGAATGGTTGAGTAAATTTTTCACCATTTTAACTGGTTGCCAGTGTAATTTCTATATTGTCAGCACCTGTTAATTGATACAGGTGAGTTTATTTACAAATTACAGGAGCATCACAAACTTGGAATGCAGATATTTTACAATTTTGAGAATGTATAAACAGTCAAATAGTAAACTGTGACAGTCATATACTACAAACAGCGCTAATGTTGAGCAAAATATAAATAAATATGTGGCCAACTTCACAAAAAAGTCCTTAGGAGCAGTGAAGAATAGTACAGTGTTCATAGGTGATCCTAAAGAATGTCACAGTGTGCACCTTCCACAGGTCAATCCAATTCCACCATGTGAGAACACACTCCCCTCAGGGGGTTAAACTCACCAGAGCTAAAAGATAAACAAGCCTCCAAGGGAAGAAAGCCTCTGAGCCATAAACTGCAAACAGCAATTTTCCAGGAGATTACCAGATGATAAGGGCTCCAAGAAGAATCATAAACAGAAGAGAGGCACATAGCGTAATCTCGGTTATTGATAAAAACTCATCTCACCACAAAACCCCCATAGATATATATATGTACAACAATAAAGCAGTCAATAGAGCATTGAAAGTGTAAGCACTGTGCACTTCACCGCTTACGCCATCCGATAGTTCCGTCTGTGTAACCAAGGAGCCCCTTAGGAATATTTTTTAACCACATAGGGTGATGGCCACTATTAATGGGCAGGTAACTATTAGAATCAGTAGGCTTGAAGTACACTTTAGTTCCCAACCTATTCCATGTCTAAAAATAATGACATCTAAAAAATGTATGTCACTTTGACTGTATTCACTAATCAACTTAATATTATTCGTATTGGAATTTAATTCACTTAAGAATTCCTGCAAAGTGTCAATTGAGCCCTCACAAATAAAAAAATGACCTCATCAATATATCTTTTGTATAATAGGGAACTAAATTGGGAACTAAAGTGTACTTCAAGCCTACTGATTCTAATAGTTACCTGCCCATTAATAGTGGCCATCACCCAATGTAGTTAAAAAATATTCCTAAGGGGCAAATCACTAGGGTGAAAAGGAACTGTTCTAACGAAGCAGATTTCATGTCACAAGCTGAAATTATAAAGAAGAAATTTATTGAAAAAGGTTATTATGAATGAGGCGTTGGAATCCATCATTCAGGAGTTGGCTATGCTACCTAGGGATGTCTTTTTGGAGGAAGCTCGCCCTATCCCGAAGAGAGAAAGTCAAGAGTGGATCTTCATTTCGGGTTTTCATTCTCAATACAGAGAGGTGGAAGATATCTTTGCCACCCACTGGCACGTTCTACTTATGGACAAGGTGTTGCATTCAGTATTACCCTGTAAACCAGGGTTTATTTACAGAAAGTCGTTGAGCTTTGCTGATAAAATAGTAAGGAAAGTGCTAGATCCTCCTGCTAGGCCCTCTACCTTCTGGGATAGAGATGGCTTTTTCTGTTGCAGGAAATGTCGGGCTTGCAAGGAAGTATAGGCCATTGAGGGCCCTTGAGAGATTTATATCAACTTCTAATAATAAAGAATTTACCAAAGAATTTATTACATGCAACACTTCATATGTGGTCTATGCTCTGCAATGTCCGTGTGGTCTCATTTACATAGGACGCACTAAGAGACTTCTGAAAATCAGAATTGCAGAGCATATAGCTAATATAAAAATAGGTTTTAAAGACCACAATGTATCACTCCATTTTAAACTGATGCACAATCAGGACCCCTCTGGTCTGAAATTTTGGGGCATAGATCATTTAAAACCACAGTGGAGGGGCTCTAATCTGGTTAGGGACCTATTCAAGAGAGAGACCCAATGGATTTTTTTGGTAGACACTTTATCGCCAAAGGGGTTAAATGTCGACCTAGACATCAACTGCTTCATAAGTGACTACTAACTATGAATACATAGAAAGGGGTATCATCCAAGTAATGTTTACATAATAATTTTTTATAACATTTTATATACATTTTATATATGTATTTTGCATGTATGTTTTATTTATATATATATTTATGGTCGGAGCCCTATGTCCGATATGGACATAGATAACACTTATAGTAAAGATAAGACTTACCATCGGAAATAGACCTGAAAGTGTGGACTTACCATATGAAATGGACCTGAAAGTGTGCCTTGGTCTAATGGCCGGTATGCCAAAATAAGGGGGCATACCCTGGTTTAAGAAATGATTATTCTGTAAGAGAAATGAATGAAATGAATAGTTGAGAAATGCTGTGAAATGGGGATGGGAGGGTGGGTATCGCGCACAGGAAACCGACAAGCACCACAGGTGAGCGGGCTGCTTAAATACCCCCCGGGCTCCTCCCATAAATTCAGGCCACCATACTGGCCTTCCTACTTATGGTCGGAGCCCTATGTCCGATATGGACATAGATAACACTTATAGTAAAGATAAGACTTACCATCGGAAATAGACCTGAAAGTGTGGACTTACCATATGAAATGGACCTGAAAGTGTGCCTTGGTCTAATGGCCGGTATGCCAAAATAAGGGGGCATACCCTGGTTTAAGAAATGATTATTCTGTAAGAGAAATGAATGAAATGAATAGTTGAGAAATGCTGTGAAATGGGGATGGGAGGGTGGGTATCGCGCACAGGAAACCGACAAGCACCACAGGTGAGCGGGCTGCTTAAATACCCCCCGGGCTCCTCCCATAAATTCAGGCCACCATACTGGCCTTCCTACTTATGGTCGGAGCCCTATGTCCGATATGGACATAGATAACACTTATAGTAAAGATAAGACTTACCATCGGAAATAGACCTGAAAGTGTGGACTTACCATATGAAATGGACCTGAAAGTGTGCCTTGGTCCAATGGCCGGTATGCCAAAATAAGGGGGCAAAAACATTCAGGTAGGGTTATAATTTTTATTGGTTTTCAGTTATTTATTGAGCCAATTTGGAAAATGCCTGTGCCATCTCTGTTTGCGGATTGGGGATATACCGGGCGAAGCAGGCTGATTTCCACCTGCCTAGTCTTCTGATGATGTGGTCTGGAACCCCGTGGCGGGACGCTGCGGAGGCTGCTCCGATGCGAAAGGAGTGTCCGGAATACTGACTAGGGTTAAGGTGAAGATTGCGGAGAAGTATCCTTATGTGTTTCACAAACTGAGAGGCGCTTAAGGGTTTAACTGGGAATGGTAGAAGGGGACTGCTGTCTGGTTGCTCAGGCAGGAGTGACAGGAGTCGGTTGAGTACAGCGACTGGACACCAGCTGTTGTTGGTTTTGTAGAGGTGAATGTTCACTCCTGAGCCCGTTTGCTGAGTTTTAGAGACCTCGAGGTGCAGGATGAAATGGTCTTGGTATCGAAGCAAGTGCCGTCTGCATAGTACTTGGTCTGTGGGTTTGTTAGAGGTGAATTCGCCAGGTCGCAAGAACCCATAGTAAGCTAAATATACGGCTGCTTGTAAGACCGTGCTGGGGAGCAGACCGAATGGTGAAGTAGCCAGAATAGTTGACATGTCCCTAAAGATAGGCCCCGTAATGGGTAAGCGCTTGGTGCTGATGACTGGTTGTTGTTTCTGAATGCCCCTTAGGATGGCTCGTATAGCGTGTGATGAGAACAGTGAAGATTTCATGGGGTCTTCAAGCGTCAAGAAATGTTGAATGCCGGCTAGGTATAGCCAAATGGTATTGTAGGATAAGGCCAGCTGCGAGTGACAGTGTGCAGTGAAGGCCAGTACCTGTTTGACATCTGTTGGTCCTTTACGGCAGGATGTGAGGAATTTATTGAACGCCTTCCAAGCTGTCTGGTAGGCTTTGAGTGTGTTGTGAGAGAGTGAATGATTGATGAGTTGCGTTGCTCTGTGTAAATGTTGAACTAGTCCAGGGTCAGTTGTGACCAGACAGGGATAGGGGCCGACATTGGTTCGGCATCGGGAACCTGTTCAAAAAAGGAGGTGTAATTAAAACGTGACAGTGCGTCAGCAGCTAAGTTGTATCTGCCGGGAATAAATGCACAGTGTATATTAAACTGACGCTGTAAAGACAGTTGTACCAATCTGCGCAGGAAGGACATGACTGCTAGGGACTTGGACCTGCCTCTGTTGATGATGTCTGCTGTGGCCTGGTTGTCGGTGGTGAAGACTACGGTTTGTCCTGTCCAGTGGTGGCCCCAGAGCTGTGCAGCTGCCACTATGGGATAAAGTTCAAAGAGGGCAGATGTTTGAGTAAAGCCGGGTATCAACAGTATCTGTTGAGGCCAGGGTCCTGAAAACCAATGGTGGCCAAAAATTGCCGCGAAACCTGTGGAGGCTGCAGCGTCTGTCACTACCTGGGGTGACAGGGGCGAAACCATGGGTATAAATAGGGATATGCCACTCCAGGCGGACAAGAATTCCTCCCACATAGATAGGTCCGCTATAGCTGCGGAGTCTAGATTTAAGATCTGATCGGGGTCTTGAGTTTCTGACAGGAATCTAAGCAGGCGTGATACAAAGGTGCGGCCTTGTGGAATAATTCGCATGGCGAAATTAAGCATTCCCAGGAGAGATTGTAACTGCTTTTTGGTACAGCCCTCGGCGTGTGTGAATTCGTGAAGGACCGCCCTAATGCGTGTTAGTTTGTCGAGGGGGAGACTGGCTTGCATAGCGCAGGTATCCAAGCTGACCCCGAGAAAGGTGATGATGTGTGCTGGGCCGTCGACTTTGTGCTCGGCGATGGGAACATTGAGGTTTCCAAATATCACTCTGAGTTTGTCGAGGTCTCCTGGGGGCTTGCTGGGAGGTTCTATTAGTAGGAAGTCATCCAGGTAATGGATGACTTCTTGGCATTGACCCTTGTGTAACAGTATCCAAACAAGGGACTGAGCGAACGTGTCGAAGAGCCACGGACTACTCTTCGAACCGAAGGTCAGTTTGGTGGCAAAATAATATGCCTCCTTCCACTTGATGCCATGCCAGCACCAAAGGGATGGGTGGATGGGCAGGAGCTTGAAGGCATCCGAGATCTCGGCTTTGGAGAGCCAGGCACCTGTACCTGCTTTGATGATTGCTTGTATTGCCATGTCGACGGAGGAATATTTTAGGGAAAACTCTTCGGAGGGGATCAGGGAATTGAGACTGGGGATGTGGGAAAAATGAGGCGCAGACAGGTCGTACACCAAACGCAATTTATTCGTGAACTTGCCCTTGACAAGCCCAATAGGGCTGACTCTCCATGTGCTGAAAGGGGGGCAAGTGAAAGGGCCTATAACGTACTCTCGATCTACCTCTGCTTGTAAGAGCTGATCTATGGCTTGTTCGTCAATGGCTGCTGAACGAAGATTGGCACATTCGTGAGTACTGTGGGGTAGTGAAATGAGGCCGGTGTGAAAGCCTGCTGTGAAGCCTTGGATAAGGTAGGTGGCCAGGGAAGGGGTGGGATGTGAGGTGAGGTACAGTCCTAACCATAAGAGG
The DNA here is from genome assembly GCA_037952925.1 of Lithobates clamitans. Lineage (NCBI taxonomy): Eukaryota > Metazoa > Chordata > Amphibia > Anura > Ranidae > Lithobates > Lithobates clamitans. The sequence continues at coordinate 394,021 of JBBGZY010000433.1, read as the reverse complement.
TTGATCCGGCTTAGTCATGCCCTCTTGTGTTGTTTGACTTCACACAAATTTCTTGGGTGTGCTCTTTGGCATAAGGTGCAGATGTGGAGTAGGCGGCACTGGCTGAAGTTGCAGGACCCGTAGTTGTAGTTATTACAGATGGCTGCCCCTCCCACGGTTCGGACTGGGCGTCCGAATTTGTCCACCTGAGGCGTTGGTTCAGGGGGCGACTGACCCTGAATTGTACCCGAGGTAGAGGGAAACTCGAAGGGCTGTCTGATCGCCGCATTGGCGCACCAGGTGGCAGTGTGGGTGGAGGACTGACAAATCGCACACAGAGGTGAGCGTAAGCCGGCAAAGTGGCGGCAGAAGAGCTCTGTGTCCATGAGACTCCAATTTGTCGTAGTCTGGAACTGTGTGAGTCTGGCGGCGGCCTTAGCGGAAAAGGAACGGTGGTAATCATAAAATGCAAATCCTCCATACTTGTAGCCCAAGTCTACTACCGTATGGAGATACAAGTCCAGCTCTTCCCGTCTGCTGGGGGTGGCTGAGCATAGGACATCTCTGAGCATGCCAAAGGCCAGGGTAAATTCTGGGACCGATAACTTGCGGTTCAATCTGGGGTCTTTGGCTTTAAGGACCACCGATATGTCACCCCAAGAGTAGGCCTTATTTTCTGCCAGATCGTGTACGGAAATAAGGAGAGAGGCCAGGTTGATGTCCCTGCCGTCCAAAATGTCCTTCCTGATACTGGTTGGGACCAGATGGGAGGGGTAGACAATGGGGCTCCAGCCTGAGGTACCTGCAGGAAGGGGTGTCAAGGTTTGAGTTGCAGGTGGGTCGGGGACAGCCGTGGCCGGTCGAGCCTCCAGGAGTGCCACCCTGGTTTGGACGTCTGTAACTGAGGTAGACAAGGATGACACCATCGTGTGTAATTGTGAGATAGCTGATGATATTGACTGGAGGGATGCCTGTTGGGTACTGGGTCCTGCTGCTGGTGGGGGGAAGAGGAGTTTGAAGAGCTCGCCTTTCCTCGCTGTGGCGGGGAAGGGGACACCTCTGCGTCTGAGCTCTGCCGTCAGTTTGGGGATAGTCCATCCCCTGAGGGACTGCACGCTGCCGCTCTCTGAGACCGGGGAAGGTGACAGAGGGGCCGTGAAGTCTTCGCTGCCGGCCTGAGACATAGTTGATCTGGTGAGAATCTCCTGTCTTGAGCTCTTATTTTCCGGTTGACTGTAACCTATTGGGGGTGACATGAATTTCAAGTTTTTTCTTTGATCCCCTGAGTCATACTTACCCGACTTATCCTCCCATTCTTCTTTTTTTTTTTTACCTGGGGGGATATCGTCCAACCTGGTGCAGGGTGGACCTACTGAACTTTGACTGACCTAGAGAAAATGAAAGGTGATAATTCGTGAAGGGATTGCTAACTAACTTGAAGCAACGATTTGTATGGTGCTTGCAATCTTGTGACAATGAAATGATTCGAAATGTTTGCCTTGATTATGAAATGAATGAACTCCATGACAGAGGTCCGGCCTGGTCGTGTCGTGACTGATCCGACCGTGAACCGGGCTCTGGAGCATGTACTGAAATGAGGCAACTGAAAAACATGGTGCACACCGGGACGAATCGGTGCCTGTTTGATGCATCTGGATTCGAATCGGAGCGCAGTATGAAATGAATGAGAGAAATGTTTACCTTGACCGAGGCTTGAATTGGTTGTGCCGTATTTTGCGACTGGCAATGAACCGAGCTCTGGTATAGGTATGGATACGGCCGAAACAAGTGAGGCATTCCATGACGAATCGGTGCATCTCGGATGCGACTGGTTTCGAAACAGTGATGCGCTGTGGGAGTGAAATGGTAGTAATTGCATGACAGAGACACGGATCAGTCGCCCGATATCTGCGACTAGCTATGATCCGGACTCTGGAGCATGTTTGAGAAATGAGGCCGAGCCCTGGGGCACGCCGTAACGAATCGGTGCATGGAAGATGCGACTAGATTCGAAGCGGAGCGCGGTAAGTGCAGGTGTAACATATTGTTTGCCATGACGGAGGCGCGAATCGGTCGTGCTGTTGTAGCGACTGACTACGAATCGGACTCCGGAGCATGTACTGAAATGTGGCCAATCCTGGGGCACGCCGAGACGAATCGGTGCATTTCCATGCGACTGAATTCATGTCGGAACGTGATACGTGGTAATGAAATGATAACCATGACAGAGGTACGAATGACTGAAAATAACGTAACTCTGGAGCATGTACTGAAATGAGGCCGTAACTACTGGGGCACACCGGAGCGAATCGGTGCATCTTTTAGGTGCGACTGGATTCGAATCGGAGCGCGGTAGGTGACTTAAATGAGAAATGATTGAAATGATTTGAAATGTTAGAAATGAGTTTAGAAATGTTTGAGAAATGATACATGATTGGCATCGAACTGACTTGATCCGATAGATTTGAGAATTGCGACTCGCTGTGGCTGTCTACAGACGTATATTAAATTACCGACATGCTAGAAATTAAGCGACGTCTGCGTCGCAGTGGTTTTCTCGAGTAAGACGAAATGGTAACATAACGATAGTACGAGTGATATACATTGCGGTTACGTTTGTAAAAATGCGAGTGATACGTAAATTTGAAATCACGGTTTAGTGACATGATATGAAAAAGTAAAACAAAGTCCGACGGGACCCTACCTGCGACAGCCAAGCCAGACGCGTGGTACGAACTACGAACGGTAAACACGGACTTCGAAAGTTTTGAGCACGGAAATAACGAATACGGGAACTTGCGAGGCAAGAACTTGCGGACGCTGGTATTCGAATAGTCGGCCTAGTGACGTATATCGCGCACAGGAAACCGACAAGCACCACAGGTGAGCGGGCTGCTTAAATACCCCCCGGGCACCTCCCATAAATTCAGGCCACCATACTGGCCTTCCTACATATATATATATATATATATATATATATATATATATATATATATATATATATATATATATATATATATATATATATATATATATATATATATATATATATATTTTTTTTTTGTTGTTTTAATTCTTAAGAGGTTCTTAGAAATCATTATGTCTTTTATCTTATTGGCTTAATTTTAGTATTATAGTCACACCAAGATCTAGTATGAGCCAGAGTCTGGTGATTGTGTCAATGACATTATGATTAAGAATATATCATGTACTGGGGGCGTGGCCTGGACATGGCGGAGTGAGGTCGCTTTGTGCTTGAGCTCCCGACTCCAGACCCACTACAACGGCAGTTATGCTATCATTTCAACACCGTATTTTTCGGCCATGAGCTTTCGGAAGAAAGGCAAGCACAGGGGATCTTCCAGAACAAATCCGGCCTCACAGATAGACCGTTTTCTCAGAGAAAAGCTTAGAGAGAGCCCGGAGGCCTACACGGTCTCAACGCGTGGCGGGACCCGTCCATCTTTCTCCACAGGCGGAATGGCTTCCCCGCAGCAGGCAAGCCCGCAACCTCTGACAGGGATCCCAGCCTTATTAAACCCGTCCATGGGCAGTCAGATGGGAACCAGCCCCTCTGCACGGAGCTCCGGAGACGACTCGGACATACGAGCCCTGCTGAAGGCACTCCCGACCAAAGCAGACATGGAGGCCCTCCCCACTAAGGCAGACATGGAGGCGCTGGTGATGAGAATGGAGGAGCAGCACCGCAGAGATCTACAGGAGATCCGTACGGAGGTACAAGTGATTGATGACAGACTAACAAGAGAAGAGGCCTCGGTGGGCTCGCTAGAGCTACGTGTGACACAGCTGGAGAAAGCCCAGCAGAGACACCAAGAACAACTGGCAGAAGTACAATTGCACGCCGAGGACTTGGAGAACCGTAGCCGCAGGCAGAATCTAAGGTTCCGAGGGATCCCAGAAGCCACCGGTCAAGAGGACCTGTTAGCAACCGTAAGAGCTATCATACACACCATACTTGATGGAGATCTACCAGCGTCCCTGGAATTCGACAGAGTTCACAGGGCGCTCGGTCCCAGACTGGCGGATGCGGACAGACCACGCGACGTGCTGTGTCGCCTACATCGTTATAGCCACAAGGAGCAGATTATGCGGGCGGCCCGCCTCAAGGGATCGGTGGATTTTGATGGAGCGCAAATAGCTATTTTCCCGGATATCTCCAGGGCCACACTGTGGAGAAGATCTCTGCTCAAACCCCTGCTGGAGAGACTAAACAGAGCAGAGCTAACTTATCGGTGGGGTTTCCCGGTGCAACTGATCATCCGAAAAGGCTCAGAGTATTTCACCCTCCGGCGCCACTCAGAGCTTCCCGAACTCTTTACTTTCCTCAATATGGAGCCGATCCCGCTGAGGAATTGGCTGGGGCCTCTACCAAAAAACGACCCTCGGCCTGCTTCCCAGAGTGCCCAGGGGGGACTTCCACGCCGCTCTGCAAGACGTCGTCAGAGGGAACCCACTCCCCTGGGAAGGGGCGACCTGGAACCCTGAGACCCTTTACTATCCTCAAGTAAGTGACAGGATGCCGACCCTCTTGGCTACATGGAACTAAGTCTTTATTAACAAGCTTGAAGCGAATGGTTTTGTTCGAGGAGCCGTCTCTCCCGCGCCACCCCTCTGTTTTTCTCTTACTGTTTTTTTTATACTTTTGTTTTTTCTCTCGTTGCTGAGATCTGTTTGCCGCTCTCCGAGTGACTCCCTCTGCTGGTCTGTTATGCCCTCTTGGCCCCCCTCCCGGCGGCATGTCCATGTCTTGCGGATTGTGGGTATGGCCTCTCGCGTCCCGTAACGTTTGAGGATGGGGACTGTGCGAGACTCTGCGAGAGGTCATGCAGGTTAAAACACGGCCGGGCATGGTGAAAACGAGGCCGGAGCAGATCAAGCTGACGTTGGCTAAGATATGAGTCACTTTTACCGAACGCATACAGAGAAATAATTGGTCATCAACATTGCACACTGTGGGTATTCTTTTCGGGACCTTTACTTAACTAAGCACAACCCCTATGTGTTTTATTTCATGCACCAAGGTTTTCTTCTCTCCCAGGTATATGTGTAAATACAGCTCGGTATATGTTGCAGGATATAGGTTGTAGTACATGATTAGATTGGAAGCATGGTTGTAAGTGGTGGCGGGGAGGGGGTAGGAGGGAGTCACGGAGGAGGTGGACCAGCTAGGGGGGAGGGGCAATCAGGGGCCCAAAGAACGATGGTCTATCTCGGCTTTTTGCCTCCTGGGCAGCGGAGGAGGGTCACGTGGGGCCCAAAATGACTGGGTCGGGATCGTGACCCCCACTGTCGCACAGGGAGAGGACACTCCGCCTTCGGAGCCGGGGTCTCGGTCCTTGCGGGTTAAGCGGGCTGTGATGGTTAGGATTCTGAGCTCCTGAGGTAAAATCATACTATGAGCTATGCCATTTGTTTTATTGTATGCCCTAGCATGAGTAGATATAGATAAGTAAGGCGTATGATGTTGCACACGCGCCCTCGAGATAGCGATCAGGGACGTTCTTAGAGAACAACAGGGTTCTATATATCCGTGCAATGGAGGGGAGGAGGGTCGGGGGTGGTGGATCCTGTCAGAAGCGGGCACTTCTTGGACACAGTTAGCCCTGTTATATAAGTTAGATTGTTCATCGTATTTGCTGCCTTAATGCTTGTTTGTTATTTCTTGTGTGTTCTTACAATTTGATATCTTGGTGGTGGGTCTGGGGAGGGAGCTCTCGGTCCCGTCTAGTACAGCCACAACCCCACATAGGTTGACACCCCTCTGGAGCCCTGTTAGGTAGTTCCACGGGTGTATTTGAGACTAAGTCTCTTCTGCGCTTAGAGCGCATTAGTTAACCGAGTTCACTGACTACTAAGTAACTCGTCGATTTTTCTTTCTGTTTTTTCTTCCTTCTTCTTTCTCTTCTGCCCTACTTCCTCCCTCGTCTACCCCACCTGCCCCAACCCCCCCCCTCTCCCCCTTTTTTTTTTTTTTTTTTTTTTTTTTTTTTTTGTTGTCCCCCTCCCTCCCTGCTTGCCCTCCCGGTCCGCCCTGGTCCTCGCCCTAACCTAGTCGGTTGAATAAGTATAATGGAGTCCATTAAGTTGATGTCCATAAACACAAAGGGGCTTAACACCCCTGAGAAAAGATCCGTGGTTTTATCTAACATACGGCATGCGAAAGCCCACATATGCTTCCTCCAGGAAACTCATTTTCGTGCCAATAGTATCCCGAAATTAAATGACCGCTATTTCCCAATTGTCTATCACGGGTGTTCCGTTGACTCCAAGTCCAGGGGAGTCAGCATGTTGATACGTTCCACAGTGCCGTGGACGTTCCACGATGCTTGGAATGATGAGGAGGGTCGGGCTCTGTTCGTGAAGGGGGTTTTGGGTGGCTCCCTGGTAACCCTGGTGAACCTGTACCTCCCCAATACGGGCCAGGTAGAATTCTTGGAACCTATTCTGACCAAATTATTTGAATTCGCTGAAGGTGAGGTGATCCTGGGGGGCGACCTTAATTTTGCCATGGACCCTTTATTAGACACCTCTAGGCATTCTTCCCAACTTTCATATGCAGCACTCAAACGCCTAAAAAAGAACTTCTATGCTTTTCACCTGGTTGATGTCTGGAGGATACTGCATCCGACCCAGAAGGACTTTACCTTTTACTCCAATCCTCACGATTCATATACCAGAATCGACATGTTCCTGTTACCCCAATCTCTTCTATCCAAAGTGCGATCCGCATCTATAGGTTCAATCACTTTTTCGGATCACGCCCCGGTGTTTGTAGACATAGATTTACTACCCCTTAGACCCAAGCAGTGGCAGTGGAAGCTCAATGACTCACTGATCCAGTCACCGGATGTGATAGAGGAAGTGGCAAAAGAATTGAGGAATTATTTCTCAACAAATGCAGAAGGGGAATGCGCCCCCTTGCTGGTGTGGGAAGCCCACAAGTGCACCATTAGAGGGATCTTGATCAAAATTGGTACCCGTCTCAAAAAGGCGAGAGCCCAGCAAACTCTCGACCTATTGGGGAAAATCAGGAGTCTGGAATCAACTCACAAACAATCACGAGCTACGCAGACGTTGCGGGAGCTTACGTCCCTTAGGGGTCAATTGAGATCCCTGGCATTAGATAGGGCTAAGGCAGTCTTAGCAAAGTGTAAACGCACTTTTTATGAACACAGTAACAAGTGTGGCAGGCTGCTAGCGAGGGCCCTGAAAACCCAGCGGGCACAAGCTTTTATCCCAGAACTGAAGGCAGATGATGGTTCCAAAGTACACACCACAGAGGGAATATTGGAACAGTTTCGTAACTACTACACCGCATTATACAATATTGCACGCCCCTCCTCGGGATTAGGAAAATCCCGTGAACGGGAAGCAATAAGGGCTTATATTCAGAAATCCGGCCTTTCTCGGTTACCTGATGAGGTCTTACAGACCTTGGAGGAGCCGTTGACGGGAGAAGAGGTATTGAAGGCCATAGCACGTATGCAAACGGGTAAGGCCCCAGGCCCGGATGGATACACGCTAACGTATTTTAAGACTTTTAGCAACATTCTGACACCGCACTTTCTAGCGGCTTACAATGACGCCGGGGAGGGGGCGCTTCCCCCGGAGGATACCCTATGGGCCTTCATCTCAGTAATCCCCAAGGAGGGCAAGGACCCTTTATTATGTCAAAACTATAGACCAATTTCACTCCTTAACATCGATCTAAAGATTTTCACTAAAGTACTTTCCATGAGGATGTCAGACTTAATCCCATCGCTGGTCCACCTGGACCAGGTAGGTTTCGTACCCTCTAGGGAGGCGAGGGATAACACCACAAAGGCGATCAATTTGATTCACGCAGCTAGAATACGCAAAATCCCGTTGCTACTTCTCTCTACCGACGCCGAAAAGGCGTTCGATAGAGTGAATTGGCCCTTTATATTTGAGACACTACGCCAGATAGGTTTGGGGACTCGGATGATGAATTGGATACACGCCATCTACTCCAAGCCCACAGCAAAAGTGAAAGTTAATGGCCAGCTTTCCGCCCCTTTTGCTATCTCCAATGGGACAAGACAGGGGTGCCCCCTGTCCCCAATAATTTTTATATTATCCCTAGAACCCTTCCTTCGTACAGTTAGAGATAATCCTAATATATCGGGAGTTCGTCTAAGTGAATCCCTAGTCCCTAAAACGGCAGCTTTTGCCGATGACTTACTTTTCTTCATAACGAACCCCTTGGTCTCTATACCCAACTTAATGTCAGAGTTACGGACCTATGGCACCTTATCGGCTTTCAAAGTTAACATCCAAAAGTCGGAAGCATTAAATGTTTCCTTGTCAGACTCCTTGCTTAACCTTCTAAAACTAGACTTCCCCTTTAAGTGGGCAGGGTCATACATTACATATTTAGGCATTCGCCTACCGAGTAAGGTGGAAGACACGTTCGCAATTAATTTTCCCCCACTACTGTCAGACATTAAAAAGGATCTTCTGAAATGGCAATCAGGCTTGTTTTCCTGGTTTGGTAGGTGTAGCATAATAAAAATGAACATCATGCCACGTTTATTATATCACCTCCAGACCCTCCCCGTCAAAGTTCCAAATGCCTTCTTACGTACTGTAAACCGTACAATAGGTAGATTCGTTTGGGCCCAGAAACGTCCAAGGTTGGCACAGGCCATTCTAAGACTATCTAAAACATCAGGAGGCATTGGCCTACCGGATGTGAGTCTGTACCATGCCGCATGCCACTGGTCAAGAATTCTGGATTGGTGCAAACACGAAAAACTTAAACAATGGATTCAAATAGAGCAAATTCTCTCGGGGCTAGAGTTAAAGGGGTTACCCTGGTGTCAGAAAAACGTACCTGCTCAAGTAGCTAATCATCCGACGATAGGAGAGACTTGGCGTATCACTCAGAAGACTAATCGAGAATACCTGATTGCACCGGCCCCCTCCCCACTTACCCCGGTAATAGGGAACCCGGACTTTAAGCCGGGGTGTCAAGAAGACGGTTTTCAGGAGCTGAAAGGCAGTGACAGGAGCCAACTCCGACATTTCATACTGAATGGACAGTGGATGACCAGGAAAGATATCATGGAAGACCCGCTTTTGGCCTGTCTTTCCTTCTGGCAAAAAATACAATTAGCTCACTTTATTAAAGCACAAATTCCACCGACACCGTATCTGAGACCCCTGACACCATTCGAGCAGATAAGTCTAGACCAAGAACCAATGCGACATACCATCTCGCTCACATACCAACTCCTGACCGCAACTCCCACTGGCTACAAGCCCCCTTACTTAATCAGATGGGAACGGGACCTGGGCATACAGTTTACCGAGAAGCAAGTGGAAAGAGTGCTTCTCTTCACTTTTAAAACCTCAATTTGCTCGAATCAACAAGAAGCGGGATTTAAAATACTGTCCCAATGGTATCACACACCAGTTAGGCTGCACCGGATGTTCCCCCAGAGCTCGGATCTCTGCTGGAGGTGCGGAGAGGAGGTGGGCACCCTTCTCCACATTTTTTGGTCTTGCAAACACTTATCATCCTTTTGGTCCGAGGTACATAGAATTGTTCAAAAGTTCACGGACAGGGAGCTACCCAGGAGCCCAGAATTCTTTTTACTGCATCACCATGACATCCCGAGCAAAGCTTACAGGAAGTCGATTTTGCCCCTGTTGAGCACTGCAGCAAAAAGTTGTATCCCATTGCTTTGGAAGCAAACGGAACCCCCGACAATCGCGATGTGGCTAAAGAAAATAGCCGACATCTACGAAATGGAAGACCTGATAGCAACAGACAAAGGAAACAGTGAAAAATTTCTTAAGAAATGGTACTATTGGCGTGAATTTTTCTACTCGGAGGAGCACGCGGGGCTGATAGTATAAACACAGGAAAAACAATTGACGAAATAGGACGAGAAGGTACAGACAGGTGACGGAGGTGCCTGGTGGTTGACCGGGGGGGGCCGGGGGGTGAGGATAGTTGTCCAAGTCGACCCCCCGGGTCGTCCCTCACCCTTCCCTTTCCCCCTCCTACTCTTTCCCTCCCTCCCCCCCCCCTCTTAATTTTACTTTAATTATATTATATTTACGTTTTGTTTTCACCCCCCCGCTTTCCACTTCACTTTAATCTATTGTTTTTTCTTTACCCCTTTTGAGCATTTTCAGGACCACTAAGGTCTTATAATTAATAATGGAAACTAATGACCCTATGGTCATACCTTATTAGTTACTGGTTTCATACATATAAGAGCTTATGCACACAGAGGACTCAGAGAGCTCCCTTACCTTGAGATAGTTTATCGAGCAAAGTTGGATTAATCTTTTTTGCCTAAAAAGGCGTTCAAGGTGGGAGGGATGCGACCAGAACATCAGGGACGCATCGGTTTTGTACTAATATAAAGTTGTAACCTCGATGTTATTACATTTGATTGACTATACTTGTATGATTTGCAACATAACGTGTATTTCACAAATAAAGAATTTAAAAAAAAAAAAAAGAATATATCATGTACTGTATAATACAACATAATGATGTATGATTGAACATTTGAGGTCATGGGATGGTATGGAGGTTTGGTTTATAACCGTCTCAGCCTCTGTATTATCTGTCATTTTGGATATATTTGCTGTTCTTATGTAAACAGTGCAGTGGGGTTTTTTGTGTCTCTCCTCCTCCTGTAGGATGCCGTCATTGTTTACTTTAGTCGTGGCGACTTGCGCCTGTCGTCATGCTGAATGCGCTCTAATTGGCTATGGGGGTCTGGGGCGGGACAATATAAGCCTGTCTGTTTGTCATGGAGGCACGTCCTCTGTTGAAGTCAGGATATGACGAAACGCGTCAGGAAGTGACCTACACGAAGCCAGAAGTGACCTGTGCGATCCACCGCCGTTGGATCCGGAACAAGGAAGTGAGTGCCATCGCTCCTTGGTTACACAGACGGAACTATCGGATGGCTTTACGGTGAAGTGCACAGCGCTTACACTTTCAATGCTCTATTGACTGCTTTATTGTTGTACGTATATATGTATGGGGGTTTTGTGGTGAGATGTTTTTTTTACCAATAAACAAGATTACGCTATGTGCGCTCTCTTCTGTTTATGATTCTTCTTGGAGCCCTTATCATCTGGTAATCTCCTGGAACGGTGCTGTTTGCAGTTTATGGCTCAGAGGCTTTCTTCCCTTGGAGGCTTGTTTATCTTTTAGCTCTGGTGAGTTTAACCTCCTGAGGGGAGTGTGTTCTCACATAGTGGAATTGGATTGACTGGTGAAAGGTGCACACTGTGACATTCTTTAGGATCACCTATGAACACTCTCTGAACCACGGTATTATTCTTCACTGCTCCTAAGGACTTTTTTGTGAAGTTGGCCACATATTTATTTATTAATATTTTGCTCAACATTAGCGCTGTTTGTAGTATATGACTGTCACAGTTTACTATTTGACTGTTTATACGTTTTTTAATATTATTTTTGTATTCTATTGTTTTAAACGGCTGCTTAGTTAAGTCCCCATCCATTTGTTTGTATAAACTAATTGGGTGTTTCGGGTTTTTTTTACACAGGTTCTGTTATTACCCATCTTTGTAACTCTGGAACAGTAATTATTTTCTTTGGCGCTGAGCGGTGTATTATAGGCCTTAATTATACACCTTTGTTTTAATTTTGAGAATGTGCCAATGATTTTGTCCAGTCCATTTTTGGAGTTATGCATGAAATGTGTCAGATTTGGCTCTTTGTTTCTCCACTTTTTTGTGACATACCAATACAAACAAAAGAAATAAACATGAGAATGCCTAAACATTTGTATTTGCAACATTTTTTTGGCGAGCATTCTAGTATTGCAGTTTAGAAATGTTACCAGTAGAGTTGGGCGAAGTGTTCGGGCCGAGCGTCCATTTAGGTGTTGGCCGAACACCCAAATTTTTGGGGAGCTCGGCGGGATGTTAGCTCACCAGGCACACAGTGAATAGCTGTAGATTGTTAAGAAGCTGGCCGGTAGGCCGGCCGCCGTGTCTTTAATAACTGATAAGTCATTAGCTGTCAGCAGGCTTGCCTGCTGACAGCTGAATGAAAAAAAAAAAGAAGAAAACATTGCCGGCAATAGACAAAAAAAAGGGCGTGGATCTGATAGAGTTTTTAAGGAAAACCCCACACCATTATAAAAAAAAAAAAAAAAAGAAGGTGTGGGTCCCCCCAAAATCCACTCCTTTATTATGATAAATTTATAGGTGTCCTGTTTTTTCCTGCTTCCCCCTCCATCTGTGGAGGAGAGCCACCCATCTGTGACCATTCGTAAGCCCCACGGGCCAGCCTGGTTTTCCTTTGAGGCGTAGGCAGGGATGACGGTGTAACGGAGTCCAGCATCAGAAGTGGGGGACTCTTTTGGTTCTTTCATTGCTTTTAAGATACCTCCGGTTAAATGAGTATACATGGCACCAAGGGTAAATATCAAGTGATTATCATGAAATATTTATACCAAACAACATATAAAGAATATATGATCACTTTTTCTTTGATGCCCTTACAGAGCTTAAAGGACCCCCTGAGGAAGACAATGACCTTATAAACGTCGAAATGCATTGGGGTCTTCTCTATCATTGGCAAGCACTACCATAATCATAAGTGATACTGTTTGGAGTGGTAGTATACATACACTCCCTGTAATCAACCATGTGATAACTTATTTGCTCAATTTTCACATGCTCATATTTTTAAATTCCTGTATTCTCTAAATTATGTTCGGAGTATTTTGCTAATAAAAACATATCCTTTTACAAAAATCTCTTTTTGATGATTGCTGCTTAAAAACCCCACGGGGACTTTCTACAACTTTTTTGGTAATATTCACTTCGGGGTGTGCAGCCACACCAGCCCCTGTTGAAGTGTCAGGTGATGCTAGAGTTTCCCCCAAAATCCATACCCAGCCCTTATCTGAGCATGCAGCCTGTCAGGCCACATGCCCTCAACATGGGGACAAGGTGCCTTGGGGCGGGGGGGCTACCCCCCCGCCCCAAAGCACCTTGTCCCAATGTTGAAGGGGACAAAGGCCTCTTCCCCACAATGTTGGGCGGTGATTGTGGGGGTCTGCAGGCAGGAGGCTTATCAGAATCTGGAAGCCCCCTTAAACAATATCCCACCCCCTCCATGTGAATGAGTATGGGGTACATTGTTACCCTATTCATTCACCAAAAAACAAGTGTCAAAACGAAATAAAAATACAAAAACACAGTTTTTGAGCATTCCTTTATTAAAAATAAAAAAAACAATGTTCCCCGATGTAGATCCATCGTCAAGCACAAAGCCCGCCGCACCTCGGAAAAAAAAACTCTGCCTGCAACAAAGGCTACCTGCTGAATGCTGCCTGTTCCACCATCTGACAGCTCTTAAATAGGTAAGCGGCAGGGACACTTGGTAACATCACCTGGTGGCACCGCCCTCTATGCGACACTACCGACCCAGCATGCACCTGTCGGTGACGTCACAAGGTTGCAGTGCCACCAGGTGACATCACTAGGTGGCTCCACCCATTTAGGAACTGTCAGGTGGCAGAGCACGCAGTCAGCAGTTAGCCTTTGTGGCCATATGAAAACTAAAAAAGTGGGACTTTGGGGGCACAGAGGTATTTAAACTACGAAAGTGTGAAAATAGTTTTTCAATTTTATTACAAAGTACAAAGGACAAACATATAAAGTTTAAACACAATATCAACTACCATGTAAAACTTATTACTTACACCAAATGGGGCCTAGCCTGCATTATCCAATAAATACTCTTGTCTGTATTATAAACACTCCAGAATTATAGGGAAAAGGAAAACTTCCCCAGAAATGTAGTGGTGGTTTGAGTGGAGTTGCAGGTCTGGTAGTCCACTTGGGATGCTCTCTATCTGCTCAACATGTTTCACATTGTAGAACGCTTCTTCAGGAGCTAGAGGTTCTATTAAATATACATGGAAAAAGAGGAAGGTATCACAATACCAGTATGTATACAATATGTCAAAAACTTAAAAAGGAAAATGTATTATATATATATATATATATATATATATATATATATATATATATATATATATATATATATATATATATATATATATATATATATAAATAATATATATTTAAAAACACATATGTTATGGAATTTCACCCCCCTGTGGTGACACATGGAAAAAGCCCTATAAAAGATAATGGTCTCCCAGGGATGGGCGGCATGGCCCGGTGGTCTGGGGAAGCTATTTAAAGTAACGTATACGGTACTATGAGATGTATAAAATAGGGAAAGATGCGCCATGCAATAGATTATAGAGTGATAGAAAACTACTATTAACAACATATGAAGTATCGATTTAAAATAAAAATAAAAAACGATCTCCAATAACCATCAAATATTTAGAGGGGATGTACAAATAACTAGGAAGGGTACATTTAGACAGAATGTGGGCCGATTATGTGACCTAAGTCACCCCCATTTAATGTACAAACATGCGCAATGGCATCGCTGGTGAATAATTAGTATATAGAAGTACAAAAATAGATGCCGGGGTGATTAATATAGGTATGACAATAGAAAAATGGAAAGACAGGGAGGGGGGAGGGGGGGGGGGAGGAAGAGAGGGGGGAGGGGGAAAGAAAAGGAAAGGGGGAAGAGGGGGGGGAATAGAAGGGGGGGAAGGTAATAAAAGACAGGAAAAAAAAAAGAGAAAAACAAGGAAAATCCTGAGCAGTAATCCAGGCAAGTTAGAATATACCAATTCAATGCACGGGAAACATGTATCCATAGATGTTGGCTTACCATCTGTGTATAGTAGTTAAAATGATCCTAACAATAGAGCAAGCAATCCATTGATTGCAGATAATAGCGTCAGTAGTTGTATCTAGGAACGTATCAAACGCAGCGGACAAAACCGATTGACGGGGGCACAGGGACCTTCTGGTTCTCCGTCACAGCCCCCGCCTCTGCTGCTTGGGAATTGGTCGGGCATCGTGCTAGCCACGCCTGTTTTGGCGCATGCGGCGTCTTCCGGTTTGGGGTCTCTTATTTAAGGACATTGCGGTGCTGTGATAGGGCAATGGACGGTATCAAGGATTTATGCAGCAGCGCACCCCGAACCTGTCTCCCAATTTATCTGTGGTAAGCCCATACACCCTAATATGATAGTCATTATTTTATGATTTTTAAACTGTTGGTGCTATGTTAATTACGCTGATTCTTAATTTTTAATATTTATACTATGCTCCTTCTATAAATAAGAACCATAGCTTGTCATAAGCTATTACCTATATTCATGGCTGTACTGTGCTTACCACTTGAGGAGTCCCCGGTTTTGTCCGCTGCGTTTGATACGTTCCTAGATACAACTACTGGCACGATTATCTGCAATCAATGGATTGCTTGCTCCATTGTTAGGATCATTTTAACTACTATACACAGATGGTAAGCCAACATCTACGGATACAAGTTTCCCGTGCATTGAATTGGTATATTCTCACTTGCCAGGATTACTGCTCAGGATTTTCCTTGTTTTTCTCTTTTTTTTCCTGTCTTTTATTCCCCCCCCTTCCCCCTTTCTTTTTCTTCCCCCCCGTTCTCTTCCTCCCCCCCTCCCCCCTACCTGTCTTTCCATTTTTCTATTGTCATACCTATATTAATCACCCCCGCATCTATTTTTGTACTTCTATATACTAATTGTTCATTCGGCCCACATTGTGTTTAAATGTACCCTTCCTAGTTATTTGTACATCCCCTCTAAATATTTGATGGTTATTGGAGATCATTTTTTATTTTTATTTTAAATCAATACTTCATGTGTTGTTAATAGTAGTTTTCTATCACTCTATAATCTATTGCATGGCGCATCTTTCCCTATTTTATACATCTCATAGTACCGTATACGTTACTTTGAATTGCTTCCCCAGACCACCGGGCTGTGCCGCCCATCCCTGGGAGACCATTATCTTTTATAGGGCTTTTTCCATGTGTCACCACAGGGGGGTGAAATTCCATAACATATGTGTTTTTATATATATATATATATATATATATATATATATATATATATAAAATACATTTTCCTTTTTAAGTTTTTGCAGGCTAGGCCCCATTTGGTGTATGTAATAAGGTTTACAAGGTAGTTTATATTGTTTTTAAACTTTATATGTTTGTTCTTTGTACTTTGTAATAAAATTAAAAAACTATTTTCACGCTTTCGTAGTTTAAATACCTCTGTGCCCCCAAAGTCCCACTTTTTTAGTTTTCATTTGGCCACATCTACAAATTTCGGGGACGTTGGCACAACCCTTCCAAGTACCTACAGTGTCACCCTGTTTTTAGGTACTAGGACCCTCTTTTTGAGCAGTTAGCCTTTGTCGCAGGCAGAGCTTTTTTCGGGTCCGGCAGGCGTCGTGATTGACAATGTATGTAAATCGAGGAATTTTAAAAAACTGTGTGCTTTTATTTATTTTTCACACTTTTTTTTTTGAAAAATATTTATTGATTTTTTCAAAATATATTCATAGAAGACATTGTACAGAACAATTGTAAGGCATGAATATACACAATCATTCTTTATACAGAATGCACGTTCTATCTAAACATAAACCTATTTATAAGGAGCACTGGGGAAAGGGAGGGGAGAGGGGAGGGGGGTAAGCAATTCACATTTGCCAGCTTGTCACTAACATTGGGCAAGAGGTTGCCAAAAAGGTTCATCCTACATTTTTGTACCTTTAGGGAATGGAGGCGACTTATGAGCATATCTAGCTAGATAACCTACAATATGGTCTAGTTAATACATTTTATTTGGGTGAGTATAGTCCCAGAGTGTAATAGCTGAAGTTGATGGATGCCAAGGAGCTACAAGTGATTGTTGGCCACTTACGGTGGTTTAAATGAAGAAGGATCAGAGGCCGGAGGAATTTTAAGTTTGCCGAGTGAGTTAGTGATGTCTCTCGTCAGGTACCATTCTGTATATCTAAATTCACACTTTTTTGGGGTGAATGAGTAGGGGTAAAATGTACCCCATACTCATTTACATTGGGGAGGGGCAGGATCTGGGTGCCCCCTTGCTAAAGGGGGCTCCCAGATTCCAATAAGCCCCCTGCCCGCAGACCCCCACAACCACCACCCAGGGTTGTGGGGAAGAGGCCCTCGTCCTCATCAACAAGGTGCCCCAAAGCACCCCCATGTTAATGGCATGTTGCCTGGTATGGCTCGTCCCCCCCCCCCTTTCTGGGCTGCATACTTGGATAAGGGTCTGGTATGGATTCGGGGGGGGGGGGGACCAACGCCGTTGTTTTTTTAAATTTTGGCGTGGTACTCCCCTTAAAATCTATACGATCTCAGGCTTCCCAGCAAAAGAACGGCAGTGTTTACATCTTTCGGCACCGGAAGTGACATCATGATATTGCTTCTGGCCTCCGAAGGTCATAGAGATGCCTGGGGATAATCTGGTCCGCGGTCATCTCTATGATAAACCACTGCAGCTGGCGGCTTCATTCTCCTGCTCCCCGATTTCACAGGTGAGCCAGAAGAAGCACCAAAGGGGGGCAGGAGGCGAAGATTTCCTCCCGCAGCCTGTAAAAGCAGTCAAGTGGCTAAACAGGCGCTATGAGTGCTTTTACTTTGCAGGGAATCATCTGCTGAAAAAAAAAAGATATCTGAATGATGCATGTGGGTGAGAAGTGGTTAATTAAGTAGTTCCAAGCCCTCGACATAATTTCCTGTTGGCCTGTATAAATATTCTCCTTTCAGGTTACCAGGTGACTTTGAAAAAGCGGCAAGACATTGCAACTGTTTTGCTTGTGGTTCAAGCCTCCTTCCTGTGAGCATGGTGTCATCCTCCCAGCCTTTTGCCGTTTCTGTGAGGTCATTTCCTGTCTGACCGCGCATCCCTTCCTGCGCACCAGTTTGTTGGAATCTGCTGTACAACCTTTCCACACTGAAAATCATCTCTCCACCTGATTCCTCGGAGTCATCTGTTAATCCAGCAATTCTCATGGTGCCTAAGACTGGTATGCTATTACTGTCATCTTTCATGTCACAGTGAGCTTTTTACCACAGCATCATTTATTTTTAAGAGCCATTTCATTATGTGCTCAATAAACCTTTTTTTATGGACCTGGTGGATACATGCCTTATTTCATTAACTATTTATATAGAAACATACACCAGTCTATCCAGCTAAACTTATTAACTATGCTTTAGTACAATTTAGTGACCACCTACCAACAGCGCTCTTGTTTGTGCGTTTTTCTTTCTCTCCTAATAACCTGCTGGAGCTTTGGAGCCCTTGCTGCTGCATGCCTGGCAGCCATTCATTGCCTCTGTGTACCTTTAGCTGATCTGCTCTGGTGTGTCAACCTGCTGTGTTACTATCCACTGGTGGATTGGTGATTTTTGACATGAAAGTGTGCTACTTTTAATCAAGGTGTTTTTTGCTTGGTATTAACCTCAGCCCCCTGCTTTTTGCAATTTCCTGCATGGTGGTATTCAAAGCCTAGATTGAATGATTCTTGAATCGCAGGTAGTCCACAATGTGGACACCCTGAGAGCAAAAAAAGGAGGCAGAACAGGGGCCAAGACTTCTGTGAAGACCCAAGGAGTAGAGGACAAGCCAAATGGCAGGGTCACAAACTGAAAACGACAGTCTCCTACCGCAAAACGTAAAAACAATGCCAGCAAATCCCCCTGTTGCAGGTATGCAATGAGTGACCTGGCTGATTCCATACAAATCTTTTGGATCCTAAAGAAGACATTCAGGCACTTCAGATCCAGGAGAGCAAGAATGCTGCCCTTGACTTTCAGAACTGTTAACAGGTTGGAGAAAAACCTCTTACCCTGCAGGCACAGAAATAATTACCAGTGAGGTGAACAATTTCTGAAAAGCAGCATGCAAATGCTTCAGCGGCTGCAGAGAAGGCAGATTTAAAGGAATAAATCAGGAAAGAGGGAGAGAGCGAAATTTCAGTCTGTACCCCCTGTGGAGCACATCCCTGACTCAGAGATTCAGAATGTCTTGAATCCAGGCGACTGTGAATGCCGACAGATTTCCCCCAACTTGAAGTGGGTTTGTCTCATCACTGAAAGGGGGGCTTGGAGCCAGGCTAAACTGGCTTGGGAGTCCAGAGCTTGCAGCAAAAGGAGGTGCTGGGCTTAGACTAGGAGGAAAAAGTCTGGAAGTGACGAAAGGAATTTTTTCTAAAACCAGAAGAGAAGGATTTGTTTTGGCAAAAGCGTGCTCTTTCCACTAGTGACTTCCTTAATAAAAAGGAGTCTAGATGTTCGCCGAACAGATGTTAACCAACAAATTGCAAAAGCTCCAATTGCTTTTTACAGGCTGGTTCAGCAGGCCAAAGATTTGGTCCAAACAAACTATTTAAAGTTAAATTAAACCTAAAGTTAGGTCTTAATCGCACAGATAGTTTTTGTTACAGTATATGAACACAGTTATCCATTGAAGGCTAACTCCACTATTTTCACTATGTCACACCAGTATTTAGGGTGTAACATGTAATGTGATGCAAAAGGGACCACCCCTAAACTGGCCTTACCCTGTTATGACAGGCGAGCATTCTCCCCTGCAGCTGCTGGCACTTTTGAAATTTCTGTAGCAGTGCAAGGCTCTGCCCACACAGCTGCATCATTCATTCACAGAGATTTGTAAATGAATGAACTACAAGTCATGTCTTCCACCCCAGCAGATGGTCTTTCAATGGAACAGGAATGTGCTAGTCACTGCACTCAAATTCCATGGACACTTCCTCCAGCTCTGTATCTGAAAGCCCACACCTCGGTACGAACAGAGAGCTGGAGAAAGTTGCAGGAGGCTTGCATTTCTCTATTTGATCCACTGATTTGGATCAAAAGCTTCTCAAAAAAAACAAATGCATATTTTTCCTGGAAATATATGTGTATTTATTATTATTTGTAGAAAGTGGACTTTATGTTAGGTAGACTAATAAAGCAAGTTTGCACAGAAAACAACTTACTGCTGTTTGGTTGCAATGGTTACAATGCAGTAGTGACAACTAGAAGTGTGTGTAGCTATAGTAGGACTTCTTTTCCCGGTTACACCCAGTCAGGTAAAACTGACTGACATACAACTTCTAATATCACTGGTGGAAAACACTCCATTGCCGCCTGAACACTGCTGAAATGAAATTGCTAGTGACAGATCCTGTTGGGCAGCAAGAGGGAGTCTATGGATCAACGAAAGCTGATGACAGAATTGACTGTAGTCCTACCAATGTTGGGGCACTGAACTAGAACCATGGCAATCAATCATCAGCTGTGCTTTGTCTATTCACTACAAGATAGCAAAAGAAAACAAATATTTTACCAATTACATTTCTAAGTCAATGATCATGCCCCATTTTTGAGGTAAGTAACAAAATATAAAACTTACGGAACACGCCTGTAGATTTAACGTGACAAGTTCTGGACAGTGTGATCCAATATATTTAAGCGCCTCGTCTTCCAACTATAGGGCAAAGAGATACCGATAGTAAGAAATTTGCATGTCAATCTCCGTATATTAGTTACAGGTACATTTCTAATTATGAAAAAGTTCAAGGGATTTCCTAGCAAGGAAACAATATATAATAAACAGAATGTACCTTCAGTGAAAACCACACAATGATCAGTAGATAACAGAAATTTTGGTATATAGCTGACTTTATATGTAAATATCAAGTTTTCCGCATTCCTCCATTAGTCTTTTAAAGTGGCTGTAAATCCTCACATACAGTATACCCAGTGAAGTGGCTGGCCTCAGGTGATTCACAGAGATTAAACAAATCACCCTACATAAGTTATACCTGTTTATCTGCAATATTCTCTTCTCTACATTCATTCAAAGTTCAGAAATTATAAAGTGTGTCTCAGCTTTCAGAAAAGAGGAAAGCTAAAGTTACACACAGTGAGGAGAGCTCTGAGAGCTGATTGGAGGTAAGGGACACCCACCACCTTCCCTTTCACACAGCACTCAAGAACAGAGCTTAGGCTGTCAATTATAAGCTGTATGTTTTTCTTTTGGTGCCAGGAAAACTTATAGGAATTGATTCATGCTGGTAGCAGAGGAACGAAGCAGCAGACAGAAATGATAATTAGAGCTCTAAATTGAAATACCGTATATACTCGAGTATAAGTCGTTCCGAGTATAAGTCGAGGCCCTAATTTACCACAAAAAAAATGGGAAAAACTTATTGACCCGAGTATAAGACGAGGGTGAGAAATGAACAGCTACTGTAAGTGGAAAAGAGGGTCAACAATGCCCATTTGCAGCATCACTGTGCCCATTCGCATGCCTCACTGTGCCCATTTTCAGCCATAGGTCCCCTGAACTTCAAACTCGGTAGTTAGGGGTTCCTAGATGCCCCCTAGCTGCAGCCAAAATTTGGGGTCTCTGAACCCAAAGGGTCCTGAAATTACATTGCTGCAGATGGACACAGTTGACCAAATTTGGGGCTCCGTATCTCGGGGCCACTTAGTGCTAAGAACCCCAAATTTGGTGTGCAAACCCAGTGGAACTAGAACCATAAAATTTCCAAAGCTGGGGTTTCTAGCACCAAGTAGCCCCGAGATACAGGGCCCCAAAAATCAGTTCAGAAAATGTCAAGCACTTTTCTGCAGCAAAAAAATTCATTTTCTGAACCAGTTTTGGGGCCCCGTATCTCAGGGCCACTTGGTGCTAGGAACCCCAGCTTTGGATATGTTATGGTATCAGCTCCACTGGGTTTGCACACCAAATTTGGGGTTCCTAGCACCAAGTGGCCCTGAGATACGGGGCCCCAAACTCAGTTCAGAAAATGAATTTTTTTGCTCCAAAAAGTGCTTGACTCGAGTATAAGTCGAGGGGGGCACTTTTAGCACAAAAAAATGTGCTGAAAAATTCGACTTATACTCGAGTATATACGGTAAGTATACAATATAGAGGGATATGCTTTATTCGTATTTCATATTTGAGGTTTACAAACCACTTTACAGCAACTAGCAGCCTACTGACCAACAGCAAGATCAAGATGGTTAAAAGGGATGTGGCAAAGTTCAACTTTAGAGGAAAAGTCAAGATTTATGTATAACTTCAGTTGCTTATATCTTTAAATCTTAATAAGCATTTTTCAATCTGGTTTGTCTGACAGTTTCTTCCAATGATTCATTTTTTTTTCTCTCATCACTCAGTTTTAACTGCTTAGATTTGTGATCGCTTCACTTTAACAAGAGCACACTTAATCAAGGTCCTTTGCATACCAAAGGACATATATTTCCCACAAAACAGCCCTGTAATCAAATGGGCACGTCAAAATATATGTTGGCAATGCAGTGGAGAACTGTTGCTCACTTATACCCATGAACCATATTCATGTTACCACATAAGAGGGATAGAGGGAACTAAAGATTTCAATAAAACATATTTTTTGGACCATATCACATGGGCAGTTCTATTGCTGGCAACACTTCTCTAGAGAAAGGGTTGCCGAAATTCTGCATCCATTATCACTAGTTAAAGTTGCACCATCGGTGTTTAAAATGCTGCTTAAAAGTATCTATTATAAAGGGAGAACCATGGGCTGGCATATGCTTTGGGTGGCAAATGGGCCACTACATAATATAATGCTTACAAAATGTTTTAGATTGATCCTCAGGGCTTGTATAGATGGGCAAAATGCAGCATTCTTGCAGGTACATTTACATTGCATTTGAGATTATCATTTGTCCACTCCACGATCCTTCCCTCCTGGTGCAATCAAATCTATGCTATGATCATGCCATCCCCTCTGTTATATAACGCTATGTGCCACTGTGCCTGTGCGGTATAAAAAAAAAAAGATTCAGATTATACCATATATCAGAGTGGCTCCCGGCGCTCACGTGACTCCTTGGATAACTCTCCTCCTCGGCTGACGTCAGCAGCAGTACTCGATGCCACCTACTATAGCTGTCAGCCGAAGAGAGGAGAGAGCCGAGGAGTCACGTGAGCCACTCTGATATACGGTATAATGGGCATTTTTTTTATACAGCAAGGGGCACATAGCGTTATATAACAGAGAATGGCATGATCATATTATATAGTGGGTTAAGAACCACTTTAAGGCCAATTAATTTCCCCTCCCGATTGGAGAAAGGAAAAATCTCCCACTCACATATTTGCGCGGGTACCACATCCTAACTTCACACCCGGCATATGAGATTTCCAAGTCCTGTAATGGAAGCTCCCTGAAGCCCCCTCCTGGCGCTTAACAGTGTGGAGATAACAGGACCCAAGACCATAGCTCTGGTCAGACCGGAAGTGTCCAAGGAGCGTCCACTGCCAGATTCACCATGTTGGCGTACCAATCCCAACTCCCGGATTCTTCGCAAAAGATGCGGCAGTAGTTAAATCAGGGGAAAGATTAGGGAGAACTGGTCCCTAAGGTGTTACCAGTGCATCTACCTATATTGCCAGTGGAATCCAGTAGATCCACCCGCAGAGTTCCCCAATGCTGAGAATGTCTCGGGATACAGGGACCACTGTCCCAGTATTAGTCACTGACAACTGGGAAAAAAACCCTGCTAGTTTTTTATACCTAGAATATGTACTGGTGACAGAGATGGCACATGCTGTTCTGCCCCAGACAGAATGTGGTTCACCTTTCTGAGCAGCACGATTCCTGGTGTCACCCTGGTGGTTAATATATGCCACTGCAGTGGCATTGTTGAACTGAACACTGACCACAAACCTGTGCAACGGGTTTGTCCAATAATCCACAAGATGTATTGCACGAAGTTCCAAGATATTGATTCTCTCCTGTTGGAAAACAAGTTCCCTGAATTGTAGCTGCCTCCAAACCAGCCCCCCCACTGTAGAGACTGGCATCAGTGTTTATCTTCCATATCACTGGATGAAAAAATTTTCCCTTCTCCAGATTCCAAACAATCAACCTCCAATTTGAGCTCTGCAACGCTCCTGAGACAGAGCCCTCTGGCAATCCAATGCTTGGACCTTGATGTTCTAAACAGAGAGAATATTACTTTACAAAAGACCTGGAGTAGAACTGCAAGTGGAGAACTGTCCTTAAATCTGGAACCGACTGCTCCCTGAGCATAAGATCGTTAAGGTAGCCTGCGGTTGATACCCTCTGCTACGTGAGCAAGTCCAGCCTTGGGGCTAGGAGCTTTGTGAACCCTCAGGGGCTGTAGCCAGCCTAAAGGGCAGTGTCACAAAACAAAAATGGCGATTTTTTTTTACTGCAAAGTCGCAGAAATCTTTGATGAGCCTGGAAAAACTGGCACATGAAGAGATGCATCATTGATGTCTATGGACACCTGAAATCTACCTCTTGCAGAGAGACCATCAAGAGGCGTACTTAACCCTTAACCTACCAGGTTTCTGCCGGCTAAAGATGGAGCGAACCACCTCAGAGACTGCCCATAGATCCTCTGTCTGAGATGTTCTCAAAACATAGCAGCCTCAGATTCCTCCCTCACTCTGGAGGAGAAAAGCTTAAAGCACCTGGTATTTTCCTGGGCAGTCTCCCATCCAAGTACTAACCAGACTCGATCCTGCTTAGGCACCAAGATCAGGCGTGTTAAGGGTGATGCTGCCGCAGTCCATTGCAACTGTCAATGCCACTGCTAAATTCTCCTAATGACATTTAAATGCGTCAAGAATCACTTAAATGCCAAACACCACAGTGGCTCAGATATACCTGATAACCATTGGTCCATCAGGAGATGCGAGCACTGCCAGATCACTGGACCTGAGGGTGGTGCACCTGCCTCCCCCGGCTGCCTTTTCATTGTGGAGCCATTTAACTTGTGTAACAGTTAAATAATGTAGCCTAATACGCAGTCCCTCAGGGAAGCAGGCCCAAAACCATGTTGGTCTACCTCTATGTAACCACGTAGGTACCCAGGTATACCATTATGTAGATACCCAGGCTTGCAGGTATAGAAGTATGTATTTTCTCAGTTCATGCACATATGCAATTTATACAAGTATGGAAATCAATGCAAATACATATGTAAATATGCAGTTCAATACAAGCAAGCATATACACTAACCAGCCACTTTATTAGGTACGCCTGTTTAATTGCTTGATTGATAATCAGCCAATCACATGGCAGCAACTCAATGCATTTAGGCATCTAGACATGGTGAAGATGACTTGCTGAAGTTCAAACTGAGCATCAGTATGGGGAAGAAAGGGGATATAAGTGACTTTGAACGTGACATGGTTGTTGGTGCCAGATGGCCTGGTATGAGTATTTCAAAAACTGCTGATCTACTGGGATTTTTACGCAAAACCATCTCTAGGGTTTAAAAAGAATGGTCCAAAAAGAGAAGATATCCAGTGAGCGGCAGTTGTGTGGACAAAAAGGTCAGAGGAGAATGGGCAGGCTGGTTCGAGATCATAGAAAGACAACAGTAACTCAAATAATTACTTGTTACAACAAAGGTATGCAGAATACCATCTCTGAACGCACAACACATCGAACCCTGAATCATATGGGCTAGAGCAGCAGAAGACTACACCGGGTGCCACTCCTGTCAGCTAAGAACAGGAAACGGAGGATACAATTTGCACAGGCTCACAAAAATTGGACAATATAAGATTGGAAAAATGTTGCTTGGTATGACAAGTCTCCATTGCAGCTGCAGCATTCAGATGGTAGGGTCAGAATTTGGTGTAATCATGAAAGCATGGATCCATTCCGCCTTGTATCAACGGTTCAGGCAGGTGGTGGTGTGTAATGCTGTGGGGGATATTTTCTTGGCATACACTGGGTCCCTTAGTACCAATTGAGAATTGTTTAAACGCCGCAGCATGTCACAAAGCTCAAATCATCTAAAAATGGTTTCTTGAACATAACAATGAGTTCACTGGACTCCAATGTCCCCAAGTCACCAGATCTCAATCCAATAGAGCACCTTTGCGATGTGGTGGAATGTGAGATTTGCATCATTTATGTGCAGCCGACAAATCTGCAGCAACTGCGTGGTGCTATCATGTCAATATGGACCAAAATCTCTGAGGAAAGTATCCAGCATCTTGTTGAATCTATGCCACAAAGAATTAATGCAGTTCCGAAGGCAAAAAGGGTCCAACCCGGTACTAGCAGTACAATGCACATACGCATGTAGGTATGCAGTTCAATGCAAATACGCATGAAAGTATGCAGTTCAAATTTAACCACTTCAGCCCCAGAAGATTTTCCTGACCAGAGCACTTTTTACTTTAATTTGGCACTGCGTTGTTTTGATTGAAAATTGCGCAGTCATTCAACGCTGTACCCAAATTAAATTTGCGTCCTTTTTTCCCCAACAAATAGAGCTTTCTTTTGGTGGTATTTGATCACCTCTGCGGTTTTTATTTTTTTCGCTATAAACAAAAACAAAAAACGACAATTTTGAAAAAAAAAAAACCTACAATATTTTTTACTTTTTGCTATAATAAATGTCCCCCAATTAAAAAACAAAACAAAAACAAATTTCTTTATCAGTTTAGGCCAATATATATTCTTCTATATTCATATTTTTGGTAAAAAAAATAGCAATAAGCGTATATTGATTGGTTGCGCAAACATTATAGCGTCTGCAAACTATGGGAAAGATTTATGGCATTTTTATTATTTTTTTACTAGTAATGGCGGTGATTTGCGATTTTTAGCGGTATTGCTACATTGCGACGGGCAGGCCAGAGACTTTTGCGACTTTTGTGGGACCACTAACATTTTTTAACAGCGATCAGTGCTATAAAAATGCACCGATTACTGTGTAAATGTCACTGGAAAGGAAGGGGTTAACACTAGGGGGCGATCAAGGGGTTAATTGTGTGTTCCCTCATTGTGTTCTAACTGTATGGGGATGAGAGTGACAAGGAGAGGAGACATATCGTTTTTCCTACTTAGTAGGAACAAACGATAAGGCTCCTCTCCTCTGACTGCGCAGAGGAGGACAACATTTCTTACTCCCCAATGGGAAGATGTTCTTCCCCAAACATTCAGCCCACTGTGGCACACGCGGTGTAATTTATCTCATGACCTGCGCTTGCATCGCTTTTTATGTGGGGAAGACAATCAGGGAGTTACGGCAAAGACTGGGGGATCATCTGTACGCCTCTACAAATGGTAAGCTCACCACTGTGGGCCGCCATATCGGCATTCACCATCGTTTCAATCTTGATTACATCAGGTTCACGGTTCTAGAGGTTGTCCCTGAAGACCCCCGAGGAGGCAACTGGGACCGCGAAATTTTAAAGCGCGAGTCCCTCTGGATTGAGCGACTATACGCATGTGTCCCTCCTGGCATTAATGAGGCACACTCATATAAGTACTTTTTGTAATAACTTTTCTACAGCTCCTCCAGTCTTTCCCGTGATTAAAAACAACTGCCCCCCCCTAGGAACATTGGTCCCATACTCAACATACTGAACATATATGGTATGATACTTTAATTGCATATTGTGCTTTATCTTGTTTATTGTGCCCTTCCTCCTCCTTCCCAAAATTCCACCCCCTTCCCCTCCCCCCCCTTTCTCCCCCCCATTCCCCCCCCTGCTTGTTTTTCCCCATGTCTGTTGCGTAAGCGGACTCTTCATACATAGTGGCTCCACTGTGTATTATTTAGTTTCTGATGTTTCTTTTCTATGGCTGACTCCGAATTTCCAGTATATTACATGCTTTATCAACAAGAGCCATGTATATCAGCTTGTATAGTCTTTCTATGTTTCAGGATGGTGATTGGATGTATACTTCTCTGACCGTGGTTCTCACATGTCCCCATCGCCGGAGATTTTGCATCCCTCCCCTCCTTAGTTTATTCTATGCCTCATTCCATATATACCCAAGTTATTACTGTCATTTGCACTTACCCTCCTGACTTGGAGGGATGTGAGGAGTTAATTCTCCCCCCACGGCGGGCTTGCGTTCCTCCGGCAGCAGGCGGGGCTCCACGGAGCCCAGCTGCTGCTTCTCATGATCGACGCTTTGGCATCGATCACTATTGAGCTGTGCCCTGTGTTGGGTAATTCTCCCGCGCCTGCGCAACAGTGGAGGACCGGACCCGGAAGTAACAGCAGCGGCGATCTTCAGCGCTGTTGAACTTCCGGGTTGGAGGCATTTAAGACGCCTAGACTCGATAGCCAACCTCCACAGGCAGACACCTAGCACCTCACTCGCGCCACTTGGAGCCCCTGTAAGTACCTGCTTGATGTCTCATAGGAAGAATGGGGATCACTATCTTACCATTATACCTCCCCCTCCTTCCTTGCCTGGCGTGCCTTGCAGCTCATGCCGATCTTTCAGATCATTCTCTTAATACCTTCCCTTCTTTATGTACTTTTCTACAGTGGCTCCCCCTGGCATTGTGGTGTGACTTACCGGCCATCAGTTGTATCAGTCACTTTATCCTGTGTGCTATCAGCCCCTGAGTCTAGCTTTTAATATTACAGCAACGGTGGGTAATTCTATTGATACTATTACCCCTTTTTCAATCCAGGTTCTTCTTTTTTACCCTCCTTCACAGGTGGCAGGTCCAAGCTCTTCCCCCTCCAGTTTCTCTTCCTCATCTTCTACCCTTTCTGTTTTTCTTTTGTTTTCATTCCCCCTCTCTCCCCCCCTTCCCCTTTTTTTTCCCTCTCATTTCCCTTCCGTGCCTGTCTTTGCTCTGTGTTTTTCTTCCCCCCCCCCCTCCTTTGTTTCCCTCCCTTTCCTCCCTCCCTCATCCCTTTCCCTCTCCTATCCCTCCCTCTGCCCCTTCCCCCTTCCCCCCTTTTTCCCCTTTCTTTGCCCTCTCTCTCCTTTCCCCCTTCTTCCTTTCCCGCTTCCCATTCCTCCCTCATTCATCCCTCTCTTTCTTTTCTCCCCCTCCCCCCCCCTCTCCCCTTTTCTCTTTCTTTCTCTTTTCTCCCCACAACCATCCCCTGCTCTGTGGCTGGTTTTTCTCCTCTTTTCTTTTCTCTTTCTCGGTCTCCTTCTTTCCCAATTTTCCCCCTATTATCACACTCTCTCTTGATCTACTTTTTCCTTTTCCTTCTCCTTCCCACTTGACACTCCCAGGTGGTTTCTCAAGTAGAACACACGCCGTATTAAATTCTAAATTCGCCTTTATTACATTTTTTCACAATAGTTTCACCTAAATTTGCCTCCCTGGCTCGCCCCCGGGGGAACGCCTTTTGAGGGCGTCTCACAGTATCGCTCCAAAAACCTTTGTGGTTATAGGTTGGTGAGTGCAACTTTTAAACTTCAAATATGTTCTCCAACATTAATTGTGTGTTTCTCATGACATTTGTCCATTTTTTGTTATGTTGATACTGTATTGTTCTCTTCATCTTTGTAGATTATATACTATCAGACGCCTCCTGAAGAAGCGGCTGTGACCGCGAAACTGTAGAGGTCACGTCTGCAAGTATTATACTATACAACCTTTGTTCATGCATCTGTGTGGGCATTAGTCCTACTAACTTAGTGTCAACAATGCTGTAACAATCACTGTTTTTTGTGTATGTTAAATCATGACAATGTATATGATGTGTCCTTTGTAGGACTTTTTATTGTTATTTCAAATAAATTTTTTACTTTTTAACAAAGTCTTTCTACATCCCTCTTGGTACCGCAATAGTCCCAATCCTTTTGAAAGAGACAGGACCTAGTTGGAGAGGTCCCTGCTCAGGTTTCTCTTTCAAACCCCATTTCTTGTCTTATTCATATCCAGGATGATGGTACCTACCGTGTTTCCCCGATAGTAAGACACCCCCGATTGTAAGACGTATCGGGAGTTTCAGAGGGGTCAGCTAATATAAGCCATACCCCGAAAGTAAGACATATGTCTTACTTTCGGGGAAACACGGGGGGATTTGCCTGCAGTGAAGTGCGGTACCCCTCCTTCTCTGTCCCCCTCCGTTCTCCCCCTCCGTTCCGCTTTCCTCCTCTGTGCCTCCCCGCTGTCCCCTCCGTTCTCCCCTCCTTCTCTGTCCCCCTCCGTTCTCCCCCTCCGTTCCGCTTTCCTCCTCTGTGCCTCCCCGCTGTCCCCTCCGTTCTCCCCTCCTTCTCTGTCCCCCTCCGTTCTCCCCCTCCGTTCCGCTTTCCTCCTCTGTGCCTCCCCGCTGTCCCCTCCGTTCCCCCCTCCTTCTCTGTCCCCTCCGTTCTCCCCCTCCGTTCCTCCGTCCTCCCCCTCCTTCCTTTGTGAATAGACAGAGTCAGCTGACTCTGTCCATTCACATAACTGAAACATTGTAATCTCCTGTGATTACAATGTGTCAGTTTATGAATGGAGAGAAGCCGCTGTCTTCTCTCCTTTCATTCTCAGTGCAGCTGACGCTGCAGAGAAAGGGACTGGGGAATCTCTATCCTCTGTCTCTTTCTCTGTCTTAAGGGGGAGATATCAGAGGTCTGTTAAGACCCCTGATATCTCACCAAAGCCCCCCAACAGGGCTGATTAAAAGAAAAAAAAAAAAAAAACACATATTGCAATAAAGAATAAAAAAATTTTTTTTTTCCCAATATAAGACATACCCCGAAAGTAAGACATAGTGGGGCTTTTAGGGATAAAAAGAAAGTAAGACACTGTCTTACTTTCGGGGAAACACGGTATTAATAATACTATACCTCTTCTTGTAAACCATGTGGCACACACTTGAACTTTCCTACTTAGTAGGAACAAACGATAAGGCTCCTCTCCTCTGACTGCGCAGGAATTTGTGTCCTTACACACAAATATCCCCGCGCTGGCACTCGTGCCCGCCGGCCTCGCTTATCAGGTCCTCTGCCGTGCAGCGGGCGTGTGCCCTCTGATGGCCAAAAAATGGTAGAACATACCCGTATGGGATTTGGCCCAGGAGAGCCATTGTGCTGCAGTATATCTGTGTGACATGGTTGGGAACTGGTTAAGCATGTATGTATGCAGTTCCTTGCAAATACACATGTATGTATGCAATTCAATGCAAATACACATGTATGTATGCAGTTCCATCCAAATACGCATGTACAGTATCTCACCCCTCATATTCTTGTAAATATTTTATTATATCTTTTCATGTGACAACACTAAAGAAATGACACTTTGCTACAATATAAAGTAGTGAATGTACAGGTGTATAACAGTGTAAATTTACTGTCTCCTCAAAATAACTCACACAGCCATTAATGTCTAAACCACTGGCAACAAAAGTGAGTACACCTCTAAGGGAAAAATGTTCAAATTGTGCCCAAAGTGGCAATATTTTGTGTGGCCACCATTATTTTCCAACACTGCCTTAACCCTCTTGGGTATGGAGTTCATCAGAGCTTCATAGGTTGCCACTGGAGTCCTCTTCCACTCCTCCATAACAACATCACGGAGCTGGTGGCTGTTAGAGACCTTGCGCTCATCCACCTTCCGTTTGAGGATGCCCCACAGATGCTCAATAGGGTTTAGGTCTGGAGACATGCTTGGCCAAGTCCATCACCTTTACCCTCAGCTTCGTTAGCAAGGCAGTGGTCATCTTGGAGGTGTGTTCGGGGTCGTTATCATGATGGATTACTGACCTGCGGCCCAGTCTCCAAACAGAGGGAATCATGCTCTGCTTCAGTATGTCACAGTACATGTTGGCATTCATGGTTCCCTCAATGAACTGTAGCTCCCCAGTGCCAGCAGCACTTATGCAGCCCCAGACCATGACACTTCCACCACCATGCTTAACTGTAGGCAAGACACACTTGTCATTGTACTACTCACCTGGTTGCCGCCAAACACGCTTGACACCATCTAAACCAAATACGTTTATCTTGGTCTTATCAGACCACAGGACATGGTTCCAGTAATCCATGTCCTTATTCTGCTTGTCTTTAGCAAACTGTTTGCAGGCTTTCTTGTGCATCACCTTTAGAAGATGCTTCTTCTGGGATGACAGCTATGCAGACCAATTTGATGCAGTGTGTGGCATATGGTCTTAGGACCGACAGGCTGACCCCCCACCCCTTCAACCTCTGCGGCAATGCTGGCAGCACTCATACGTCTATTTCCCAAAGACAACCTCTGGATATGATGCTGAGTATGTGCACTCAACTTCTTTAGTTGACCATGGAGAGGCCTGTTCTGAGTGGAACCTGTCCTGTTAAATCGCTGTATGGTCTTGGCCACCATGCTGCATCTCAGTTTCAGGGTCTTGGAAATCTTCTTATGCCGCATACACACAGCCCGTCCGACAGACTTTTGACGGACTTTTGGCGGACTTTCTAAGGAACGGACTTAACTACATACGATCACAAAAACGTCAGACGGATTCGTACATGATTACGTACTCCGGACTAAAATAAGGAAGTTGATAGCCAGTAGTCAATAGCTGCCCTAGCGTTGGTTTTTGTCCATCGGACTAGCATACAGACGAGTGGATTTCTGGGTTCGGCGGAGTTACGACGTAAAGATTTGAAACAAGTTGCAAATCTAAAGTCCGTCAGATTTGCGACTGGAAAAGTCCGCTAAAGGTCTGGTGGAGCCCACACACGATCAGATTGTCCACCGGATTTGGTCCGTCGGATCAGTCCGGTCGAAAAGTCCGACCGCGTGTACGCGGCATTAGAGCCTAGGGCCATCTTTATGTAAAGCAACAATTCTTTTTTTCAGATCTTCAGAGAGTTCTTTGCCATGAGGTGCCATGTTGAACTTCTAGTGACCAGTATGAGAGAATGAGAGCGATAACACCAAATTTAACACACCTGCTCCCCATTCACACGAGTCACATGACACTGGGGAGGGAAAATGGCTAACTGGGTCCAATTTTGACTTTTCCACTTAGGGGTGTACTGAATTTTGTTACCAGTGGTTTAGACATTAAAGTGGTTGTAAACCCTTGTTTACAAATTTATGTTACAGGTAAGCCTATATTAAGGCTTACCTGTAGCTAAAAAGGACATCTCCTAAACCTGCAAGGTTTAGGTGATATCCCTGTATTTGCATGTGTCGACGTCATGCGATCACAAGCAAGACAACTGAGACAACTTCAATTGTCTTAAGACAAGTTAAGACAACGGCGCTATATGCCGTTGCTTCAGTTGTACTGTGCTGTTACCGCGCGCATGTGCGGAGTGACGTCATGGCGGCTCCGGCTAATCACTGCGCCGGAGCCGCGATACCCGGAAGTCACTCCGGGACAACATGTCGGCGGTCAGAGGGGGAGACGTGGACCGATGCGGGAGCTTTGATCTGAGGTAAGTAATAAATAATTAGATAGTATGCTATGCATACTAGCTAATTATGCCTTTGTATTGCAGGGTTTTTTGTTTTTTTGCTGAGGGTTTACTTTCCCTTTAACCAGTTGCCGACCGCAGCAAACCGATGTACGTCGGCACAATGGCACGGGCAGGCATAAGGGCTTACCTATACGTCCCTGTCTGCCCATGGACGGGGGGTCCGATCAGACCCTCCCGATGCCTGCGGTGGTCAGATTAGCTTCAGGAGCTATCCGAGCTGAGGGGGAGGCCACTGATTCATGGCCACCCCCTCACAATTGCTCCTGGTAAATGACAATCTTCCTCTGCTGCTGTAATGTAAACAGCGGCAGAGGAAGTGATGTCATGACTCCTCGTGAAGCCTTTTCGTCCCGGCTTCCGAGGAGAGAAGACATCAAGTAAGTGCACCAAACACTACACGTACAGTAGAACACTCTAGGCACACTTTTCACCCCCCAATCACCCCCCTGCACCACCTGTCACAGTGACACCAATAGCAGTTTTTTTTTTTTACTGATTATTGCATTGGTGTCATTTGTAACAGTATTAAGTGGTAGGGCAGTTAGTGGTAGGCCCCTTTAGGTCTAGGGTACCCCCTAACCCCCACTAATAAAGTTTTAACCCCTTGATGACCCCCCGTCGCCAGTGTCACTAAGCGATTGTTTATCTGATCGCTGTATTATGCCCTGTACACACGATAGGATTTTCCGATGGAAAATGTGTGATAGGCCCTTGTTGTCGGAAATTCCGACCATGTGTGGGCTCCATCACACATTTTCCATAGGAATTTCCGACACACAAAGTTTGAGAGCTTGCTATAAAATTTGAAATTCCGATCGCGTGTACACAAATCCGACACACAAAGTGCCACACATGCTCAGAATAAATTAAGAGACGAAAGCTATTGGCTACTGCCCCGTTTATAGTCCCGACGTACGTGTTTTATGTCACCGCGTTCAGGACGATCGGATTTTCTGACAACTTTGTGTGACCGTGTGTATGCAAGACAAGTTTGAGCCAGATTTTGTTGTCGGAATGTCCAATCCATGTCCGACCATGTGTACAGGGCATAAGTGTCACAGGTGACGCTAGATAGTATTTAGGTTTGCCGTCAGGTTTTTATAGCATCAGCTACCCCCATATACTACCTAGTAAAGGTTTTAACCCCCTGATTGCCCCCTAGTTAAGCCTTTCACCAGTGTTCACCGTGTAACTGTTACGGGTGACACTGGTTAGTTCGTTTTTTCTTGTTGGAAGGTAAACCTTCGGCCCAGTCTGAGGTCCTAAACACTCTGGAGAAGGTTTTCATCCAGGATATCCCTGTACTTGGCCACATTCCTCTTTCCCTCAATTGCAACCAGTCATCCTGTCCCTGCAGCTGAAAAACACCCCCACAGGATGCTGCTGCCACCATCATGCTTCACTGTTGGGACTGTATTGGACGGGTGATGAGCAGTGCCTGGTTTTCTCCACACATACCGCTTAGAATTAAGGCCAAAAAGTTCTATCTTGGTCTCATCAGACCAAAGAACCTTATTTCTCACCATCTTGGAGTCCTTTAGGTGTTTTTTTAGCAAACTCCATGCACGCTTTCATGTGTCTTGCACTGAGGAGAGGCTTCGGTTGTGCCACTCTGCCATAAAGCCTGGACTGATGGAGGGCTGCCGTGATGGTTGACTTTCTACAACTTTCTCCCATCTCCTGACTGCATCTCTGGAGCTCAGCCACAGTGATCTGTGGGTTCTTCTTTACCTCTCTCACCAAGGCTCTTCTTCTCTGATAGCTCAGTTCGGCCGGACGGCCAGCTCTAGGAAGGGTCGTCCCAAACGTCTTCCATTTAAGGATTATGGAGGCCACCGTGCTCTTAGGAACCTTAAGTACAGCAGGAATTATTTTGTAGCCTTGGCCAGATCTGTGCCTTGCCACAATTCGGTCTCTGAGCTCTTCAGGCAGTTCCTTTGACCTCATGATTCTCATGTGCTCTGACATGCACTGTGAGCTGTAAGGTCTTATATAGACAGGTGTGTGGCTTTCCTAAGCAAGTTCAATTAGTATAATCAAACACAGCTGGACTCAAATGAAGGTGTAGAACCATCTCAAGGATGATCAGAAGAAATGGACAGCACCTGAGTTAAAAATATGAGTGTCACAGCAAAGGGTCTGAATACTTAGGATCATGTGATATTTCAGTTTTTCTTTTTTTAAAAATCTGCAAAAATGTCAACAGTTCTGTGTTTTTCTGTCAATATGGGGTGCTGTGTATACATTAATGAGGAAAAAAATGAACTTAAATGATTTTAGCAAATGGCTGCAATATAACAAAGAGTGAAAAATTTAAGGTGGTCTGAATACTTTCCGTCCCCACTGTAAGTGAGGTTTTAGGGTCAGATAGGGTCTGCTTCGCCCCAGGCAGCGTCAGGTTAGTGCCAGTACCGCTAACACCCAAGCACGCAGCATACACCTCCCTTAGTGGTATAGTATCTGAACGGATCAATATCTGATCTGATTCGATCTATACTAGCGTCCCCAGCAGTTTAGGGTTCCCAAAAATGCAGTGTTAGCGAGATGAGCCTCGATACCTGCTAGCACCTGCGTTTTGCCCTCGACCCAGCCCAGCCCACCCAAGTGCAATATCAATTGATCACTGTCACTTACTAAACACTAAACATATAACTTTAGCGTTCGCAGAGTCAGGCGTGATCCCTGCGATCGCTAACAGTTTTTTTGGTAGCGTTTTGATACAGTCGCTAACAGTCAGGAGCTTTTTTACCTGTGAGTCTCACTACTGTACCGCTAAATTTAGAGCCCCAAATGGCAAATCCAAGGCACAATAGTGAAGAGGCCTACACGTTTCTGAGCATGACAGACAGTGAAGAGGAAGTCACTCATCTGTCAGATTCAGGCTCAGAATACGAACCTGTAGACAGCAGCGGCTCCATGACAGATAGCTCTGACGGAGTTGTGGTCCCTGCCAAGGTCAGGCGTACCAGACCCCAATCTTCTTCTGCTGCTGAGGTGCAAGCACCACAGGGCTCTCGTATGGAGCAGAGAAGTACTAGCGCCACTATTCCTTCTGGTGAACTCTCAAGCACCAGCGGCCTAGTACACCCTGGTCGTACATCCAGCACTGCAGTAACACTTGGTGACGTGGGAGTCCCATAAGTGCAGTTCAAGCTGGCGAGGTGGCAAGCACAAGTAGTGTCCCGCTGCCACCAAGAAAACAAAGACAGGCCCGTCGTGCCCTTCCTGCTGCATTCGCCAATCCTAATTGGGAACCCACCACTTCTGCAGCACCCGTACTTCTCCCATTCACTGGCCAACCCGGCATTTAGGTGAAAACAGTTGATTTTACGTCACTTGATTTTTATTCGCTGTTTTTCACTGAAGATCTCTATAGATCTATTGTGGACCAAAGCAATTTGTACGCTGGTCAACACATCGCCACTATTCCCCAGTCCTCCCTTGACAGAGATTGGAAACCAATTACGGTTTCCGAATTTAAGATCTTTCTGGGCCTATCCCTCCTCACCAAAAAGAGTGATCTGCGGTCATATTGGTCCACTGACCCAATTCACCATATGCCCGTATTCTCTGTTTCCATGGCCAGGGCATGATACAAGCAGATTTTGCGGTTCATGCACTTCAATGACAAACTTGTCCTTGTGGAGACCCTGGATACCATCGGCTCTACAAAATTTGTCCCCTCGTAAACCACTTCAACCAACGTTTTTCAGACTTGTTTACTCCCCATCAAGTTGTTTGCGTTGACGAGTCCCTGATTAAGTTTTCTGGCCGCTTGTCATTCAGACAAACTGCCCTGACTACATAGGAAGCGCTGGCAAGATTGTGTGGGACTTGGTGTCACCCTTATTTGGAATGGGGGTACCACTTGTACGTGGACAATAATACTCGAGCCTGCCACTTTTTAGTCACTTTTTAGTCACCAGTTGTTGGCGCCGTACCTAGTTGCCCGTAAGGCCAGACGCTGGTATAGAAAAGTGTCTGTATACTTATTTCAATTGGCTTTGCTGAACGCTCATGTGCTATACAGAGCTTTAGGACGGACTGGATCCTTCCTTAAATTCCAAGAAGAGATCGTCAGAGCCCTTCTGTTTCCAGACGGTGCTCCACCTCACCTTCCCCAACCAAATGCAGTAAGCCGGCTGCTAAGAGGCAGTTTCCTTATGTCCTCCCGAGTACCCCTACCCAATGAGCCCCCCAAAGAAAATGTTGTGTCTGTAGAAAGCGCGGATATAGGCGTGACACCCGCTATTATTGTCCCTCCTGTCCTGACAATCCTGGTCTTTGCATTGGTGAATGTTTTGAGCGCTACCATACACTAGTTGAGTTTTAGCGTAGGGTACAGCATTGCACAGACTAGGCACACTTTCACAGGGTCTCCCAAGATGCCATCGCATTTTGAGAGACCCGAACCTGGAACCGGTTACAGTTACAAAAGTTACAGTTACAAAAAAAAAGTGTAAAAAAAAAACCACAAAAAAATATAAAATAAAAAAACAAAAATAGTTGTCATTTTATTGTTCTCTCTCTATTGTTCTGCTGTTTTTTACTGTATTCTATTCTGCAATGTTTTATTGTTATTATGTTTTATCATGTTTGCTTTTCAGGTATGTAATTTATTTTATACTTTACTGTTTATACTTTACTATACTGTGTTTTATTGTTAACCATTTGTTTTCAGGTACTCCATTCAGCTGCAGTGCGGATTTATTTATCTCGACAGCAACAGTGTTTACTCCCATAATACATAAAGCTGTGACTCCAGAGCTGTCGGAGGTGATTTCACCACCACAGCTAAAAAAAAAGAGCATATGTCCTTCAAAGCGGCTATCCGCAAAATTTCCTGGATCATAGCCCAAGAGAAGCTCGCCAGTACCCTGAACAACACCAAAGAGCAATTCGAAGCTATTTGGGAACCTTGGGCGAAGTTCATGGGTATCTCCTTGATTCCAGGTGTTCAACCATAACTCGTCAGGCTGGCTCGGGGTTTGTGGAGACTCCTCCCGTGGATTGGCTTCCGACTACTCTGTCTTTTCTTTCTTTTCTCCCCCTCTTCCTTTCAACTTTATTCTTTCTCTCATTTGTTATTTTTTTTATCTCACAAGATGTTGAGTGTTCATTTGATTCAAAAGCAGTTGGGTCCCCAAAGGAGTAATTTTCCCAGGGGAAGAATATGACGTAGGTATTTGCTTACTTGATGGATGCCAGAGATTTATAGCGTTAACTACTGGGGGAGCAAGGGGGGGAGTGTAGAGTTTCGGTCGGTCACAGTGTGTTCCCTATTGGGGTGCCGGCGGACTCTCATCCTTCCCCTTTACCCAGTTTTCTCAAGTTTCAGGGTTCTCCACTGTTAGTGAAAGGGTCCAGTCTTACCATGGTATTCCTGTACGGTCACAGACCAGAGTTATATACATTACAACTGTCGTCAGTTTGCTTTGTTGCCCCAAGGGGGTCTGACTTGGTTTGATGTATCGATACTTACTTTTTTTGATCGTGTTTTGTATACCATTTCTTTTTTAAAATCAATAAAATACTTTGAAAGAAAAAAAAAAAAAAAAGAGCATATATGCTGAAGCATGGGGGCAGCAGGGGCGGAGGAGCGATTTGCTCCTACCTTTTGCGGGTGGATGCCCCCATGCTTCGGCATATATAAATGGTGCATGTATGCCCATCATTAGAAGTGGGTGGATGAAGGGAGGTATTCTAATGGTGGGCATACCCAACAATCAATCTCTTTTTTTCGTTCAGCCCACAGGCTGCATGAAAAAAAAAAAAAAAGATTACAATATATGCCCAACAAGGACCAGCAACGTACTGGCATGTTGCTGGACTCTGAGTGGTTATACCAGAATGATGCCTGCAGGTTTAGGTATCATGTTGGTATCATTCTTTTCAGCCAGTGGTCGGCTTTCATGTAAAAGCAATCCTAGCGGCTAATTGGCCTCTAGACTGCTTTTACAAGCAGTGGGAGGGAATTCCCCCCCCCCGTCTTCCATGGTTTTCTCTGGCTCTTTTGTTCCAACAGGGAACCCGAGAATGTAGCCGGTGATTCGGCCAGCTGACCATAGAGCTGATCAGAGACCAGAATGGCTCCAATCATCTTTATGGCCTAAGAAACTGGAAGCTACGGGCATTTCATGACTTAGATTTCGCCGGATGTAAACAGTGCCATTGGGAAGTTGGGAAAGCATTTTATCACACCGATCTTGCTGTGGTCAGATGCTTTGAGGGCAGAGGAGAGATCTAGGGGCTAATAGACCCCAATTTTTTTTTTAAAAAGAGTACCTGTCACTACCTATTGCTATCATAGGGGATATTTACATTCCCTGAGATAACAATAAAAATGATTAAAAAAAAAAATGAAAGGAACAGTTTAAAAATAAGATTTAAAAAAAAATAATAATAAAGAAAAAATAAATAAATAAATAAAGCACCCCTGTCCCCCCCTGCCCTCACGCAAAGGCGAACGCCAGCATCAGTCTGGCGTCAAATGTAAACAGCAATTGCACCATGCATGTAAGGTATCACCACGAAGGTCAGATCGAGGGCAGTCATTTTAGCAGTAGACCTCCTCTGTAAATCTAAAGTGGTAACGTGTAAAGGCTTTTAAAGGCTTTTAGTATTATTATTATTATTCACTATTTATATAGCACCAACAGTTTACGCAGTGCTTTACAATGTACAGGGGGGGCAACACAATTACAGTACAGTTCAATACAAAAGGTACAGGAGGGCCCTGCTCGTAGAGCTTACATTCTAAAGGAAGGGGGTGGTGGTACAAAAGGTAATAGCTGCAGAGAATGATTTGATGGGGGTGGCTCGGGGACAGTTAAGTGGGTGTGGGATAGGCTTCCCTGAATAAATGAGTTTTCAGGGATCTCCTAAAGTTGGACAGGGTAGGGGCTGATCGGACATACTGGGCCAGGGAGTTCCAGAGGATGGGAGAGGCTCTGGAGAAGTACTGAAGGCAAGCATGGGAGGTGGTATTAAGGGAGCTAGAGAGCAGGAGGTCCTGGGAGGAGCGGAGGGGACAATTTGGGTGATATCTGTAGATAAGGTTGGTGATGTAGATGGTGGTGATGGTGTGAATTGCCTTGTAGGTTATGGTTAGCATTTTGAATTTTATGCGGTGGGGTAGGGGAAGCCAGTGAAGGGATTGGCAGAGAGGAGCAGCAGTCATGGATTGGTTAGTGAGGTGTATTAGTCTAGCAGCAGAATTCATAATAGACTGAAGGGGGGATAGCCTGCTTAAGGAGAGAGTTGCAGTAGTCAAGGCGGGAAATAATCAAGGAGTGAATAAGTTGCTTTGTGGTGTCATTAGTCAGGAAAGGTCGAATTCTGGAGATGTTGCGGAGGTTAAGGCGGCAGGATTTAGCCAGTGATTGGATGTGGGGGCTGAAGGAGAGGTCAGAGTCAAGGATTACACCCAGCACCCTGGCATGTGTGGAGGGACCAATGGTTGTGTTGTTGATATTAATGGTGAAGTCACAGGGGGGGGCGTGAAGGAGGAAATATAACAAGCTCAGTTTTAGAAAGACTGAGTTTGAGGAAGTGGTGTGACATCCATTTCGATATGTCATTTAGTAAGTTTGAGATCCGTGAGGAGATCGAGGGAGTGAGTTGAGGAATGGAGAGATAGATCTGGGTGTCGTCAGCATAGAGGTGGAGGCCCAAGGACGGAGCCTTGGGGTACCCCAACAGAAAGAGGAAGGGGAGCGGAGGATATGGAGTTGTAAGTGACACTGAAAGTGCGCTGAGATAGGTAGGAGGAGAACCAGGATAAAGCAGAATCACGGAGGCCAAGGGAGTGTAATTTGCTGAGGAGGAGCAGGTGGTCAACTGTGTCAAAGGCAGCAGAGAGGTCTAAAAGTATGAGTATGGAGTAGTGCCCATTGGTTTTAGCAGTTAGTAGGTCATTGGTTAATTTTAGTAGGGCAGTTTCAGTAGAATGTTGTGGGCAGAAGCCAGACTGTAGGGGGTCGAGAAGGTTGTTGTCCGTGAGGTAGCATGGACAAGGCGTTCGATGAGCTTGGAGGCAAATGGGAGCAGGGAGATGGGTCTTAAGTTATTCAAACAGGTGGGGTCTAGTGAGGGTTTTTTGAGTATGGGGATAAACAGTGCATGTTTCAGCGGGGAAGGAAAGGTGCCGGAGCAGAGGGAGAGGTTAAAGATGTGGGTTAGGGAGTTGAGGATAGAGTGGGAAGATGGTCGCAGTAATTGAGAGGGGACAGGGTCCAGGGGACAGGTAGTGAGGTGGGCCATGGAGAGGAGTTTGTCAACTTCATCTGTGGTAACTGGGCAAAAGGAGGAGAGTATTGAGTGTGGTGTTGGACCCGATGTGTTGGGCAGGGGAGGAGATTGAATGCTGGATATCTCCCTGCGAACTGTGTCGATTTTGCAATTAGAATGGGTGGCAATCTGTTGAGTGGTAAGCAAGTTGGTAGTTGAGGGCAGTGGGGGTGAAGTAAGGAATTAAGGTTAGAAAAGAGTTGACAAGGTTTTGACGATAGGGTTTTGATGAGAGTATTGTAATAGGTTTGTTTAGCAGTGTGGAGGCAGAAGATGTATTTGAGAAGGACAGATTTGTAGAGGGTAAAGTCTTGCAGGGATTTAGATTCACGCCATGCTCGCACAAGAGCATGGCTGTGTCTTTTTAAGACTTCTGGTGTCGTCTGTTTGCCAGGGTTGTGGCAGATGGGGCCTGGTTCTGCGTGTAGAAAGAGGAGCAAGTATGTCTAGAGGGGATGACAACGTGGTGTTGTAGATGGAAGTGGTTAGGTCTGGGCAGGACAGGGGTGCGATTTTGTCATAAAGGCCATCAGTAGCAGGGTGAAGAAGGGAAGGGTTGAGGTTGCAAAGGTTTCTGCAGGTAGTGGTTTGTGGGTTGGCAGTGTGGGATGTAGGAGACAAGGAGAGTGTGAAACGGATAAGGTTGTGATCAGAGAGAGGAAAGGGGGTGTTAGAGAGATTGCAGGGAGTGCGGCGATGGGAGAATACAAGGTCAAGAGTGTTGCCATTGGAGTTAGTGGTGGTTTGTGTCCATTGTGTTTGGTTAAAAGAGGAGGCTAGGTTGAGTAGTTTAGAAGTGGTAGCAGTATTAACATTGATTGGAATGTTAAAGTCACCTATGATGATGGCAGGCACTTCAGATGAGAGAATATAGGGTAGCCATGCAGAGATGTCATCCAGAAAGCGTGACACTGGTCCAGAAGGCCGATAAATGACTGCGACCCTCAGACAAGCTGGAGAGAAAAGACGAATGCAGTTTATTTCGAAAGAGCAGGGGGAAAGAGAGAGAGGTGTGGGAAGTACCTTGAAGGTACATTGTGGGGAGAGGAGAAGTCCGACACCACCTGCTTTTCGTCCACTGGGTCTGGTGGAGTGAGTCCAGAGGAGGCCACTGTGGGACAGGGCAGCTGGAGAGGTAGTGTCAAATTCCTGGAGCCAGGTTTCGGTTATAGCAAATAGATTAAGGGATTTGGAGAAGAAAAGGTCATTGACAGAAGCTAGTTTGTTGAAGACCGAGCGGGCATTCCAGAGGGCAAATGAAAGAGGGGGACTTGTGGAATCAGGGGAATTGGGATGAGAAGGTTGAAGTTACGACTGCTGTTGGAGGAGGTAGATGGGCAATTTTGGCTTTGGGAATTGGGTGTGGGAGGGCCGGGGTTTGATGCGATGTCCCGAGACATTAGGAGTAGTAGGAGGGTGAGGGTGATAAGGCGGGAGTGGGATTTATGAGAGGGCAGATGCTGTGGTGGAATGGAAGAGGTGATACTGTGAGGGCTTAGAAAGAGCAGGAGGTGGTAAGTGGAGTAATATTGATTGGGAAGAAGAGAGGGAGATATGTACAGGTTGGGGGCTGGAGAGGGGGGATAAAGAAATGAGAGTTTGAGGAGAGAGGACGTTATAACAACAAAGATTAGTGTGATCATGTTGGAGGGTGGGAAGAGGGGAATAGAAGGAAGGCTGAGGAAAGTTAGAGAATGAAGAGGAACTTCCTGCAAAATATCTGTTGTACAATAATGTCTGTACTTACTTTTTTGTAGCAGTGCCTTAGTCAAAGTGCCCGTGTACAAGTGCCAAACACTTGTTGCCGGCGTGACACTTT
The DNA here is from genome assembly GCA_037952925.1 of Lithobates clamitans. NCBI lineage: Eukaryota > Metazoa > Chordata > Amphibia > Anura > Ranidae > Lithobates > Lithobates clamitans. The sequence continues at coordinate 350,708 of JBBGZY010000433.1, read as the reverse complement.
GTGCAAGGAGTGACCAGCTTAAACCCTTGCCAGCCTTTCCAAGAAATGAACTACATTTATACTGGGATGGTGGGGGAGAGATTCAAAATTAGTCAATTAGAAGCTGATAAAACCAGGCTTGTGGGGGGTGGGGTTTTACAACTGGTCTGGACACAGTGCAAGAGGGGGCAACAGAATAAGGTTAAATGTTTGATCTTGTTCGGGGCAGCATAATACAAAATAAGTTACAATTTCAAAAACAAACAAGTATAGACAATAGTTTCAAATTCTTAGTAAGGCAGAATTAAAGTTCAGTTAGGCAATGTAGTCTAGTGTTTAAGAGAAGAGTGGAGTCTTTGCAGTTACCAGAGGGTATGAAGAGTCAAGTGGGAAATCGCAGACAGGTAGAGCGACTTTTTGTGTTGCAGGGAAGATCAGGATATGTAGTTTGTTGCCACTGCACGTTTGTGCGCAATTTTAAAGCATGTCGTGCTTGGTATCCATGTACTCGGCCTAAGATCATCTTTTTTATTTCATCAAACATTTGGGCAATATAGTGTGTTTTAGTGCATTAAAATTAAAAAAGTGTGTTTTTTTCCCAAAAAATGCATTTGAAAAATCGCTACACAAATACTGTGTGAAAAAAAAATGAAACACCCACCATTTTAATCTGTAGGGCCTTAGCTTTAAAAAAATATATAATGCTTGGGGGTTCAAAGTAATTTTCTGTAATTCAGTAATATTATGGTAAGCTTATATACAATATGTACACTCTGGGTCTGTCTGGAAGACTTGATAGGCGTTTGGTTCCCACTATTTTGGATGGTATTCCATGTTTTTTTTATTTATCTTTTAGGTATTTCTGGTTATTGATTGTAATGTAATACTGACACATAATCACACACATAGGTTGGACTTTTTTCAACCTCACCTACTATGTAGCTCTTAAAAGAGATTATACAGTCAGGTCCATAAATATTGGGACATTGACACAATTCTAATCTTTTTGGCTCTATACACCACCACAATGGATTTGAAATGAAATGAACAAGATGGGCTTTAACTGCAGACTTTCAGCTTTACTTTGAGGGTATTTACATCCAAATCAGGTGAACGGTGTAGGAATTACAACTGTTTGTATATGTGCCTCCCACTTTTTAAGGGACCAAAAGTAATGGGACCGATTAACAATCATCCATCAAACTTTCACTTTTTAATACTTGATTGCAAATCCTTTGCAGTTAATTACAGCCTGAAATCTGGAACGCATAGACATCACCAGACGCTGGGTTTAATCCCTGGTGATGCTCTGCCAGGCCTCTACTGCAATTGTCTTCAGTTCCTGCTTGTTCTTGGGGCATTTTCCCTTCAGTTTTGTCTTCAGCAAGTGAAATGCATGCTCAATCGGATTCAGGTCAGGTGATTGACTTGGCCATTGCATAACATTCCACTTCTTTCCCCTAAAAAACTCTTTGGTTGCTTTCGCAGTATGCTTCGGGTCATTGTCAATCTGCACTGTGAAGCGCCGTCCAATGAGTTCTGAAGCATTTTGCTGAATATGAGCAGATAATATTGCCCGAAACACTTCAGAATTCATCCTGCTGCTTTTGTCAGCAGTCACATCATCAATAAATACAAGAGAACCAGTTCCATTGGCAGCCATACATGCCCACACCATGACACTACCACCACCATGCTTCACTGATGAGGTGGTATGCTTTGGATCATGAGCAGTTCCTTTCCTTCTCCATACTCTTCTCTTCCCATCACTCTGGTACAAGTTGATCTTGGTCTCATCTGTCCATAGAATGTTGTTTCAGAACTGTGAAGGCTTTTTTAGATGTTGTTTGGCAAACTCTAATCTGGCCTTCCTGTTTTTGAGGCTCACCAATGGTTTACATTTTGTGGTGAACCCTCTGTATTCACTCTAGTGAAGTCTTCTCTTGATTGTTGACTTTGACACACATACACCTACCTCCAGGAGAGTGTTCTTGATCTGGCCAACTGTTGTGATGGGTGTTTTCTTCACCAGGGAAAGAATTCTTCGGTCATCCACCACAGTTGTTTTCCGTGGTCTTCCGGGTCTTTTGGTGTTGCTGAGCTCACCGGTTAGTTTTTTCTTTTTAAAGATGTTCCAAACAGTTGATTTGGCCACACCTAATGTTTTTGCTATCTCTCTGATGGGTTTGTTTTGTTTTTTCAGCCTAATAATGGCTTGCTTCACTGATAGTGACAGCTCTTTGGATTTCATATTGAGAGTTGACAGCAACAGATTCCAAATGCAAATAGCACACTTGAAATGAACTCTGGACCTTTTATCTGTTCTTTGTAAATGGCATAATGAGGGAATAACACACACCTGGCCATGGAACAGCTGAACAGCCAATTGTCCTATTACTTTTACTTTACTTTTGGTCCCTTAAAAAAGTGGGAGGCACATATATACAAACTGGAATGGTAAGTAGCAGCGCTAGCAACAGTGATAATGGACAAAATAATGTATTAAAGAATAAATGAATTAAACAAAAAAGGTGCATAGGTGAAAAAAAAACCGTCCATCTGTATGGAAAGATATTGTTCAAAGCCTTAAGCCCAAAAAGATAATCTTCCAATAAAGTGATTAAATAAAACCAATACGATGATGAATAAATAAATCCTCCACCGCACCGCAGTGATGACACCACACAGAGTGCTCGCTTACCAAAAGAACCAAAAAGGAAAAACAGTGAAGGGAAGAAAAAGGAAGATAAAAGCCTATCCCGTGAGCAATATTATGTATATTGATAGTCTCACAATAATGCCAACGAAGTACACCAATTTAGGTGCTGCTGCTGTAGCCAAAGACAACTAGCATATATATACACAAAGAGTCCAGGTAAACCTACCAAGACTCAAAAAGTAGCTACCTGTGCAGCAGAAATCATAAATCAGTTGGTTTAAAAAATTACAAATTTATTAATCAACTATGATAAATTATCGTGTTTAAACAATCACAATACAGCTCCATGTAAAGTAGTTCACGGGTCTCATACACCTGATGAGTTACCCGGATATTCAAAAATTTCAAACAAACACAGGTAAACACATAGACATATCACACTGTTGCACTATCCTTGTAATGGATTGACAAGGAAGGACACTTCACTCCCACACACACACACACACACACACACACAGCAATTGTCCAGACGTCGACTTGTAAGCATTTACCCGCAAAGGAAAAAAGGACAGCAATTTGAATAAAAAATCAGTTTGGAAAAATCCATGGAAAGGTGATTAGGCATTGCCCTGAAAAAATTCACCGTGCTATGCTAATTTCCTGCGGGTAAACCCCCCGGGGGAAAAATAAATAAATAAATAAATAAGTAATCTAACTGACAATCACAGATGACCAGATCTCTTGTAGTACAATACCCCTGGCTATAATAATCAGGAAACCTGAAGTGTATACACAGGTGGGATTTGGGTCACTGGCTGAGGTGTACCGGTCATCGGAAGTCACTGGTATCTTTACCCAAACAGCATGATCTCCAAAAATATTTCAGATCAGAGGTATAGGCTGTTACACAGTTCAAGGTAGTAAGTAAGGTCGGCTAGATCAACTGGTTGTGAATCAATCCCTTGTGATTGCTATGCTGGTATGCTTACTAGTATGCAGATCTGCCCGGCGTTCGTCTCATCCCTTTCACAGTCTAGTTCCATAAACGGGTACATATACTATGTGGTGTGAAGGCGTCTTACCGCTCCGTCGGCCGACTTGGGCATCTATTTTACCCTTCTGACCACTCACACCATCTGTTGTTCTCTGTCCCCGATCGTAGTGATGACTCAAATTGATCACCGCCTTCATCCGCTAAACCAATGCCGCTCGTGGATTCAACACACGTTGGATGTGTGGATAAGAAGCACAGCTGTGCTAGTCCTATGGCTTTTCCTGGTACTTCCCGTGCACGGGGGATTCCGCATGAGTCGGCGTCACATGACAGCTGTGCCGTCAACGCGTTTCGCTTCCTTCAATGGGCGTAGCTTCGTCTGGACGTAGTGAGGGTGTGGACTTGTCATTCCTTATATTGAGGGGGATTACCCCTGTTGCAACCTTACATTCACAGCAGTGTTGAAAACAATTAATTGTTTGAGTTCCGGTTTCCTGTGCTTTTCCACTCAGATTCGTGCAAGACATTAGGGTTTCATCCGCTAGATGGCCAGATCTCTGAGGCTTTAGGCAAAGCTAACCTCATTTGTTTTATTCATGAGTACATACTGTGATATTACTATCCCACTATAGCTTTAATCCTGATGATTTTTTCATCTAATGGTTTACAGGTCTTGCTCACTTCTCCTATTTGTTATCTAAATGGTCATCTTTCTGTTACCCTGTGTCTTACCGATTCACACCAACATACACATCAGTTTCATTCTCATACAATCTATGAATATCTTGACCTCCCGACGCAGGGCTCCCGACGCAGGGCAGGCTTTAAAAGGCAAGCTTTAAAAGCTTGCGACCTTTTACCCGGTCAGGGCCTTTGTCCAAGAAGTAGTCTGGGGGGCGATATTCCAATAAGTCCCACGGAGGGGGTCAGCACCAGCACAAATCTCGTCAAGTACACAGGTCACAAAGGTACCAAGATGAGTATCACTCTTTTGCTCTCCTAGACAGAAGTTGTCTAAGGTTCCCAGGCCAAGAGCCTGGACTGGGCAAAGACGCGATTTGTGCTGGTGCTGACCCCTCCCCCCCTCTTGTTAGTTTTATTTCAAATCCATTGTGGTGGTGTATAGAGCCAAAAAGATTAGAATTGTGTCGATGTCCCAATATTTATGGACCTGACTGTATATGTCAGCAGTAGTGAACTCTGCATGAATAAAGGATAAGTTCACCTTTCATAACATGTTACACCCATATTCACAATATTAAAAAATGTGGACGAGCGGGGCTCCACCCATCTGGTCGTGTCACTCATCCACAGTCCTCTGTTAATGGAAAACTACAAGGTCCGGCAGCCTTGGAGTCAGTCATGGAGTCTTCCTGTCAGATCGTACTATGTATGAGCAAGCTAATACACTGACAGATCTGCAGGAGACCTGCATTTCACTTTGGTGATCGCTGGTGCAATGCTTTACAGGTTCCTGCAACAAAAAATAATAAATGCATTTTTTTACCTGCAAAAAAATGTGCATTTATTATTTTTTTCAAAAAAGTGAACTTATCCTTTAAAGGTTGGGTTACTTTTTACATACTGTATATGGGGATGCTTTTTTTATTTTTAGATTTCTGTTTGTTTTTTGTTTTTCTTTTTTTCATGGCAGCCCCATTGTGGATATGCCATTTTCTAGCAACATCTATATTTTTTACCTGTTTAGGATCTTTCGGGTGTTGCTCATACCTCCCCTACAGCTACCTTCCTGTGTGTTGCTGAGGCCTACGGTTTGTGCCTCTACTCGAGCGGTCTTGTCCTTGGGCCATTCTCCTCACATTTTCAACAGCGCATCCCCTTTCCTTCCCCCTTTTCTCTTTTTTGATCTGTATGGTTCACTTTTGTATTATAAAACATTGATTGTATAGTAGCTTTTTGATGTATGTACAAAAATTTTGTAAACTTAGGTTGTTGTGCTTATAGTTTTTTCTCTTATCAGTTGCACCCTATGATCCCCTGAGGAAGCCTAGTTTGTGAAATGTGTTGGGATACAGCACCCATACCTCCCTAATGTAACCCAAATCTGATATTTATGATTTTGTACTTTTTTTTGCTTAATATTATGTACTATGATCTATGTGAGCAGGGTGCTCAGGGTGTTAATTACGGACATTGTAGACGTCATTATCAATGTTTTATCAGGATTCTGATTCTTTTTACCTGACATTTTTTCTAATAAAAGATTGTGAATTTTATTGATGATGTGATTTTCTTCATGAGGGTAGATACATAGGTGCCTTAAAAATCATGCACACTATTTGTTTTTGGTTAGAATTTTTTAGTATCTTTTTGGGATGTGGTGCTGAGGATTTTCAGTTATACCCATCTCCTAATTATAACTAAAAGGAACAAATGTGGCAAATGAGGGTTAATGTTGATAATTGTAAAGTTATGCACTTGGGGGCTAAGAATATGTATGCATCATACATACTAGGTGGAGTACAACTGGGGAAACAATGGTGGAGAGGGATCTGGGTGTTCTGGTAGATCATAAGCCTAATAATGGCATGTACTGCAAAATCCTTTGTTTTAACACCGTCCAGCCCGGCATATAGTAAACTGACGACCATGTGATCTGTCATTGGCTGTATCCACCAGACACAGCCGATGACTGATCACTTTACCGGCCTGCTGCTAGTACCATGTGATCAATCACAGCAGATCACATGACTGTTGTAAACCATGGGTGGCTTCCTTTCATGCCATCCATTGTATACAATTATGATTGGTCACAGTGATCACATGGTACAGACAGGGCCAAGCACAGCCCATCTGTACCATGTGATTTGGCCAATCACAGATAATCACAGCAGCTTCATTGAGTAAAAATGACCACTTATACCAATGAATATCACTGGCATAAACAATCATAATGTGATTAAAAATTTTGATCACTTTCCTAGAGTAGTATACTGTATTGCCCTGGTCATTGTGTTAGAAACAAAATCCTAAAAAAAAAAAAAAAAAGTGTCCCCGATCACCCACACCCATTATATGAGAGTGCTGTACTGCACTGGTGACAGTATGTTAAAAAAAAAAATCTTGGGCGTGGCCTGAACGGAGACTAAGATGGCAGCATAAGCCAAGAGCTCCTGCGATCCGGGGACTGAATCTAGCCTTTAGGGGAACCTACACCTTGCCAACATCATGAGCAGATCCACCCGGAGCTCCTCGACATCCCGCGCAGCCATCGACTCAGGTACGCAGCTGAGTAGAAACATACCGGACATATTCCGGACCCAGCGCTTGGCTGCACACGCGGCCTCACAGGCCCCAACCCCGATCTCGCCTAGCATGGAACCCGACACTCCACTGGCCGGGGGATCCGCCGCAATTGCAGGACGGACTCACCCCCCAAGCCTGTTTGACTTAGAGACAGTTGCTGCAGACATTAAAAATACTGTCACAGCGGCGATCGCTGACCTTAAAGCTGAAATACACGCGGTGGTACACAGAATTGACGAGGTGGAACAAATCTCTCAGACACATGCAGCTGCCATTCGACAAGTACACACTGCCTTTGACTCCCAGCTCTCCCAACTCCTGGACATCCACAGACATGTCGAAGACCTCAACAATCGCGGTCGGAGGCACAATATTAGAGTGAGGGGGTACCTGAGGCCATAGAACCAGGGTCACTGCAACAAACCATCTGCACAATCTTTATTGAACTGATTGACCGCCCAGCAGACTCTCCCATAGAAATGGAAAGAGCCCACCGAGCCCTGCGCCCTGTACCCCGTGAAAATGAACCACCAAGGGATATAATATGTTGTGTAGTTAACTTCCCACTGAAGGAGGAAATCCTCCGCAAAGCCAGGGAAAGAGGCCGCATCCTCCATAATGGCACAGAAATTAAGCTATTTCAGGATCTTTCCCAAATAACACTCCAGCATAGACGAGCACTGCGCCCCCTACTGGACGTCCTACGAGCCAGAAATATTCAATACCGCTGGAAATTCACCTTTGGGCTGTCAGCATCCACCAGAGGTCGCTCTGCGCTCCTTCGCACACCCGATGACTTGCTGGGTTTCTGCGATCAACTCGATCTTCCGCACGTTGAACCTTTCAGAATGGTACGCCGCCTTGTTTCCCTCTGAACCCTGGCTCCCGGTCTCGCTACACCCATCACCAAAGGCCCAACACCACAGATCCCGCAGATACAGAGCTGACCAACCTAATCTGGGAAACCACACTTCACGCCGTGATCAACACCAACGCAGCCCGGGATCCCCGTCTACACCCTAAAGGAGGAGGGATTGTATGGATGCCTAACTCACCTTATTCCCTGTTCACCAGATGCCGCTTCCTACTCTCACTGGTCTCCGCATCAGCCTTCAATCTCTCTGTGAAACTGCCTGGCAACACTACTCTATGGAGGCCTCGATCCACCTGCCGGATGATTACCATGTAAGTTAAACAGCACTGAAGCCTTACTACCCATCCTTCCTCGACATCCACACCATCTTCTGCATTGCCTTTGATGACATTGTCAGCCTATTGCGGACTACGTCTTTTTGCAGTCGTTCCCACCTCTGGGAAGTAACTCTGGTGGGGGTGTTTTTTTTTTTTTTTTTTTTTTTTTTTAATCATTTTACACATACAATAACTGTGAGGGCGTTCTATTCTTTTTCATCCCTCTGTTTTCATGCATAGAGGTATACACATGTTATTATCAGAATTTCTGACAATGTTTAGTTCAGCTAATGTAGCCTTTGTTTTACCCTCTAAGTAAATAGCATGCCTCTCTTTGCCAGCCTGAGACGTCACTCTGGGCCATTCTAACACCGCAAGAGAATGTCTCCCAAATCACAGCGAGACTGCTGGGGCTGTCCTCTTACGCAATCCCCCCACCTTCTCCGGAGAGATCCACTCTCCTTGAATGGTCCACAAAAAATTTCACTTGACACCTCAGGCTCTCAAATAGTCACACGATACGGCTGATTTCTTTATTTTGCCCCCCCTGATTACAGCTTCCTACTGAAGAAAAGCTAAGGTAATCAGCGGGGGGCACATATGGGCACATAAGTTTGTTGTTGCATAAAGTGTTCATAATAATCTGGCTTTAGATTGCACTTTGGTTATTGAGTTATTGTTTTTGCACTAGTGGTAGGTTCCCCACTATACTCACCCTACTCTAAACAAAGATATCTACTCATTCCCCGGATTGCAACCTCTCTGAGGTCGTCGTCCATTCTCACGTACCCACACAGCGGTCCCTTTGGGATTTTTTGCTGACCCTCCAGACTTCCCTTTTTCTAAGGTGGCTTGGTTAACTTAATTCCACCTCTGGTTGATCTTTTCTCTGTTCCTTCTCTATTCTTATTTCTTCTCTCTCCCAACTTACCTCTTTCTGACCCCTCCCCCATCTCCTTCCTTAGTTTCTTCCTTCCATACCCCCCCCTTTTTTTTTTCTCTTTCTTTTCCCTCCCGTTTTTCTCTTTCTCTTTCTCTTTCCTCCCTTGACTGGATCCGCCCCTGCCTCTCCTAGTGCTACCCCCTTACCGCTCACTCATCTACCCAATATTACCGGACCCAAGCCATGTCTTCCCTGACGTTGAAATGCCTATCTCTAAACGTGAAGGGCCTGAACTTACCAGAGAAAAGGTCACAAGTATTATCTTCTCTCACCAAACACAGAGCTCACTTCATATTTCTGCAGGAGACCCACTTTCGCTCCGACGCCATACCTAAACTGTCTAACCACATTTATCGGACTGCGTTCCACTCCACTAATCCTGAATCTAAGACTAAGGGCGTTTCTATTCTCGTATCAAAAAACGCTAACTTCCAAGTATCTGATTCACTTATCGACCCTGACGGCAGGTATGTTTTCCTTAAAGGTTCTTATGCTTCCACACCAATCACATTGGCCAATATTTACTGCCCAAATGACCATCAAGTCGCCTTCTTTAGGAAAACATGTGACCTCCTGACCTCCTTTAAATCGGGAATAGTACTCCTGGGAGGGGATTTTAACGTGCCCCTAAACCCCTTACTGGATTCCTCCACAGGAACATCTACTTTAACTTATAAAGCGATACGTCAGATCAATCTACAACTACAATCATTGACATTACATGACGCATGGCGCACTTTATTCCCCTCTGATAAGGATTACACCTTTTTTTCGGCCCCACATCAAAAATACTCCAGGATCGACTATTTTTTCTCTCCCAGACTGACCTTCCCTTACTCGAACAGTCCACTATAGAACCGATGTTTTTGTCTGACCACCACCCAATCACGGTGACCTTATCTTTCCCCGAACCCAATTTTAGAACGAAGACTTGGCGTCTGAACCCCTCCCTTCTCAAAGACCCCCTGGTGATGGATCATGTCCGCACGAGAATTCAACAATATTTCACAGAAAACTTGAATCTGGAGATTTCCCCAATCTCCCTTTGGGAAGCGCATAAATGCGTGATTCGAGGTGAGCTAATCGCCCTGGCTACAAAAGCTAAGAAACAGCGCCAAGAATACATAAACTCTCTCATCAGGACGATTGGCTCCCTCGAAACCTCCCATAAACTGACACACGCACAAGCCACCCTACAGGAACTAACACACATTTGAGCCTTGCTCTTAGAGGAGCTGGGCAAACGCTCTAGGAGGCGCTACATCCTCGGCCAGAGGATTTTCTATGAACAAGGCAACAAGTGCGGCCGTCTATTGGCGCGCACAGTCCAAAATTCAAATTGTCCTCTACAATCCATCATTTACGTGACCCTGGGGGGGAGCTTCTAACCAAGAATGCTGACATTGCCAAAGAATTTGAAAGGTTTTACCTTAAACTATATAATTTACAACCCACCAGTGCCCCACGGAACAATACTGACTCCCGCACAGCAATTATTAAAGAATTTCTCTCCAACTACAGTCCTAAACCAATATCTACCCAACAGTCCCGGGACCTGGACGGTCCTATATCAGCGTTGGAACTAGATACAGCTATGAAACAAATGAAAACAGGCAAAGCCCGTGGCCCGGACTGTTTTTCCCTCCAATATTACAAAGCCTTCATTGACTCCCTAGCTCCTAAACTTCTGGACACGTTTAACGCCCTTTCAGACCCCCAAACTAAATCTGATAGAATGCTAGCTGCGCAAATAGCGGTGATTCCCAAGGAGGGCAAAGACGCTTCCTTAGTCGCAAACTACCGACCGATATCTCTATTAAATGTTGATATTAAAATTTACGCGAAAATTTTAGCAAACAGACTACTTCCACTGGTGCCCGACCTTATATCTTTAGATCAAGTCGGCTTTGTCCCTGGGCGTGAAGCTAGGGACAACGTCATCCGCACACTGAATCTACATCACTGGCTCACGACTTCCAATACACAAGGATTCTTTCTCTCACTTGATGCTGAAAAGGCGTTTGACAGAGTGGCCTGGGACTACATGCAGGAGGTACCCACTGCCATAGGCCTGGGGACCCACATGTTGTCATTTATTATGGCCCTTTACAAAGGCCCCTCTGCAGTGGTAAAAGTCAATGGCCACCTGTCGGACGCCTTTCCCATTAGTAACGGCACGCGCCAGGGATGTCCACTTTCACCACTGATATACGTCCTAACCCTGGAACCCTTCCTCAACAGGCTGAGAAGCAACCCAAATATCCAGGGGATCACTGTGAAGAATAGAGAGCTTAAGGTCGCTGCTTTCGCCGACGACATTTTGCTCTCCCTGCAATTGCCCCATATCTCTTTGCCCAATCTCCTCAAAGATATTGAATACTTTGGTACCTTATCAAACCTAAAAATTAATTATACCAAATCACAGGCCCTAAATGTCTCCCTCCCTTCTCAGACAGTGACACATTGCCAAGATTCATTCCCGTTTCGATGGGAACATCATACACTTACATACTTAGGCATTCGAATCCCCACCCACCTGTCAGATCTATACTCAAAAAATTTTCATCCGCTCCTCCTTCAGACACAAAAACACCTTAAGGATTGGAAAGGCCTAAATGTCTCCTAGTTTTAATTAACGCTCTGCCTTAATTAAAATGATAATCCTGCCTCGCTTACTTTATCTTATGCAATCGATCCCTATCTCCTTACCAGCAAGTTTTTTTAAATCCTACCGGAAGGCGTGCTCTGCTTTCCTGTGGAAGGATTCTCCACCTCGCATTAAATACTCCAGACTCACACTAGCTAAATCTAAGGGAGGAATAGGTCTACCTGACCTCCAAAAATATCACTCCGCTTGTCATCTCACAAGGATCGCTGACTGGAACATCCATGCCTCTAAAAAGGCATGGGTCTTCCTAGAGAGGTCCTTCTCGTCAGGACCCTTACACCTTCTCCCATGGTTACCCCCTCGGAACTGGCCCCATACCCTCTTAACCCACCCTCTTATACACTCTACACTTCTGACTTTTAGAAAGACCATGATAAGGGGTCCATCCACCCCTCCCCCAGGCCCCCTAACTACCCTCCGGGGGAACCCTGACTTTCCACCGGGGACCTCTGCAGATTTTTTAAGTCAGGAGTGGCCATTCGAAGACGTCCTAGCTCTTCAATTCTATTCCAATGAGAAGCCCTTATCCTTTGAAACTTTAAAGTCTAACACCAAGACGCTCTCTCTTTCATTTTGGACTTATAGACAAATTCGTCATTTCCTCACAACCCATGCCAGTCAGTCGGACTGGACACGACAACTTACGCCCTTTGAATCCTTATGCCATCGTAAACAGCCGCAAAGACACTTTATCTCCCTTCTGTATACCTTTCTTTCAGAAACCCCAACGCAGACCCCCACCCCCTCACAGATTTCCTGGAGTGGAGATCTTCAAAGGTCTCTTTCCATGGAGGACTGGAACATTATCTATGAGTACGCACACAAGGGCTCTTTGAACGTTGCCATCCAAGAAAATGGCTACAAGGTGATCACAAAATGGTATAGGACTCCGTCACGTATCCACAAATTTTCCCCTAATATTCCTGATACCTGCTGGAGATGCGGGTTGGGGGTGGGAACTATGCTTCATGCGTGGTGGGATTGCGTGAACATTCAACCCTTTTGGAGGGAGGTTCACGGTCTCATCTCACATATCACTACCTACACCTTGGACTACACCCCGTCCCAAATTCTCCTACACATCACATCGCTACCCAAAAAAGATTACTACAAATCATTGGCGATGCATATGGTTAATGCCGCTAGACTTTGTATACCCAGACATTGGCGCTCCACCAACGTTCCAACAGTCAGGGAATGGTTTGCACGGATTTCCTCCATAAAAGAAATGGAGGAACTAATCTTCACCTCACAAGACAGGATGCATACATTTTCAACCACATGGGCCTGCTGGTCTCATTTTGTTACTACTGAACGATACCTTCAGTACGTATCGTAAGGATACCTGTAGAGTGTAACAGCGCCTTAATCAACGTTTTGTATGGGGGGGGGCAGGTGCGGATCCACTCACCCCTCCCCTCTCACTTCCTTTATCCCTACTCCCCACCTAAGATTCATTCCCTCTTCACCCCCCCTCCCCCCTTTTCTTCCCCTTCCCCCACCCCCCTCTCCCCCCCTTTTTTTTTTTCTCCTTTTCTCTCTTCTCTTTCTCTTTTCTTTTTCTCTTTCCTTTCTTCCCTTTCTTTATTCTCTTTTCCCCCAGATTGACACTTAGCCCTCATCCTGTCAGGATACATTGTAATCTAGACGGTGAACTTACTCGAGTGACTGATCCCTGCCCTTCCCGCAGTCTAACCGGGGGGGGGGGACAATAGAAATGAAGATCCTCCGCCCACATACGCTTAATGACAATTTTATGCCTCAGTAATGTTCACTTATTCTCAGTTAGGATCTTTATGTTGTATCGTGACATACATACTCTTTATATGATTCTGTTAAATGATGTGTTGTGACAATACTCTTGTCCTGTATGTCTTGTCTTACCCTTTTGAAATAAAAAAATTTTTTGTGGAAAAAAAAAAAAAAATTCTTATGCCGCGTACACACGCTCGGACTTTTCGGCTACAAAGTCCGACGGACGCCGACGGACAATCCGATCATGTGTGGGCTTCCCTGGACTTTCAGCGGACTTTTCCAGCCGCAAATCTGACGGACTTTAGATTTGGAACATGCTACAAATCTTTATGTCGTAACTCCGCCGGACCCAGAAATTCGGTCGTCTGTATGCTAGTCCGACGGACAAAAAACTACGCTAGGGCAGCTATTGGCTACTGGCTATCATATTCCTTATTTTAGTCCGGTGTGCGTCATCACGTACCAATCCGTCGGACTTTTGTGTGATCGTGTGTAGGCAAGTGCGGTCGTTAGAAAGTCTGTTGAAAGTCCGCCAAAAGTCTGTTGAAAGTCTGTCGGACGGGCTGTCGGACTTTTGTAGCTGAAAAGTCCGACCATGTGTACGCGGCATTACATTTCTAAAAAATCGTGACAAAAAATTACAGCTTCAAAAAACTCACCATGCTTCTTACTAAATACCTTGCACGGTCTACTTTCCAAAAGGGGTAATTTGGGGGTATTTGTACTGTCCTGGCTCTTTTGGGCCTCAAGAAATTAGATAGGCCGTGAGTAAATCAGGATTGATCAATTTTCAGATATATATATATATATATATATATATACACACCATAGTTTGTGGACTAACTTTCCTACAGACAAAATAACATACAATGATTTGGGTTATTTTCACCAAAGAAATGTAGCAGAATACATTTTGACCTGAATTTATCAAGAAAGATTATTTGTGGGGGTTTTTTTCAAAATATTCAATCTTTTTTCATGTATGTAGCAAAAAATAAAAAACCCAATGGTGATTAAATACCATAAAAAAAAACTATTTGTGTGAAAATAATGATAAAAATTACTTATGGGTACAGTGTTGTATGACTGCGCAATTGTCATTCAAGTGTGACAGCGCTGAATGCTGAGAATTGGCCTAGGCAGGAAGGGGATAAAAGTGCCAGGTATTAAAGTGGTTAAGAGAGGTATGCATAGACTCCAGAAAGAGATATCATTTTACCCTCGAACAAATCATTAGCAAGACCTCATCTGGAATATGCAGTTCAGTTTTGGGCACCAGTTCTCAAAAAGGATATTGGGGAGCTGGAGAAAGTGCAGAGAAGGGCAACCAAACTGATAAGAGGCATGGAGGAGCTCAGCTATGAGGAAAGATTAGAGGAACTGAATGTATTCTCTCTTGAGAAGAGAGGGGGTATATGAATAACATGTATATATACATAAGTGGTCCATATAGTGAACTCGATGCTGAGATATTCACTTTAAGGTCATCACAGAGGACAAGGGGGCACTCTTTATGTCTGGAGGAAAAGAGATATAATCTTCAAATAAGGAAAGGTTTCTTCACAGCAAGAACTGTGAAAATGTGGAACAGACTCCCTCAAGAGCTGGTTCTGTCCAGCTCA
The DNA here is from genome assembly GCA_037952925.1 of Lithobates clamitans. NCBI lineage: Eukaryota > Metazoa > Chordata > Amphibia > Anura > Ranidae > Lithobates > Lithobates clamitans. The sequence continues at coordinate 335,630 of JBBGZY010000433.1, read as the reverse complement.
GTAGATTGCTTTAACCACTTCAGCCCTGGAAGGATTTATCCCTTAATGACCAGGCCATTTTTTGTGATACGGCACTGTGTTACTTTAACTGCGTTACTTTGACAATTGCACAGTCATGCAACGTTGTAAGCCAAACAAAATCGATATCCTTTCCAACAAATAGAGCTTTCTTTTGGTGGTATTTGATCACCTCTGCATTTTTTATTGTTTGCGCTAAAAACAAAAAAAAGAGCAACAATTTAAAAATATATATTTTTTTAACTTTATGCTATAAAACATATCCAATAAAAATATGTAAAATATATATTTTATATATGTAAAAATATGTAAAAAAAATCGAATTTCTTCATCAATTTTTTGTATCCTGCTACATATTTTTGGTAAAAAAAAAAATCCCAATTAGCGTATATTTATTGGTTTACAAAAAAGTTATTGCGTCTACAAACTGTGGGATAGATTTAAGGACTGTTAATTTTTTTTTTTTTACTAGTAATGGCGACGACCAGCGATTTTTAGTGGGACTGCGACATTGCAGGGGACAATGTGGACACCAAGTGACACTTTTTAGGGACCAGTGACACCAATACAGTGATCAGTGCTAAAAAAATGCACTGTCACAGTATAAATGACACTGGCAGGGAAGGAATTAACATTAGGGGCAATCAAAGGGTTAACTGTGTTCCCTATGTGTGCTTTCTAACTGTGCTAGACAAAGACACTAGACATCACGGGTGGCCGGCGGCCATCGCGGCAATCGGGCCCGCTGATTGGCTTCTGCTATGTCCAATCACAATGGGAGCGGGTCGCCAGCGGCAAGCATGAGCAACCTAGACCAGGGAGCGCCGAACAACGTACAGGTACATTGTTTCGCGCAGCCGGGCTACCCTGCCGCAGTAAATGTTCGTTGGGCGGTCCAGCAGTAGTTAAAAAAGAATTTCTTTCCTAAATGTACATAATATAACTGGATACTAACATTTATAGGTAAAGTTGATCCAGGGAATATCAGATTGCCTCGTGCTGGATCAGGAAGACATTTTTTCCCCTGCTAGAGCAAATTGGATAATGCTTTGCTGTTTTTTTTTTTTTTGCCTTACTCAGCTGTGGGTATAGGATTATATCATTCCTTTTTTTTCTTCCCTTTTATTGGTTGAACTAGATGGACTTGTGTCGTTTTTCAACCAGACTAACTATGAACACTGTGACTACTCGGTACAATCAATAGACAATTATTTTAGTAATTTTACATACAGTTATTGAAGTCTTGCCCACAGATTATACATTTTACCAATTACCTATGGGCAACTGCCTTCAATGCAAATCAGCTTCTGATTGTCACAAAAGGAGGGGGGGGGAATGAAGCAGTGGTGCTGTGTGCTTTCATTATTCCTTACCAACTAGTTTTTGTATCAAAGCAATTTAGAGCTGTACTTACTCCATAATACTGATGAATTAACAGCTTTCCAAAATCATTAAAACCTTGTAAATTGTATTTTCAGAAACAAGCAGATTAGTGAGTTGCACTGCCTAATCCAGAAAGAAGTATTCCTGTTCTTTACAATCTACTTGTCCTAATCCTCAATTGCTGCCCTTTACGTATGTCAATTAGGCAGATTCCCTCACGTAGACATTGGTATAAGTTGAGCTTCAAATAAAAAGAAGACTATTCTCAATTATTCGTAATTTTACCATTGAAGGAATTGTAATTATATATTGTTTGTAAATTTATATTTCCTTTTAGCAATTTATGAACACATTCACTTAATAGTTTCCTCTCCTACACATTTACCACATTTTTGTTACTTTGTTAGTGGTTTATTTAACACTAATGATGCCATGCCCAATCATGGATAATTTTTTGCCAGAGCGAGGCTATAAGCTACAGGCATACCCCACTTTTAGTGTTCTGAGAGCTGTTGCATCTGATAGCAAAACTTAAATAAACTGTATTTAAAAGTATAATTAAAGGCAAAGCATTTTACCTATTCTGGAGAGAGAAAAATTTGGGTTATAACGCCGGTAAGTGTTTTTTTTGTCCTCTAACTAGAGGAATTTCACTTTACTTCCAGTCCCATAGTCAAAACATGAGGAGAGAGAGGAAATCCAAAGTGAGGGAATACTTTGTTGTTACCAGAATTCGTGTCCCCATTGAAAGAATTCACATCTATTCCTGCTCTGGTGGCAACCCAAAAAAAAGGATTTTCTTTCCCTTTCATTTTTGGTGATAATGGAAAGTCAGGACAAAAAGAGAGGGTGAATCTCCCTAAAGGATGCCCAGACAGCAATAAAAATTTGAAAGGTGTTCTAATCCCTCTCTAAAACAAAACGGAAGAAAAAATTAGGTACTTTGACTTACCTCTAAATTCCAAAATCTTGGAGTACAGTACAGGACACAAGCTGAATATTTATGGACATTGGGTTACAGGCTGGTACCTTCATGTGACTGAACACGGGCAAAGCTTTTACTGACATGGCCCCCGGGTGCCTTGCCTATAACCCAACCCCACTTCACAAGTCCTTAGTTTTGTAGCAAACAAAGCAACCCATGAATAAAAGTGAGGGTGGACTATATGCAAAAAGAATCACGTTAAGGTTCCAAGGAAAGTGGGGCCTAATCCAAGATATACCTTGAAAAAAAGTTTTGCCAAGGCAGAGTGAGGCCAGAGATTTTTGAAAAAGGTGGCCTCACATGCATGGCGAGGAAACAGAATTAAGACCCGCCCACCACATTTTTTTTAGATTGACTTTATCAGGAGAAGTAGGAGTTAAAGCCGTTAAAGCTAGTGACTGAGCAGGATTAAAATAAGAAGGGCCTGAGACAGCCGGTCAGGCTTGTTGGGGAGGAGCCATGGGCTGTCTCCTAATAGTCTGAGATTGTCTGTGTAACGGGTTCTTCTGTACTAGTTTAGTGCAATGAGAATCACCTGCTTCTTTTTTTTTTTTTTTTGCTCTTTTTTGTGGTGCACACAAGGTAGAATTCACACTGGAGGGAAGGCATAGATTAGCCTAAAGTGAGGCCAGGGGATTATCAAGGCAACCAACGCTAGTGTCAGAGGATTCTTGGTCCTGACCCCATACAGAGGTAACTTGTCAAATCTGGAGGCCAGGATATTTATGCCCAGGGTTTTCATTCCTGACATTTCAGGCTGAAGATGTTGGAGGGCACATTCTCTTGATGCAGATGGTGACATCTGAGGTAAGCCCAAAATGTAGACAGCAGAGATTGCTGGACAGTGAGCCTTTCCATGGGATGATCTGGCTTGCTTCCTTCAAGGCTGCATGCTCCTGGTGCCCCTTGGTTGTTAAAGTAGACTACAGCCGTGGCATTGTCTGCTTGCACCCTGATCGGTTAGTCTTCCAGAAAGGGGATCCATGACGCAGACCCATGTTGCACAGCAATAATTCTGAGCTCCAGGATGTGATGGGGAGCTTGGCTTTCACTGATGGCCATGTCACTGGGTCTGTAACACTTCTCCCCCAAAAGACTGACATCTGTTGTTATCACTTTCCTGTGATGAGAAAAGTTTTTCAATTTGTTTGGGAAGTCCTTGCTTCGCTGGACAACAGCATGGGTAGGTCAAGAGAAGAAACACGTTTGTTCCAGGTACACAAGAAATTGTGCTGGAAAAGCCTCGAATGAATAGAACAGCCTTGAAGGAAGTTGATCACCCAATCGAAAGCCTAGAGTATCTGAATAGTCCGGTGGACATTTGCAGATAGCTTGATGAGAGGAGTCCTTCAGAAGAAGGCAACCTGTGACCTGGATGACCTTAGTACTCAGAAGGGCAAGAAGAGGTGCTAGGATGTTTGTGAATACTCTGGGAGTAGATGATAGGCCAAAAGACAAACTAGATGTGAATAAAGAAAGCACTGATGAGATAGAAAAAAGGAAATATGTAGGTAGGCATCTTGGATGTTTATAAGTATTCCCTTTGTCTCATCAGAGAGACAATAACTGAGCTTGGAAATTCCATGAAAGGCATTTGATTTTAGGTGCAGGATAAAACAAATACTCCCCGCTGAGCTTTGGTGCCGTGAACAAGTTTGAATAGAATACTTTAAACATGACCTGTGGGGGTAGTGGTACAACTACTTTCTGGGACAAGAGAAGATTTAGGGCATTCTGCAAATCTGAAGGTCCTTGGTCATATTTTGATTTGAGAGAAGAAAGCAGTAAGGGGGTAGAGTTTTGAACTCTATTTTGTACCCCTTTGAAACCACAGGTTTGGGAGGTCTTTAACCCAGAGAGAAGCAAACTATAACAGAAGTTCCCCACTCTTAAGAATGGATGGAGGGCCTTCATTGGAAAGGTCTTGAGGAAGACTTGTTGGTCTTTGTAGGCCAAATCTTACCCCCGAAAGAAAGGGCTGAACTTAGGTTTTGAAGTTGAAGCCTGGGTAGAACAATAAGGTGCTCTGCATTTTGAAGAGGTAGAGACTCCTGAAGAACATCCCCACCTGCAATGTCTTTGATGAATTTACATGAAGTTTACACAGACTATTAATTTGTAGTAAAAAGGCAAACAAAAAGTGGGACTTTGAAGGTGCAAATAATTTGAAAATGATATTAAATAAAGTATAAAAATTCATTTATTTTGATGAACAAAATAAGAATTCATTCATTTAAAAAGGGGAAAAAGGAAATACAGTGATGACTAGTACACTAATAAATGATTGCAACATTACAGCAATGATGAATTTCCCAACATATTTCGCCCAAAAAACGGGCTTTCTCAGGGGATGCTGGTCATGTGCAGCGTACAATTCCTTAAATCAAGAAACAGATAATTTAAGTATATTATAGAAATTCATAAATACATATTTCAATATCTAAAAAGGTGATAATATATATATATATATATATATATATATATATATATATATATATATATATATATATATATATGCAACTGCGTTTCACATGTCAGGATATCAACACTTACCTATATCTCCTAAACATAAAGGAGAAACCAAAAACTGCCGGGATAGCTGTCTGTTTGCTGTTTGTTAGCTCCGATTGTAATGACAACAAAGGTAAGCGACTCTACCTCATCTTCAAACATGAAAGCTGATCCCAAGGTGGCATCTATTTTTTTACCCCTATGCACACCGAAACACTAAAATCCGGTAAATCAGTAAACTTTTGTGACACCGCCCCAGAACAGGGCAGACAGTTTACCATTCTCAATCTCTCGTCCTATAATTTGACGACAGATGAATCCAAAGTCTTTCAATTTGGTCTCACATTTTGCCCGGATGCTAATGTTGATCGTTTCGATCTCATTAAGGACATTCACCTCTTTGCTCGACATTTAATGTTCAAAATCCTGTATCACAAACCAGCCCAAATTGCCCATGTATCTACCTCTACTGGTGACAATGATCTTACCATTAGAGAAATACAAGCTATACAAGACCTTATGGATTTATGGGAGGAGAATGGTGATATTATTGACTTGCCATTCGACCCCCCATTATCGATTCAAGTACCTTCCTCCAATAGATGCTTTCCCCCTCCTCAGCTATTTAAACCAAAATCTAGGAGCTCTCCCACTTTGGGAATTAATCCAAATATTTGGGTTTTTGTGCAACAGATTACCAAGGAAGTTGAGGAGATAAGTTGTCAGGTAAGAATCTCGGACAACTCATCTCCACAATTGAGGAAGGCTGTGTTATCCTTGCAAAATAATAAGGAACTAACAATCAACTCTGCCGACAAAGGTCTGAATTTGGTAGTCATGGATCGTGTCAACTATGAACATATGTGTCTACGTATTCTTCAAAACCGTGCGTGGTACAAGCCTATCTCACAGACAGTCATTGAGGCTTACTGTAGGGAATACAGAAACATCATCACAAAAGCCTTTGCCAACGGTCTAATTGATAAACAAACTTTGAATTTCCTCAACACCCAGGAACCGAGGGTTCCAACATTCTTCGCTTTGCCTAAAGTTCACAAACCCTTAACAATCCAGCCGGTCGTCCTTTTATTTCAGGATGTGGCTGTCTGACCGAAAATGCCAGCAGCCTTATACATTTTTTTTTTTTTTTTTTAACCACATCAGTGAACATTTTTCGAGGGACATATTTTCAACTTAACAGTTCAATTTCATCCCGTCTCTTTTACACATCATTGTGGCTTTCTTTTTTTTTTTTTTTTTTTATATTAAAGCATACCTCGTATTACAATTAATATACATTGAATATATAAACCCCCAGTGTGCCCACCCCTCCCTCCCTTCCCTCCTCCCCACGACTCTCCCATCTCCCCTGCCCACCCTCCCCTCCCCTCTCCTTTACCCCTACCGAAACTAGTCTATTTTTTTTTCTCCATTTCTTTAACCTCCTACTGCCTAACTACTTTGGGGCCATATCTCCTTTTTGTTCTAAATTCCCATCACCTCAGCACACCTTATTGAACATTTGTACTCTGCCCAATACCTCCATTTCTCTTTGCACTCTTAAAATTCCATCTCCCCACTAAACCTCAAATATTCAAGGTTTTGAATTTCATTTATTTCATTAAACCAATCCTTCAATGTAGGTCTCTCTCTTACTTGCCAGAATCTAGGAATGAGGCTTTTAGCTGCGTTCAAAAGTTGTGGTAGTAATGTTCTCAAATATACCCTAGTTGGCATTTTAATCCTGTGAAATAAACATCCCCAAGGATCGTCCGGAACACCAATGCTGGTTATTTCACTAATAATTTGCCTAATCTCCCCCCAATATTTTTTGATTTCCGGGCAATGCCACCAGATATGCGCTGTTGTCCCGATCTCTTTACATCCCCGCCAACAGTATTGCAATGTTTCCCTCTGGTACTTATGTGCTCTATCTGGGGTAATGTACCACCTAGCTAAACACTTGTAATTTAGCTTGAGTGTCCTATAGTTAACAGTTGTTGCATGTATCCGCTTCAATAACTTACTAATCTCTGGTTCTTTAAGTTGTATACCCAATTCCAACTCCCACTTCTTAATAAATGGCGGTATTTCAACCCCCTTTAATTCAATTAGCACTCTATAAATCTTAGAGATCCCCCTCTTCCCTGCTTTATCCACACACAATTTCTCCAGGGGGCGTAAATTTGTATCTGATCTAATGGGTTGAGGTCGGGTTTCAATAAAATAGTTTAATTGATTGTACAGCCATTGATCTATTACTATATGTTCCCCTTTATTTTTTAGTTCCTAATATGTGCACATTTTACCCTGTTCCATCACATCCTTTAGTTGTACGTCCTCTTGTAAGATCCATTTTCCAGACAATATTTCCATCCCTGGTGCGAAGTATTCTGTGTCTTTCAATAGGGTTAAAGGTGAATTATACTCTCATTTCTCCCTTTTGTGCAAGTTATCCCACACTTTTAGTGCATGTCTGGTGACATCGTGAGTATCTGTGCTCAGTTTTCTGAATTGTGGAGGGATCCATATTATTGTTCCCATTTTTACTTTACTAATCATGCTGTCCATTTTCACCCAGCGCTTTTCCTTGTTATTTTTTGCCCATACTATTAATCGTGATAACGGAAAATTTATATCAAATACTTACCGTAATTTTCCTTTCCTGATAGGCTCCATGGCAGCATACGTGTGGGTAGGCTCCGCCTCCATAACTATGCCTTGCCTTGTATGCCCTCTGAATGGTCTGCACAATCCAAGAAGAAATTGATCTGACCGAAGCTCGCATTCCCTTGTTTTTACCATGAAGAAGAACGAAAAAGAAATTCTGTTTGTCTGAACGGGGCCGTGACCTCCAGGTATTGTTTTAGAGTGTGGCCCACATCAAGTGGATGAACATCCTGATTGTACTTCCTACTTTCAGAACAACGGATAATCTCTTGGTTTTCATGAAAGACTGAGGTCACTTTAGGATTTGACCCTAGCATGGGAATCAACACTACCCTGTCTGGAAAGAAGGTCAGAAAAGGTTCTTCTGAACCTAGATTTCTAATTTCCGACACTCTTTTAGCCAAAGTCACAGCTACTAAGAAGGTGGTCTTGAGCATGAGGTCTCTCATGGAAAGAGGCTTGTCAGGATCTGATCCGAGATTGGAGAGAAAATCCAAGACAATAGGGAGGTCCCATTTGGGAAACCTAGGTCTTCTTTGAGGTTTAAGCCTGATAGCTTCTTTAAAGAATTGACGAACTAATGCATGATTTGCCCAAGACACTCCTGTGAAGGCCGAGATGGCTGAAACTTGAATTCTTAATGAGCTGACTGCTAAGGATAGGTCAAGTCCTGATTGGAGAAAACTCAGTATGTCCTGTACTGCTGGCGAGTAACAAGGATTACATATGATCAGTGAATCTAGACCGTATACGCTCGTATACCCTATTAGTACTTCCTCTCCTGGCACTGAGAAGAGTTGGAATAGCTTCTTCAGCTTCTTCAGGACAACCTAGAGATTCAAGCCTTTTCCTCTCAAGAACCACACCCTGAGGTGTAGGCAGGATGGGCATGGGTGTAACGTCGTGCCTTGAGACAGTAGATCCGGCCTGAGAGGTAGGGGAACTGGGTCTTGATAACGGAGGAGCGATAACAGAGGGAACCACGGCCTGTTGGGCCAGAAAGGAATCACTGCAATGATCTCCACCTTCTCTGTTCTGAGCCTCCGGAAAAATTGAAGAATCACCGGTACCGGAGGGGAGGCATAAGCCTTCTGAAACCTCCACTGATCTGAGAGGGCATCTATTCCATATGCCTGAGGGTCTCTGAACCTCGAATAATATCCAGGCATTTTGTGATTGCATGGGGAAGCGAACAGATCGACCTCTGGAAGTCCTCCAGGGTCAGAAGCCACTCGAACACCTCTCTGTGGAGAGACCACTCGTTGTCCATTTGAACCCGTGAGAGGAAGTCTGCCTGTACATTCTGAATCCCTGGAATGTAAACCGCCGAGATGTTGGACAAATACTTCTGAGCCCAGCTCATTATTGGCTCCACTTCCTGTAACAGAGACCAGCTGCGAGTTCCACCTTGCTTCTTTATGTAAGCCACCGCGGTTGTATTGTCCAACCTTAGCATTACTGATGAATCCTTTATTAGATGGCAAAATGACAGGAGTGCCTGAAAGGCGGCCCTCAGCTCCAGAATGTTGGAGACAATCCCTCGAGCAGGAAAAATCCATCGTCCCTGAGCCACTTCCGAAAGGCAGTGAGCGCCCCAGCCCCGATTGCTGGCATCCGATGTTATTGTGACCCATGAGATGGGAATGATTGAATGGTGATTGCACAGATTTTTCCCTTGAAGCCACCAAAGGAGAGACGTTCTCATGGTTGGAGTAAGGTGTATGCGCTGGACTTGGCTGGAAGAATCCCATTGTTGAAGGAACCCATTTTGGAAGGGTCGTGTATGCCATTGGGCCCACTTCACCATAGGAATGGTGGCTGTCATTGTGCCAATTACTTTCAGGCATTGGAGAGCGGAGAGGTGAGATGACGCAAGGGCTGTCTCGAATCACTCCAATCTTCTCCGCTGGAAGGGAGATGGTGCCTTCCAATGTGTTGAAGTGAGCCCCTAGAAAGACAAGGGATTGTGTTGGCTCTAGATGGCTCTTCTCTAAATTCAGAAGCCACCCGAATTCCTGCAGGGTGGAAATGACTAAGCTCTTGTGCTCTAAAAGTTGATCTTTGTTTTGAGCTAGGAGAAGTAGGTAGTCTAAATAGTGGTGGAGACGAACCCCTTTGATGCGAAGTAGAGCTACCACAGATAAAAGGACCTTGGAGAAGACCCGAGGTGACGTTGTTAGGCCGAAAAGTAGACATGTGAACTGCAGATGCTGATTGCCTACCGCAAAGCAGAGGAATTGTTGGAAATCCGTTGCCACCGGCACGTGAAAGTAAGCATCTTTAAAATCGATTGACACCATCCAATCTCCCAGATGTATTGACTTTTGAATCGTAAGTAAAGATTCCATTTTGAACTTTTCCTTTCGGATAAAGGAATTGAGATGAGTTAAGTCTATAACTGGTCTCCATGTACCGTTTTTCTTTTGTATCATGAACAGAGGAGAATACATGCCTTTGCCTCGTTCGTTTTCTGGAACAGGGACGGCTGCGCCTTGATCCAATAAACAATTCACGTAGGTTAACGGGACCTGCTTTTTCTCTTCTGAACTTGGAAGAGACGTAGGAACAAATCTGAGTTTTGGGGTGTTGAAGACCCACTTGTGACCGGAGGAGACCGTCTTGATGGTCCAGTAATCCCGGATTGAGGTCGCCCAGACATGCCCGAAGTGGGGAAGACGAGCCCCCACCTGGCATGCCTGAGTGGGCACAAACTCAAAAGGACTTAGCGGAGTCCTGGTTGCCAGAGGAACCACCTTTTGTGGGTTTTTTGAATGAGGGCTGCCTGGATTTCCAGGATCTTGAAAACTCCCGACCAGGCCTGTAGCTGCGCGCTTTCCTAGCCCGATCAGAATTTTGTCTTCTAGGAATATGCCGAACAATGAAGTTCCTTCAAAAGGAATTTGGCACCAAGCTTGCTTGGAAGCCAGATCCGTCAACCACGGACGGAGCCATAAGGCACGACGTGCTGAAACAGCCGCCAACATAACCCGGGACATCAGGCGGATGACATCAATAGAGGCCTTCCCAAGAAAGGCTGATGCCAGCCTGATCTCCTGGATAGGAGAATCTTTAGCTGTTTCAACAGAGATACTTCTTAAGAACTCATCCACATTATCGGACCAAGACTCCAGAGCTTTGGAAACTGCAGCTATCGCAAGTACTGGCTTACATGCCATTCCTGACGTCAGGTAGATCCTTTTTACATCTGAATCAATTCGTCTTTCCAGAGGATCTTTAAAAGATACAGTATCTTCTAAGGGAAGCATTACATATCTCGCTAGTTTCATTAGTGCTGCATCCACTAAAGGAGCTGACTCAAGGTGTTTTACTTCCTCTTCCTTAAAAGGATATAGTTTCAAGACCTTTGACTGCATGGAACTCTTTTTGTCCATTTTGCTCCATTCCTCAGATATGATATCGCCCAGCTCAGAGAGAAAAGGAAAATCTTGTCGCTCCTTATTGAGCTGCTTGAAAAATTTTCTCTTTTGGGGGGCAAGTAACCGGATCTTTCCACTTCAGGGCCTCCCTTACTGCCTTCACCAAAGAAGGGACTAAAGCGTATTCAAATCCCACGCCAGGATCTTCCAGATCCGATTCACTGTCTGAAACAGGAGCAGAATGGTGAATTGGCTGGGAAGACTCCCATGTCTCATATACTGGACCTTCTCTCACTGGAGGGCATAATGGGTCTGCTGGGGAATCACGGGGCTGTTGAGCCTCTCTTTCCTGTAGAGATTCTTTCACAACCCGTCTCACCATAGATTCTAAACGCTGGTCTGCACCATCCCTCTCATCTGCAGCTTTCGAGAAGCAGTGATCACAGAGAGATTTGTCTACTGGAACAGGCATCCTGCACCCCCAGCATGATTTTTCTGATCTCTTGCTAGAGTGAGATGAAGGGGGGTGAGAAGGATTTTTACTGTGCTGTTCAGATCTGAAAGGAGATCTATGATGGCTAGACCTGGAGGAAGATTGCCGGTGGTGTGATTTTGATGATCCACTTCCTTTATGGGAACTACGGTGTGGATCAGACCTAGTAGGGCTGTTAGGAAAGAAGCACAGAAAATATAGAGACAAAAATCAGCTGGTGTCCCAAAATCCTACTCTCAATCCTTGCACAGGTAAAAAAACATAAATGCAAACATACCTGCTACAAGCGGGCTGGCCACTGGGGGCAGTGAGGAGTCCATAGTGTCAACACAATAGGAAACTGCAGAGACAGATTCACACATCAGCTGGCTTGACAAAAGACCTCATACCCAGACAATAGAGCTTGTCTTACCTTGAAATGTCAAGATAGTTGCCCCGGGAAGTCGCCGTATCCCCCACGATCATTCCCGGGGCTCTGAAAGCTTACCACAGCTTTTAAAAGTGGCGCCCGTGATGTCATCGCCGACGTCAGACGTGAGACGCTCGCGCGTATGCGCGAACCAAGCCTCGACTTCGTATCGGGTCCGCGCATGCGCAGCGCGCACGCCGGTACCTGGAAATGAACGAGAGAGCGATTGCTGGAACGCAGGAAGCGACTGTACCAGCTAGGACACCAGTGGTGGGAAAAAAACAGACAGAAAGGTACCAACAACACAAACACTGCTGCCATGTATATCAATTTGAAAAACTTACCCCTCCACCTACGATCACCTGGGCCGAGGAACCGCCATACACACACACACACACACACACACACACACACACACACCAGACTTGGCAGCAGATAATGGTTGCCTGGAACAATAGGCAAACAGACCATGCGCACATAGATAAACCGATCCAATCTTCATCGCTACTCTGCTATACACTCCATACCCTGCTTAACAGTCAGGGCCTATCGGAGGAAAAATTGGCACTCGGCTGATTCGATCGTAGGGAGGATTATCTTCAGGTAGGAGAACCAACACCTGGTCCTATGGAGGAGGACAAAAAAGGAACATGGATAGCAGCCTAGAGCAATTTATTGGAGAGGGGTCCTATTGGGTAGTTATGGAGGCGGAGCCTACCCACACGTATGCTGCCATGGAGCCTGTTAGGAAAAAATAATTGCCTCATGATAACTTCTAATACCCGGAGCCCCCCACCCCCCCTTCTCCTTTTCTAATTGTGCAAAACTAATACGTGGTCTTTTCCCTCTCCAAATAAACTTTAAATATAGTGTGTGCAATGTTTTCAAGTAAGCCTGTGGAAGTGGGATTGGAAGCATTTGCATCTTATACAAGATTTTGGGTAGGATTGCCATCCTAAATATATTCATTCTCCCCCCCATGATAACTGTCCTCTTGTAATTCTGTTCAGCTCCTCTTTAATCTGAGGAGTGGCACAAAATTAGACTGGTATAATGACCCTCTTGATGTAGTTATCTTGACTCCTAGGTACTTAAGTTCTTTTTTTCCCCGACACGAATGGAAAATCCTTTTGGAAAGATACGTCTCCTTTTTTGCCTTTATTAATTTCTAGTGTTTCTGATTTAGCAGGGTTTATCTTAAAGTTCGATATTTCTCTGTACTCTTTTAAGGTTGTAAGCAGATTTGGTAGGGTAATCCTCGGGCAGGTTATATAAAATAAAATATCATCCGCGAAGGCGGCCAGTTTATGGACCTCTTCCCCAACTTCTATTCCCCTAATATCCGGGTTCTGCCTTATTTTTGTTAAGAGTGGTTCGAGCGCTAGCACGAATAATAGGGGGGAAAGTGGGCACCCCTGTCTTGTGCCGTTACACATTTCGAACGGCTCCGAGAGTATTCAGTTTACCTTAACCCTCGCTGTAGGTCGTACGTATAGTGCCTTTATCCATCTGGATATATTCTGCCCAAGTCCTATCTCCTCCAGTGAGCTCTGCATGAAGCCCCAGTCTACCCTGTCGAAAGCTTTTTCAGCATCTATTGACAAGAGTAGCACTGGGTCTCCACTATCTTTTATTCTCTGCACTACCTATCAGAGTGTTCTGATGGCGTTATCCCTTCCTTCCCTACCAGGGATAAACCCGACCTGATCTGGGTGTACCATGTCATTCTTTATGTTTTTTAGTCTCCCAGCCAAAACTTTCGCTAATAATTTCGTATCCGTATTTAATAATGAGATGGGCCTATAACTGGAGCAAAGTGTGCTATCTTTACCTTCTTTCAGGATGATGGTTATAATGGCCTCCGACGCCTCTTTCCTCATATCCCATTTTACTCCTATCCCATTCATATAAGAGCAAAGTTTAGGGATTAATAGATCTTGGAACTTTTTATAGTATAGTCATGCCATCAGGCCCAGGGCTTTTACCAACCGGTATTTCTTTTAAACGTTTTTTTTAATCTCATCTTCTGTTATAGGGGCCTCTAGATCGCTACATTTGTCTTCTGATATTTTAGTTAATACTAGATCTTTTAGAAAAGCTTTTATTTTCTCCCGTTTTTTCTCGCCCTATGCTAGTGTATTCTTCTTATTAATTGAATATAACTCCCCATAGTAGTCTTGGAAGGTTTTGGCGATTTCTCTGGTTCTATATCTCATGTCTACCATCGCTGTCTATATTTTTTCAATATAGTTGCCAGTTTTCTTTTTTTTTAATACCTTTGCGAGGAACTTCCCCGGTTTGTTCCCCACTAGATACCTTTCTTTCTTGATTAAATTGTATGTCGCTCGTGTCTCTTGTTCTATTAGATCTCTCATTGCCTCTCTTTTGTGATAAAGTTTTAATAACACCTCCCCTTCCCCAGTTGACTTATGGAGCTGCTCTAGGTCATAAATTTCTTTTGTTAAAGCTACAGTGGGGACGGAAAGTATTCAGACCCCCTTAAATTTTTCACTCTTTGTTATATTGCAGCCATTAGCTAAAATTATTTAAGTTTATTTTTTTCCTCATTAATGTACACACAGCACCCCATATTGACAGAAAAACGCAGAATTGTTGACATTTTTGAAGATTTATTAAAAAAGAAAAACTGAAATATCACATGGTCCTAAGTATTCAGACCCTTTGCTGTGACACTCATATATTTAGCTCAGGTGCTGTCCATTTCTTCTGATCATCCTTGAGATGGTTCTACACCTTCATTTGAGTACAGCTGTGTTTGATTATACTGATCGGACTTGATTAGGAAAGCCACACATCTGTCTATATAAGACCTTTACAGCTCACAGTGCATGTCAGAGCAAATGAGAATCATGGGGTCAAAGGAACTGCCTGAAGAGCTCAGAGACAGAAATGTGGCAAGGCACAGATCTGGCCAAGGTTACAAAAAATTTCTGCTGCACTTAAGTTTCCTAAGAGCACCGTGGCCTCCATAATCCTTAAATGGAAGACGTTTGGGATGACCAGAACCCTTCCTAGAGCTGGCCGTCCGGCCAAACTGAGCTATCGGGGGTGAAGAGCCTTGGTGAGAGAGGTAAAGAAGAACCCAAAGATCACTGTGGCTGAGCTCCAGAGATGCAGTCGGGAGATGGGAGAAAGTTGTAGAAAGTCAACCATCACTGCAGCCCTCCACCAGTCGGGGCTTTATGGCAGAGTGGCCTGACGGAAGCCTCTCCTCAGTGCAAGACACATGAAAGCCCGCATGGAGTTTGCTAAAAAAACACCTGAAGGACTAGAAGATGGTGAGAAATAAGATTCTCTTTTTGGCCCCAATTCTAAGCTGTATGTGTGGAGAAAACCAGGCACTGCTCATCACCTGTCCAATACAGTCCCAACAGTGAAGCATGGTGGTGGCAGCATCATGCTGTGGGGGTGTTTTTCAGCTGCAGGGACAGGACAACTGGTTGCAATTGAGGGAAAGATGAATGCGGCCAAGTACAGGGATAGCCTGGACGAAAACCTTCTCCAGTGTGCTCAGGACCTCAGACTGGGCCGAAGCTTTACCTTCCAACAAGACAATGACCCTAAGCATACAGCTAAAATAACAAAGGAGTGGCTTCACAACAACTCTGTGACTGTTCTTGAATGGCCCAGCCAGAGCCCTGACTTAAGCCAAATTGAGCATCTCTGGAGAGACCTAAAAATGGCTGTCCACCAACGTTTACAATCCAACCTGACAGAACTGGAGAGGATATGCAAGGAGGAATGGCAGAAGATCCCCAAATCCAGGTGTGAAAAACTTGTTGCATCTTTCCCAAAAAGACTCATGGCTGTATTAGATCAAAAGGGTGCTTCTACTAAATACTGAGCAAAGGGTCTGAATACTTATGACCATGTGATATTTCAGTTTTTCTTTTTTAATAAATCTTCAAAAATGTCAACAATTCTGCGTTTTTCTGTCAATATGGGGTGCTGTGTGTACATTAATGAGGAAAAAAATGAACTTAAATAATTTTAGCAAATGGCTGCAATATAACATAGAGTGAAAAATTTAAGGGGGTCTGAATACTTTCCGTCCCCACTGTATTTTATCCTGTTTAGATTTTTTTTTTTACGACCCCCCTTTAATAAATTTACCCCTTATATAGGCTTTATGGGCCTCTCAAACAGTGGCTTCTGATATCTCTGCTGATTCATTCATCTTAAAATATAGTTCTTTTATAAGCTTCCCTACTTCTTTATCGTTTAGTAGATCTTCGTTTAACCTCCATATATTACTCTTTTTTGTAACTCCCCTATATTCAGTTGTAAACTCACGGGCGCATGATCTGAGAAGGTCATAATTCCGATATTAGTACTAGTTACTGCCTCCAGCCATCTATGCTCAATCAAAAAAAAAATCTAGCCTAGAATATGTCCCATGCACGGGGGAGTGGAATGTATAGTCTCTTGAGTTGGTATGCTGCGCCCTCCATGCATCTACGAGTTGACACTAATGCAGTTTCTGTTTCACTCTGTTCATTCCTGCCATACCCGTCCCCCGTGCTTGCGACGTAGTGTCCTTTCCTGGTTCTAGACAAAGGTTAAAGTCACCAGCCATAATGGCCATCCCTTTCTTAAATTGCAAAAACTCAGTCAGAATCCCCTGGAGATATCTATTTGGATTTTTATTGGGGCCATAAATGTTTGCCAGTGAGCATTCAGTTCCGTTTAGTTTCCCCCTTAAAAATAGATACCGTCCTTCCGGGTCGGTCTTTCTTTCTTCCAGATCGAACCTTACCCCCCTGGCAAACCCTATGGCAACTCCTTTCGCACGGCTTATCGGGGAATCCCCATAAAACCATACTGGGAAATCTTTTGAAAAAAATTTTTGATTCTTGCCCTGGGATAAATGAGTCTCCTGTAACAATACCACCTCTGCTTTAAGATATTTTAATTCGCCCACAATATTGGCGCTCTTTATGGGGGAATTAAGGCCACGAACATTATACGAAATTATGTTTACACTAGTCATTCTTTCTTAGTTCTAAGGATTCTCTGTTTTCGACCCTCCATCGGAGTAGTGATCTGTATAATCATGGATCGTGCTTTCCCGGTAGGAACTCTTTCTTGTCTACCACCCACCCATCCCCTCCTCCCCTTCTCCTCCCAAGTGGGGGTGCAACAGGCCTCTCCATGACCCGAAAAACCAAGGCCCTACATACTCCAAGCAGGGGTTTTAAGGTTATTCTCCTGGCTAGTGTCTCCACTGCCAGGTCTGGGAAAATCTGCAAATTTGTCTCTCCGCATTTTGCTGGTTGTTTATTCTTTAAGCATGCCTTAATCTGTTCTTTGTCTTGGACGTTATGGAATCTTGCAATGACGTCTCTTGGGACATCCCCTGCTTCAGCGGGCTTTCTAATCCTATGGATTCTTTCAAACTTTATTTTACAATTTTCCCCGGATGTATTTATCATCTGGCCAAACATTTTGTCCATTTTTTCTTGTAGTTCCTCCTTTTCTCCTTGCGTCTCAGGGAGGCCTCTGATCCGTAGGTTTTTCCTTCTATTCCGGGTCTCTTGGTCCTCCATTCTGTACATCATATTCCTCTGTTCCTTTTGCATCACCTCCATCTGATTTTTAAGCTTTTTTATCACATCCTCTTGTGTATCCAACCTTTTCTCCGTATCTTCAACCCTTTTTAGTAAGTGGTTCATATCTTGATGTAAAGTTGCTATTTCTCCTTTTATGGATGTTTCCATAAAATGGATGTTTCCAGCCTCGCGAACATTTCCGCCATTTCCCCTTTTGTTGGTATCTGCTTTTTTTGTTTGGGTTCCATCATTACGTCTTCCTCTGTTATCTCGCTGTTTACCGTAAGGGTGTCCGGCTCAGCGCCCTGTCTTCTTGATCCCGTCCTTAATACACCTTCAGGTGTTTTACTTTTCGCCCCTGCTTGTCTACCCGGGCTGTCTTTGTCGCCCTCCTGTACCATATACTTTCTAATGGTCCCTGGGCTCGCACTTACTCTGGGCGGGTTGGCGCCAGACCCTTTCGCTGATTTACCCCTCATTTCCTCTCAACCGATTCGGTTGAGTGGACATGTACAAGGATTCCCCTCTCAGTATTATTTTTTATTACTCAGTATTGCTAATTTAATTTAAGTCTGTGCAAATATAAAGTGTAGATGAAAGATAAACCCAGCCTGCCAAAAAAAACAAAAAAAAAACAGATTCTATCCTTTAGTTTACCGTTATAGATTGCACAGAAAGGTCCCACAGCAGCCTACGGAGGCAAGTGCTGCAAATACCTATAATATCCTAGTTAACCTAGTCAGTCCTTGTTAGATAGTATTCCATTCAACACATCCGCGAATCTCAGTTTACATGTTTTTTCCACAGCAGATTATATTATCTACATTCTGTGCAGGGTCTACTTTAACTTTTCATCATTCATATATTCATGTAACCGGAACAAAATGTGTGTTGCATGTGTGTTGAAAAAACAAAAAAAAAAAAAACAAGGAAAATCCTATATTTCAGTAGGCAAGTAACTCTCCCAGTCTCTCAAACAGCAGGGAGTTTTTCTTATGCTTGTATAACATTAGTGAGCGGGTTACTTGCCTTTCCAGTTTTTCCAGTATGGTGTGTGTGGGGATCCTTGCTCACTGCATGTCCTATGGCTCCTATGGCTCAACCTGTGAATCATTTGCATAGACATGGATGGACTTGTGTCTTTTTTCAACCTGACTAACTATGTAACTATGACAGGTCCTTACTGTGATCTTTTCTCCTATTCAACAGCGTAACTTGTCCTTCTCAGCGCTTGTCATGCTGCGCGCATGTGTGCTCCCCGACTCACCCTTTTGCTCCTCTGTCTCTATGGTGATGGATTGGATGCCTCGACCTCCGCCATCCTCCTGGACTGCTTCTCAGCCTAGGACCGGGAACGTGCCCCGCACCGCACTGAGCAGCGGGTAGTAGACTTACCGCCGGCTCCTGAGATCGGAGCCGTCAATCGCGTCTGCAGCTTACAAAGGTGCTTGAGGTGAGGGGATCATGTGGAGCTCGAGGAGGGCTGGAATGTGGTCCCATCGTAGGTCCGCATCGCTGGAGAGGGATCCCAGGCTTCACGGGCTAAGGGCCGGCATCTACTCAGACGCCCACTTCCGGCTCCTCCCTCCATCCTGTGCCAGCAGCCTTATAGACACCTATTTGAACCCCCATGTTAAATCACTATTTTCCTTTGTTCAGGACACAATTGATCTTATTAGATTAATTGAAGGCATTTCAGTTCCCAAAGATGCATGGCTTGTTACTATCGATGTAGAGAGTCTTTCTAACACAATTCCACATGAATTGGGACTTAAAGTTGTGGCTGAACATCTGCAGGAACGTGGTCACACAGCTAACCAGTACAATAATTTTATTTTGGAATTATTACGATTCATTCTAACTAGGAATGTGTTCATGTTTGGCCCCTCCCACTACCTCCAGGTGCAGGGGGTTGCGATGGGGACTCGATGTGCCGCATCGTATGCCAATCTGTACCTGGGGGGGTGGGAGAGGCATTTATTTTCTGGAGTGGACATTCAGAGATATCTTGACTGCATAGTGACTTTCCATCGCTACATAGATGACATACTACTGATATGGTCAGGCTCCCAGGATGAACTAATGGAATTTATGACTATCATTAATGTCAATACTTACAATCTCAAGTTCACCATGTCCTGTAACCAGAAAACAGTCAATTTCCTTGACATTCAAATCTTTGAGGAACCTGATGGCTCCCTAGGTACCAACCTATACAGGAAACCATCAGCAAGCAATGCATTGCTGCATGCATCTAGTTCTCATCCTAGGCCCTTAATCAATAGTATCCCGTATAGTAAATATCTAAGACTGAGACGCAACTGCAGTAGAGATGATGACTTTCAGAACTAAGAAAATCTTTTGTATGGCCGTTTGCGAGAGAGAGGATACACTCATAGTATCCTCAAGAAAGCTTTCAAAAGAGCCAAGGCTCATGTCAGACACACTTTAATTCATAAGAAAAAAAAAACTAAGGATAACTCACAGACTGTTAGAATAATTACATCTTATACTAAACAACATAAACAAGTGAGACAAATTATTGAAAAATATTGGCCACTTCTGTTAGCTGACCCAATTGCCAAAAAAAAATAGAAAAACATCCGCAAATTACATATAGATGGGCGAAGTCTCTAAAGGATTGTCTGATTCAAAGTCACTATAAAATTCCCACATTCCCTTGTAATAAATGTGATAAATGTCGATTTATGCCGAATCATAATGAACACATACTACCAAACGGACAATTTCATAGGATTAAATATAGGGTGACATGCCAGACCCCAGGCATTGTACATCTTATGCAGTGCACATGTAAGTGCTTTTATATTGGTAAAACAAAACGTCCCTTTCACAAGAGAATAAATGACCACGATTCACTCATAAAAAACGTAAAATGGAAACGCCAATAAATCGGCATGTAGGACTTTTTCATGACTTTAATTTGAATACCATCAAATTTATAGCCCTTCAACATAATCCTCCGATGTGAGAGGAGGTAGCATTGATCAAAAACTTCTGCAATTGGAGGCATGTTGGATTTTTCTGTTGTAAGCTACGGTTTATCCGGGGTTAAATGAAATGCTTAGTTTTAAACCGTTTCTCTAACACCCCTATTCCAGTAATTTTTTCACTGTCTTTTATCTTGTCACTCACGTCCCCTTTTTTTACAATTCTCCCTTCTCTTCCCCTTTTTTCTTTCTTCCCCTTTCCCTCTTTTCCCACTCCTTACCCCCATCATTTCCTTGTTTTTCTCCTTCCCTTTCTGCCCCCCTGTCCCTTCTCCTTCCTCCTCTTCTCCTTCCCCCGTCAGTCTTCGTCATTTGGATTAATTGTCCCCCTCCCGATGATTCTCCTCCCGTTTCATAAGTTTTTCACACTTCTAATTTTTATGTCTAGATATCTAAATATGAAAAATAATGTTTCTATGTAATTTATTAATCTATGAATGGGTTATTAATTGTCATAATCATGAAATTGTACTTATTCTTTTGATTCAATTTATTTATACACATTTGTATACATATTGTGTTTTTTGATTTTTAGACTTTTGCTTTTTTCTTATTGATTATATTATTATTTTTCTATTTTGTCTATTTTTCATTGACACATAAAAACATACCGTATATACTCGAGTATAAGTCGAGTTTTTCAGCACTTTTTTTGTGCTGAAAGTGCCCCCCTCGACTTATACTGGAGTCAAGCACTTTTCTGCAGCAAAAAATTTCATTTTCCGAACCAACTTTGGGGCCCCGTATCTCAGGACTACTTGGTGCTAGGAACCCTAAATTTGGTGTGCAAACCCAGTTGAACTGGTACCATAACATATCCAAAGCTGAAGTTCCTAGCACTAAGTGGCCCCGAGATATGGGGCCCCAAGAATGGTTCGGAAAATGTCATTCTCTGCTGCAGAAAAGTGCTTGACATTTTCTGAACCGACTTTGGGGCCCCATATCTCAGGGCCACTTGGTGCTAGGAACCCCAAATTTGGTGTGCAAACCCAGTGGAACTGGTACCATAACATATCCAAAGCTGGGGTTCCTAGCACTAAGTGGCCCTGAGATACAGGGCCCCAAAAACGGTTCGGAAAATGTCATTCTCTGCTGCAGAAAAGTGCTTGACATTTTCTGAACCGATTTTGGGGCCCCATATCTCAGGGCCACTTGGTGCTAGGAACCCCAAATTTGGTGTGCAAACCCAGTGGAACTGGTACCATAACATATCCAAAGCTGAAGTTCCTAGCACTAAGTGGCCCCGAGATACGGGGCCCCAAGAACGGTTCGGAAAATGTCATTCTCTGCTGCAGAAAAGTGCTTGACATTTTCTGAACCGACTTTGGGGCCCCATATCTCAGGGCCACTTGGTGCTAGGAACCCCAAATTTGGTGTGCAAACCCAGTGGAACTGGTACCATAACATATCCAAAGCTGGGGTTCCTAGCACCAAGTGGCCCTGAGATACGGGGCCCCAAACCGGTTCAGAAAATGTCATTCTCTGCTGCAGAAAAGTGCTTGACATTTTCTGAACTGATTTTTGGGGCCCTGTATCTTGGGGCCACTTGGTGCTAGAAACCCCAGCTTTGGAAATTTTATGGTGCTAGTTCCACTGGGTTTGCACACCAAATTTGGGGTTCTTAGCCCTAAGTGGCCCCGAGATACAGGGCCCCAAATTTGGTCAACTGTGTCCATCTGCAGCAATGTCCTTTCGGGACCCTTTGGGTTCAGAGACCCTAAATTTTGGAGCTAGGGGGCATCTAGGAACCCTTAACTACTGAGTTTGAAGTTCAGGGGACCTATGGCTGCAAATGGGCACAGTGAGGCATGCAAATGGGCACAGTGAGGCATGCAAATGGGCACAGTGATGCTGCAAATGGGCATTGTTGACCCTCTTTTCCACTTACAGTAGCTGTGCATTTCTCACCCTCGTCTTATACTCGGGTCAATAAGTTTTTCCCATTTTTTTGTGGTAAATTAGGGCCTCGACTTATACTCGGAACGACTTATACTCGAGTATATACGGTAGTTTGTAAATGCAGCTGTGTGACCCTGTCTATGGCTGTTCACCGTATCCTAAAGTCTTTTCATCCAGCTGACCATCCTGCCTTCCTGCTGTTTCGTTTGCCTAAGATATCTAGCGCATTTGGGTGGCCGTACGATCGCCCAGGGTGTCCCCTATTGCAGTTGGACACTTGATCCACTGTGCTTCCTTTGCGTGTCACCTTGTTTGCTTGGATTTCCTGCTTTCACTTTGACTGGAGGAATTCCCCTCCCTCTACCACCAGAGGGAGCGCTACTCTTACCTATCCATCCGGACCTAGGACCTGATGGTATTGGCAGAGTAAGCATTTGCGACGAGGTTTGCGCATGCGCGGCTCAGTTATTTCGTCCGCATCCGCTGTTTAACACCGGATGTATGGTATAAAAAGCCGCTCCCTGCAGCATATAGATGCTGCGCGAACCAGGGGACACATGCACATATATTACTTTATTCAGATAACTGTGGACAGCTCTTAATGGCATCTCTTTATATTGGTGATTACATGTCTTGCCTTTTTGCTCATTGAAAATTTTGCAAGATCTTTGCCTGCTGATAGTTCAAAGGGGGCTATATTCTTTTTTTTTGTCACATCAGTCGACTATTTTTAGAGGTGTAAATCAGCTTTGCAGTTCATTTAAATATCTATCCCTCTCTCATTTGTCTCATCATCGTGACTCTTTGCCATATCAAAAAGAATAATTAAAACCAAACATGTATCCAATCTAGAGGGTTTGCTTAACCTCGCCTAGGGTCATGCGTATCCGGTTAACAGTGTTGTATTCTTATCCATCTATCCCTACCCTCCCCCCTCCTACCCATATTGCCCCCCCCTCCCCCCAGCCCTCCCATTCCCCCTCTCCAGGGTCTAATTTTCGTTCAACTCTCCTTCTTAGACTGAGGCTGGGTTCACACTGCTGCCGTGGCAGACATCGCATGTGATTCGCAGCGCACTGCTGTTCACATCACATGCGATGTCTGTGCTGTGCGATATCAGCCATACAGATAGTATGGCTGATATCGCACCGCATTCGGTCCAAACTCGCACAGGACCCTTTTTTTTGTTCGGACCAACACACCTATGCGATCCGGAAATGTCCGAATTGTCAGTTCGCATTGCGATATGCGGGCTGAACTGGGGGTGTCATTAACATTGTATGACACTCCCCAGCAGTTCGCATATGGCAGTGTGAACTGCCGTGCGAGTTGGTGCGGTGCGGGAACCCGCAGTAAATTCGCTGCGTTCCCGCACCGCAGCAGTGTGAACCCAGCCTAAAGGTTTGATCTCTTTGGCATAACTCCATGTTTTTTTAAATTTTTTCCAGCGGTCCCACCTGCCCAAATTCTTACTTCTTATGTCCTCTAATCTGCTCCCCAGTGTCTCCACATTACAGCTCTCCTCAATTGCATCAAACCACTCCCATATCTCAGGGCTCTCCCTCCTCTGCCAGTTCCTTGGGATCGTTCTTTTTGCCGCATTCAAAAGCTGCGGGACCAGAGACTGCTTATAGTTGTTTGGGTCCCCCATCCCCCCAAGAAGCAGGACCTCCCAAGGGTCGTCTACCACCTCTATTTCCGTAATTTCCTTTATGAGGGCTAGTATTTTACTCCAGAAGTTTTTGATTATAGGGCAGCTCCACCACATATGTCCCATTGTTCTGATTTCTTGGCAGCCTCTTCAACAGGTGGATGGCCCTTTCTGATATTTCCTTGTTATCTCAGGGGTCAGGTAGCTTCTACTAATGCATTTGTAATTCATTTCAGCCCTTCGGGTATCCATTGTTGAATTGGCGCTCATTTTAAAAATTCTTTTAATTGTGTCTATATCCTTTTTAGTGCCTAAATCTCTCTCCCATTTAGCTATAAATGGCGGCATCTCCAATTTTTCTGAGGCCAGCAAGATTTTATATATCTGAGAGACTATATTTCTTGGGGCCTCCTTATCACACAGCTTTTCAAAGTCTGTCAACTGTCTCCCAGACCTGATCGGCTGTGGTAGTCTATTCAAAAAATGATTCAATTGGAGATATCGCCATCCATCCAGACCCCGTGTAATCCTACTATGTGTAAGTTGCTGGAGTGGCATAATTTTACCTTTGTTCATAATTTCTCTCAATTGTGTTTTCCCCCAAAGTGCTTCTTTTCCTCCTATACTCTCCATTCCTGGTGTGAAAAATATGTTATCTAATAATGCAATCAATGGTGAATTATATTTCCTATTTACTTTCTTATATACCCCATCCCATATTTTTAAAACATTTCTTGTTATTATATGTGAACTATTTGCTAGTGATCTGAAGTGTGGGGGATTCCAAACAATAGTGCCTAATTGTGATTTGCTTAAATCTTCTTCTAATTTCACCCATTTTTTCCGTTTTTCCTTCATCGCCCATTCTACTACTCTGGATAAAACTACAGCTTTGTAATACATCTGCACATCGGGAACTGCCAGGCCACCATCTAATTTCCTTTGTTTTAGCGTCTGGAGAGAAACTCTCGTTTTTTTTGTTTTTCCAAATAAAGGTCATGATTATTTTCCTTAGCATCCTCAGATAGTACTGGGGGAGGGGGACTGGTAGCATCTGAAAGAAAAACATGATCTTGGGCAGCAATACCATTTTAATGACGTTGATACGTCCAATCCAGGAAAGGGCCTTACAGTAGAATCTATTACATTCTGATCTTACCAAGTCTAATAAGGGCATGTAGTTAATAATAAACGTCTTCTTAATTGAATTGGTTAGTTTAATACCCAGGTATTTTAGTTCTTTGGTCCATTTGAAACTAAATTCTTTTTTCAAAATCTCTACCCCTGACTTGCTTACATTTATATTTAATATTTCTGATTTATTCATATTTATTTGAAAGTTGGATACCTCTCCATATTTCCTTAATGCTTTTATGAGGTTGGGCATCGTCGTGGCCGGGTCCGTTACATAAAATAACACGTCGTCCGCAAATGCTGCGACTTTGTGTTCCTCCTCTCCTACCACAACACCTTGAATATTAGGGTCTCTTCGTATTGAGGCCAAGAAGGGTTCCATAGCTAAAACGAAGAGAAGCGGAGACAGGGGGCACCCCTGTCTCGTGCCTCTCTCCATCTCAAATGGTTGGGATATAGTCCCATTGATTTTAATTACAGCAGTTGGGTGATGGTAAAGAGTTTTTATCCTCCGGATCATTTTAGGGCCCAGTCCCATGGCCTCCAGAGTCTGGATCATGAACCCCCAGTCTACCCTGTCAAAAGCCTTTTCGGCATCAATTGACAGAAGCAGTCCTGGGAGCCCACTCTCCTTCATTTTTCCAGTCAAGAGAAGGGTCCTAATCCCGTTGTCCCTCCCCTCCCTATTAGGGACAAACCCTGCTTGGTCTGGATTAACTAATGAGTTCATAAATTCCTTCAATCTTTCTGCCAGCACTTTTGCGTAAAGTTTTGTGTCGTTATTCAGCAGAGAGATTGGGCGATAGCTTGAGCACAATGTTTTATCTTTACCTTCTTTCAGTATAATTGTAATGGATGCTTTCAATGCATCTCTGTTCATCTCAAATCTATCTCCCAACCCATTCAGGTAATGGCACAACCTAGGTACTAATACTTCTCTAAATGTTTTATAATAAAGTGTTGTTAGGCCATCTGGGCCTGGGCTTTTCCCGAGGGCCATTCCAGCTAATGCTTTACTTATTTCTTCTTCGGAGATTGGTCTTTCCAGTAATTCTCTGCCTTCCTCAGAGATCTTGGGGAGCGCTGCCCTTTTTATATAGTTGTTATATCTCAATGTCCTATGTTTTAAGGAGGAGTCTTGATTGGGGGCTGAGTATATCTCCTTGTAGTAGTTCTTGAAAGTTTCTGCCACCTTCTTAGTTGAATACTCTATGTGACCCTCTTTAGTTTGAATTTTTTCTATGAAATTCCTAGCTTTTTTCTTTTGTACCATTTTTGCTAGCTGTTTGCTAGGTTTATTACACCATCTATGTCTCTCCCAGGCTATCTTATTAAGTGATGCTCTAGACTCCTGTTCCATTACCGTTTTTAACTCAGATCTTTTAATGACCATCCGATGATGTATCTCTTGGGGTAGCTGGTCTTTATATTTTTTATGTTTTTGTTCTAATCCCGTGAGCTCTTTAGTTAATTTTTGGATTTTTTCCTGCCTATCCTTTTTCTTCCTCGCCCCCATTTCAATCAATACTCCTCTAATATAGGCTTTATGTGCCTCCCATAGTGTGGCTCCTGATACATCCCCTGTGTCGTTCACCTCAAAGTAGTTCTCTAGTTCTTGTCTAATTCTATTGTATCCCTCTACTTCTCTTATCAGCTCCTCGTTTAGCCTCCACTGCCCCCTCTCGGCCTGGTCTCTTCCTGACGTCATTTCAATGGTCATAGGTGCATGGTCTGAATAGGTTATATTTCCTATCATGGATCCCTTTACCCTATCAATCCCCCTATGCTCGATTATACCCCAATCAATCCGAGAATAGGACCCGTGCACAGGGGAGTAAAACGTATAATCTCTTTTAGTTGGATGTTGGACTCTCCAAATATCCACCAGTTGCCAGTTGGAAAGCTTTTGCTTTTTCTTCTTTAGGTGAGTACAATCCTTCCCCTGGGGACGGGCCGTACTATCCATACTCGGGTTAAGGCAGAAATTAAAATCCCCCATCAAAATCAGGTATTTTTAGCAAGATATTTGCCAGGTACTTCGTCAGGTTTTTATTGGGGGCATAGATATTAACTAATGTATATTCCTGTTCGTTTAATCTACCTCTGAGGCACAAGTATCTTCCTTCTGGGTCCACTAATCTTTCCTCCAGCATAAACCTTATTTTCTTTGCGAAGACAATAGCTACTCCCCGTGACCTATTAGAGATAGTATCTCCTTGAAACCAGACCGGGTATTCCTTTGAGAACAATCTTAGTCTCGATTGGAGTGAAATATGTGTCTCTTGCAGGAACACCATGTCTGGTCCCAATAATTTTAACTCGTTAAAAATTTAATATCTTTTCCTGTGTGTATTTAAGCCTTTGACGTTATATATTGTAAATTTTATTGTTGCCATGGCCCTTTTTTAATCCTCCTGGAATCTCCCTTTGCCTTAGACCCTGGAGAGTTTTCCCTTTTTCTTCGGGTTGAGGTTGAACAGGACCCCTTACTCCTATTGCCCCTCCCTCCCTCTTGCTCCCCCCCTCTCCATCCCCCCACCATCCCCACCTCCACCCCCCTGCCTCCCCCCCCTATTCGTCCCACCCATCTCCCCCCCCACTCCACCCCCCTCTTCCCCCACGCCCCCCCCCCGGCCCCTACCGAACCCTTAGACCAGCGAGGGTCACATAAAATTGTGGCCCACCATTGGTCTCCTCCTCTGAAGGTGGAGTCTTAGGTGCGACGTCCCTACATTTCATATTGCCTTAGCAACCTAATATACTAGGCTCTACTCAACGGAACCTCTCTCTTCTTTAAATTCAATTAATAATGACCTTTAGCTCCCCCTCCCCCCCCGCCGAGCCTCGCCCCTAGCTCACACTCAGTTCAATCCAGAGTTCCATGGACCAGTCCAGTGTTGGAGGCACCTGCATCCCCAATTTCTCGCAGAACTCTTCTAGTTCTCCTGGGAATCTTAATCTTGTGGCTCACCGATCTTTATTGCCTACTAGGCAGGCTGGGAATCCCCATGTGTATTTAATATCTTGATTCACCATTTGTTCCAGTAGGGGTTTTAGATGTCGCCTTCTCGCCAGTGTGCCTTTGGCTAGATCCGCAAAAACTTGAACTCTTGCCTCTTCGAACTGTAATGGGGTATGAACCTTAAGTTTAAACCAAATATTTTCCTTGTCCTCATAGAATCTGAACCTCACGATTATATCATGGCTTCTTTCAAACCGTCTGGTGTCTAGCCTGCCCATCCGATGCACCTGCTCAATTTTTGGGAAGTCTTCTCCTCCCAACCCCAGAAGTGAGCTGAAGATAGTCGCCACAGTCTTCCTCAGGTCTTCACCCCTGTTTTCTGGGACCCCACTGAGTCTCAGATTTTGTCTATGGTCTCTGTTTTCCCGATCTTCCAGCCTATAGCATACTTTTATCTGATTTTCTTGGGTTGTTTTAAGTTGTTCTTTTAATCCGGAGATCTCCCGCTCTTGTTTATCAAGCTTATCTTCAGCCTCTTCCACTCTTACCAGAATGTTGCCTAAGTCAGACCTCAGCAAGGTGACCTCCGCCTTGATTGATGTCTCAAGCGCTTTAAGCATTTCTGCTAGATCACCTTTCGAGAGTAGTTGTGAATCGTGTCTATGTTCATCGATTCTGGCTAACAGCTCCTCCCTGGAGTGATCTGGGGTCAGGTCTTCCCTCTCATTAAGTCCCTTCTTTTTATCTGCCATATTTGATTTTTGAGTCTCTTGATGGGAACTCCCCGGGCTCCCCCCTTTTACCATTTATTGCTTGATATTGCTTGATTGTACTAGCGGGAGTACTCCCGGCAAGATTATCTTTTGGGGTTTTCGGTGGACCCCCCTTCCCAGCTTTAGATGTACTGCGACTCATACTTCTCTTCCCACTGTCCAGGCCTACTTAGTTTTGATCAGTGTGTCCGAAGTTAACCGTGTTAGGCCAGGCTCCAGGTTTCCTCTTTTAGGTAACCAATAAAATTGGATTCAGAATGCAGGTACTGGTGTGGTGATGGTACAGAATTAACTCAGTGAATGAACCTCTGAATAACTTGGCTGAGATCGTACCTATACACGATACTAATATATAGGGTTCCTGGGTGCGTTTTGCGCTGGCCTATATCTGGCGTCCCCTGGTTTAGATAAAAATTGTAAGGGAAATACCGTTGTGATGCGAAGAACCATCTCTATTTACAGCATTCTCTGGGGTTCGCTGTGTCGTCCTTTCCCACTTCTTAAAAAAGCCCCGCGGCAAAGAGCAGGAAAGGAGAGGGGCATACAGCAGTTTTATGTTTGGTGAATTGGAATTGTTATCAATGTCCCAGCCTTCCCTCCCTCATGGATGCTGAGACATCAGTATACAGGCTTATAAATGACAACGGGCTATATTCTAAATGGCTTTATTATATCCACTAGATATTTTCTACCCAATGATATGATGGTGTGTGGCCCCTGGCATTTAGCCAGCTGCTGTACCCATTGGTTTAAGTAGATTTTATTTAAGCATCTTGTCCCCCACAGATTTGCAAAGAATCTCCACTGTTCCCCTAAACATTTTGGTCACTACTATTGTTTATTTTTTTAGCTGGTCTCTTTTTACCATCTGCGGCCACTGTTAGCGCATGGGTCTCTCTTAGCAGCAAACAGACAGCTATCCCAGCAGTTTTTTGGTTTCTCCTTTATGTTTAGGAGATATAGGTAAGCGTTGATATCCCGACATGTGAAACGCAGTTGCATATTTATATATATATATATATATATATATATATATATATATATATATATATATATATATTATCACCTTTTTAGATATTGAAATATGTATTTATTTATTTCTATAATATACTTAAATTATCTGTTTCTTGATTTAAGGAATTGTATGCTGCACATGACCAGCATCCCCTGAGAAAGCCCGTTTTATGGGCGAAATATGTTGGGAAATTCATCATTGCTGTAATGTTGCAATCATTTATTAGTGTACTAGTCATCACTGTATCTCCTTTTTCCTTTTTCCCCTTTTTAAATGAATGAATTCTTATTTTGTTCATCAAAATAAATGAATTTTTTATACTATATTTAATATCATTTTCAAATTATTCGCACCTTCAAAGTCCCACTTTTTGTTTGCCTTTTTACTACAAATTAATAGTCTGTGTAAACTCCATGTAAATTCATCAAAGACATTGCAGGTGGGGATGTTCTTCAGGAGTCTCTACCTCTTCAAAATGCAGAGCACCTTATTGTTCTACCCAGGCTTCAACTTCAAAACCTAAGTTCAGCCCTTTCTTTCGGGGGTAAGACTTGGCCTACAAAGACCAACAAGTCTTCCTCAAGACCTTTCCAATGAAGGCCCTCCATCCATTCTTAAGAGTGGGGAACTTCTGTTATAGTTTGCTTCTCTCTGGGTTAAAGACCTCCCAAGCCTGTGGTTTCAAAGGGGTACAAAATAGAGTTCAAAACTCTACCCCCTTACTGCTTTCTTCTCTCAAATCAAAATATGACCAAGGACCTTCAGATTTGCAGAATGCCCTAAATCTTCTCTTGTCCCAGAAAGTAGTTGTACCAGTACCCCCACAGGTCATGTTTAAAGTATTCTATTCAAACTTGTTCACGGCACCAAAGCTCAGCGGGGAGTATTTGTTTTATCCTGCACCTAAAATCAAATGCCTTTCATGGAATTTCCAAGCTCAGTTATTGTCTCTCTGATGAGACAAAGGGAATACTTTAAATTATCTGTTTCTTGATTTAAAAAATTGTACGCTGCACATGACCAGCATCCCCTGAGGAAGCCCATTTTATGGGCAAAACATATTGGGAAATTCATCATTGCTGTAATGTTGCAATCATTTATTCGTGTACTAGTCAACACTGTATCTCCTTTTTCCCCTTTTTAAATGTATGAATTTTTATTTTGTTCATCAAAATAAATGAATTTTTTATACTATATTTGATATCATTTTCAAATTATTAGCACCTTCAAAGTCCCACTTTTTGTTTGCCTTTTTACTGTCTATAATTGGGATGTGGTGCCTTAATTAATGGGTGTGTTCGTGCTCATAAAAATCGAACTATTAATTTGTACTGTATTTATTTGTATTCACTTTAATGCATACTTTTTATTTTTTTTATTATCATACAGGATTTATATAGCGCCAACAGCTTACGCAGCACTTAACAACTTGAGGGTAGTCCATACAAATACAATACACTTTAATACAGTAGGAATTAGAGGGCCCTGCTCCTTAGAGCTTACAATCTAAAAGGGAAGGTCAAGAGATAATAACTATGGGGGATGTGCTGATGGAGAAAATAAATGTACAGTTGTTGGGTGGGGACCAGATAGGCTTCTCTGAAGAGATGAGTTTTCAGGGCTCATC
This sequence comes from Lithobates clamitans, assembly GCA_037952925.1. Taxonomy (NCBI): domain Eukaryota; kingdom Metazoa; phylum Chordata; class Amphibia; order Anura; family Ranidae; genus Lithobates; species Lithobates clamitans. The sequence continues at coordinate 304,142 of JBBGZY010000433.1, read as the reverse complement.
TGAAAGTGGACAAAGTAGGAGAAAGTCAGACAGACTGGGGCAGAGCATTCCAGAGGATGGTAGAGGCTCTGGAGAAGTCTTGAAAGTGAGCATGGGATGAGGTGACAAGGGAGTTAGAGAGCAGGAGATCTTGGGAGGAGCAAAGAGAATGATTGTACTTTTGTATTTACAGTGGGGACGGAAAGTATTCAGACCCCCTTAAATTTTTCACTCTTTGTTATATTGCAGCCATTTGCTAAAATCATTTAAGTTTTTTTTTTCCTCATTAATGTACACACAGCACCCCATATTGACAAAAATGCAAAAATGTCAACAATTCTGTGTTTTTCTGTCAATATGGGGTGCTGTGTGTACATTAATGAGGAAAAAAATGAACTTAAATGATTTTAGCAAATGGCTGCAATATAACAAAGAGTGAAAAATGTAAGGGGGTCTGAATACTTTCCGTCCCCACTGTATCTAACACTATATTGGACTTCTTTGGTGATAACGTTTCTGGTGAATGTGAATGCTTGAGAAGGATTTACTATATTGTATTTGAGCTTGAACCAAACCTACATGCTGAATTTCTTACTTTTGCTTAGTAAAGTATGGACTTTCCTTTCCAAATGATATCAGGGCCTCTACTCCTGGTTCGGTAGGTGCAAAATCATTAAGATTTCCATCTTACCCAAATTTTCATATCTCTTTCAAGCATGTCATTGCATCTTGCGCACACTAAGACACTGTATACTTCACCCAACCCCCCCGGCCCGGGTATCCCCTCTGCCCAGTTCTTACATTTTCCCTTCCCTCCCGTTTTACTGTGAAAACTGTCATATCCTTTGCATTCAGGGTGATGGCCTGATCCAGTTTAGAGGCAATCCCTCAACTCCTATTTTAAGTAATGCCGATTTTGTTATTGAAGAGCATTCCGACAAGGTCGCCCCGGGACTTCACGTTAACTAAAACTTATGCTGTATTTCCTGATGGTTCAGGGCCTTTGCTAGGGTCACTTCATGTACAGTATCTGAGTGGAACCTGTTCTGTTAAACCGATGTATGGTCTTGGCCACCATGCTGCAGCTCAGGCCATCTTTATGTAGAGCAACATTTTTTTTTCAGATCCTCAGAGAGTTCTTTGCCATGAGGTGCCATGTTGAACTTCCAGTGACCAGTATGAGAGAGTGAGAGTGATAACACCAAATTTAACAAACCTGCTCCGCATTCACACCTGAGACCTTGTAAACTAACCAGTCACATGACACGGGGGAGGGAAAATGGCTAATTGGGCCCAGTGTGGACATTTACACTTTGGGATGTTCTCACTTTTGTTGCCAGTGGTTTAGACATTAATGGCTGTGTGGAGTTATTTTGAGGGGACAGCAAATTTACACTGTTATACAAGCTGTACACTCACTACTTTACATTGTAGCAAAGTGTCATTTCCTTCAGTGTTGTCACATGAAAAGATATAATAAAATAGTTACAAAAATCTGAGGGGTGTACTCACTTTTGTGAGATACTGTAGTTGGCGAATCAGAATATAAAGAATCTTTGATGTTTTATGGAGGGAGCAGTTTATACAAGATTATGGACCACAGTTGTGTAATTATGGTAGTTGGAGACAAACTCAGACATGGTTAAAGGAAAGTCAGATAAAGGAAGAAAAAGGATTTCCTGAAATGTTTAATCCTAAAAAGGCAACTACTTTCTATGCCTAGCCTGCTAATAGAATTTTTCCAGATGATGAACACCTTACACCTTTTGCAGCTGTCCTCACTAAAAGGGATACTAAGGTGGAAGGACATCCTGAATCAGCCTTAGACAGTAAAAAACAAATATCAATCTAAAGGGTTTGCAATATTAGGTTGAGCATAGAACAATACAGTGCCCCCCTCAAGCAACAAAACCAATGTTGATAGATCTGCTAGAAAGGGCTGATTATGAGCAAGGCAGAGCTGTTTTGTTGAGCAAAAAGGGCTTAAGAGAAGTGTGTATATAAAGAAAACTGGATGCCACAGGAGGAAGGGAGGAGTTCATTACTAGGTTATGGCAAGCACAAGACATGGAATATGTAGAATGCCCGCAGCTGGAGACGAATGAACAGGTGAGTAGTTCTAAGACTTGCCCAGTTAAGCATACAGTATGTGTGTATATATATATATATATACACACACATACGTATGTATGTATGTATGTATGTATGCATGTATGTATGTATGTATATGTATGTATGTATGTATATATATATATATATATATATATATACACACACACACACACACACACACACACGTGTTGCGCTTGAAAATAAAAAATGCAAATCAGTCCATGTGTCTTTAAATGGCACAAATGAAATGCCTTCACAGTATGAATGTGTGCAGAAGTTCTAATTCACTCAGCTCGTCCACCACATGAATAGACCACCACCACCACCGTTAGGATGGGTGGTCCAAAGGGGCTCATAAATCTCATTTGCTCCATCCACGGTTGTTCCTTAGCATACAAAGAGCAGAAGGGATCATCCAACTGTCACATGGAAAATGATACTCCTCTGGTCTCAGATCGTAGTATCCAGTGGAATGTATCAGCAAAGAGATAAATTGTGTAAATTCTTAAAATTGGGTTTTATTCAAGTAATGCACTGACATGCCATTAGATTGAAAGAAAAAACGTCATCAGCCAAAACAAGGGGCTCAATCCAAACATGACAATAGGAAACTTTGCCTTTGCCCGACTTGTTTAGTTGCAATAGGACTTCTATTGATGAAGCGTAAGGTGGCATGTCCCATTCTCCCCTACTGAGATCAGGTCGATATTAGAAAAATTGCCAGACCCTAAGAAAGAGCCCCGGGGCTTTGCAAAAAAGGTAAGTATCATGCAGGGAGCATATAAGGCTTCTGCCAAGGACTGTGCTACTATTTTAAAACTTGCTTTTGGAGAGGCAATGGCAAGGTCCATTATGGAACAATGTGGAATAAAGGAAGATAAGATATCAGAGTTGGGGGTGGAGCTTAATTTTGTACAGCCCTAAAGAAGAAGATACCAACAATATATCGTTCAAGTAGGTATACAGACTTTATGGTAGGAGCACTTTTAAAACTGTCTCTACTTGTAAGTAAAAAACAAAGTCTTTTGTTAAAAGACACTCCACCACTCCAGTGAGGATAAAATGTTACACATGTGGATTATTTGTCCACATTGCAAGATTTTGTGTGTCCTTTTCTGGAAGGAAAGCTAGTGAAACAAAATCAAAATAGGACAATGAGATGTGATATTGAGGTGTACTTAGTACTCTGGAGAATATGGCATAGGCATAATAAGTATGAAAAGCCTAGATCATGGGTCCCATTCCAGTGTATTAAGGTAAAGAATAAGCAATTAAAACTGGAAAGAGATGGGTTTTCGTAAAAATGTCAAACTTCCAAAAGAGAGATTTTATGGAAGTGGAAAGCAAAAGGAAAACTTAAGTTATTAGAGAAAACATATTGATATCAATAGTGTCTAGAGTTTGTCTTTAGGTTAGCCAATTGTGAGAGTGTATGTTTTGTGAGATCCATGGAAATTATGTTGTGTTGTCTGAATTACAGTCATGGCCAAAAAGATTGGCATCCCTGCATTGGTCAGATAATGCACCATTCCGCCCAGAAAAATGTTGCAATCACAAATGTTTAGGCATTCCACACAAAACTCCAAAAATAGACTGGACAAAACTATTGGCACCCTCAATTTCCTGTATCCATCAATGAGTTACTTACACCTCTCTACTAGAATTTTGGACCACTCTTCTTTTGCCAACTGCTCCAGGTCTCTCAGATTGGAAGGGTTCCTTTTTCCAAATGCTGTTTTTAGATCTCTCCACAGGTGATCTATTGGATTTAGATCTGGACTCATTGTTGGACGGTTCAGTACTCTCCGGCGCTTTTTTCTTAAACCATTTCTGGGTGCTTTTTAACACGTGCTTTGGGTTATTGTCCTGCTGTATGCCCTGAAACCTCTGATGGAGATCCAACTTTCTGACACTGGGCCCTACATTGCACCCCAGAATTCTGGTAGTCTTCAGATTTCGAAATACCATGCAGACTGTCAAGACATTCAGTGCCTGAAACAGCAACGCAACCACAAAACATCAGTGAACCTCCACCATATTTGACTGTAGGGGCTGTATTTTTTAAAGGCCTCATTTCTTTTTCTCAAAACAGTAGAATGATGGGCTTTACCAAAAAGCTGAAATTTTGATTTGTCTGTCCACAGCACATTTTGGCTTCCTCAGGTAAGTTTTGGCAAACTCCAATCTGGCTTTTTTTTGTTTCTGTGTCAGCAGTGGGGTCCTCCTGGGTCTCCTACCATAGCGTCCCCTTTTTATTCAGATGATGATGTATAGTGTGAGCTATAGTATTAATCTTTTGTGGGTACATCTGCAAAGTTCTTCAGCATAAGGAGAGTTCAGTGTATTTGCACAAGCATTTTTAATCCGGAGACCTTATGGTATGAGTGACAAACAAATATATACATGAGGGCCATAGGCAGCTGGCAAATGCTACCTACTGTAAAAAAAAAACTGGATTATGATCTGACCCAAGATTTTACTAAGCAATTAAAAGGTCTCATCAAAACACTACCAACCCACCTACATTCAGAACTTATTAATGCGTTTTCGGATAGTCCAGAAATTGGGGACTTCTACATGCTGCCCAAGATCCACAAGCCAGGAAATTCAGGCAGACCCATCATAACAGGTATAAATACAATTACTGAACAAATCTCAGGCCTTGTAGAAAATGTTAAAACCATTAGTCACAAATACTGCTAGTTTCCTGCAAGACATGACTGATTTTCTTAACAAGCTCAACAATATATAGTAATTACTACCAAATACACTTCTAATCACTATGGATGTAGAATCTCTGTACATGTGAATGTATGTATTTGATAAGCTACAGTTATTTTATTTGTGTTTGCTGCTCATGGTGGCAGAAGTATGAAGTACAGATTCTGTATTGTACCTTAACTACTTTTGCTCTTAATTTGTGTTTTTTTTTCGTTTTCCGTTTTTGTAAGAGATTTTCTAAAGTGTCAATAAAAATGTATCTGATCAAAAAAAAAAAAAAATCTCTGTACAGTAACATCCCTCACAATGATGGGTTGGCTGTATGTCACAGATACTTATCATCCTCACCAAACCACTGAGGATGTTACACAGCTCATTTGCCTTCAACAATGACATTCATCTTCGGTGTATGGGTACTGCGATGGGAATTAAAATGGCACCCCAATATGCAAACGTATTTATGGCTGACCTGGAAGACAAATTCTTGAACAGCATACAACATAAACCATGCAGATATTATCACTATATCCATTATATTTTTATCATATGGACAGAAGGTGAAGAAAATCTAAAACATTTTACTCATTAACATTTCATCACCCATCAAACTAATAATGGATTATTCAAATACACGTCAACTTCCTAGACACCACAGTACACATCAGGGACGACAAGCTTCACACTTCGATATACAGGAAACCGTCTGACCGATGCAACCATCTCCATGGTTCCAGTTTTCACTCCCAACACACTAAATGGGCCATCATACACAGCCAGGTCATCAGATAGCACCGAATATGTTCAGACCCAGAAGACAGAGATAAACATCTCAGAACACTAGCAGACTCCTTCCATAAGAAAAGTTAAAAGGACAAAACCATCAACAGCAGCATAAACAAGGTCTTGAAAACCCGAAGAGAACATCTCCTCCAATACAAAGAGAAAAAAAAAAAAAACCTCTAGTAACCACATACAATCCAGCACTAGAAGGGATAAAAAAAGATAATCAAAGATTTACAACCCATCATAACAGAGGATGAATCTCTGAAGAAATATTCCAACGACCCCCAATACTGGCATTCGGACAACCTCCCAACCTCAGACATAAAGTAATAAGCAGGAAATGTTATTCTGATTATGAAGTTACAAATAACGGAAGCAAACCCTGCAAAGAAAAAACACTGCAAACTGTGCAACCAAATCAATCTCAAAGTGTCACACACACACACACAAAAGGGACCTTCAATATCACAGGATCATGCAGCTGTACCTCTGGTAATGTCATGTACCTCATCCAATGCAAAAGATGTAGCAAAGGGTCTTATGTCGGTGAAACAGGACAGAATTTGCAAGCGAGGATAAATTTGCACAGACATACCACTAAGGAACATTAAGAAGGGGAGTTCAGCACACCTGTGGGACATCATTTCTCACAACAGGAACACACTATTGAAGACCTCAATGTCTTGGTTCTTAAAGGAGATTTCAAAACTAGTCAGGAAAGGAAGACTTTTGAACGAAGAATGATCGTTCTATTCGACACAAAAGATAACAGCCCGAATTTAGATATGGGTTTCTTCACTCATTATCCAAAAGTTTTATGACCCCTTCTGTGACTGCTAATCCCCCCCCCCTTTACATTCTGCTAAAACTTTTGTGAATCAGTACTGCTAGGACCTTGAAGGGGACCTTCCCCCGAAAGCTTGTCCTGAAAAATTGAATATTGGTGCAAATAAAAAAAGTATCACAAACAGTACTCAACTGTCTCTTATCAGGAAGAAAGCGCAATGTTCAAAAACAGTTAAGAAAGAAAAGGGTTCAAAGACTTAATGCATGTAATGTACTGTATGCTCATCTTGTATGCTATGTTCGTGTCAGGAAAGGGTTCACCTGCTGGTGGCACTGAGGCTCCCAGATCTATAGACTGCAGTTCCAGTGTCCACCAGTGGGTGTCCCTCAGCAGCCATAAGCTCACATCATCACCTGATGCTGGTTGCAGGAAGTGTACTTAAACCCAGTCCATGCTCTTCCTCACTGCCTTGGTGTTGTCTTCGTGTGCCCCTGACATGCGATCCTGTATCCTGATCCCGACCCTGCAGCTTGATCCCTTCCTACCTGCATGCTCTGTCCCCAGTTTTTCCTCTCCCTGTCCTGTCTTGTTCCCAGCTCCCTCTGCTTGATGTCCCGTGGATGACCCTGGCTCTGTTACGACTACGATTTGTTTATCCTGTTTCCTGTATATACAGGAAGTCCACATATTTCTGGTCACACCAGTTCCTGACAGTTCGTGTCATGTCTCTAACAACTGATCTATGTTTAGAAGGAAACTGTAGACCTCTGATGTATGGCTCTACTCGGTTAGATCCAGTCATCAGGGAGTCTCCAAGATGTGTTAGAGCAGAAGCAGCCTGTGCATTGTTAACAAAGGTTGCTGATATTGTGTTGGATTCACTACTTAAGCCTAGTACGCACATTCGGCCCGTGTGTACTGCAGTCGTTTACCTCCCAATCACTGCTCGCAGCCAATGGCTGAGAGCGCTGACCGGAGTGTTCTAGTGGGGAGGCCATCTCCCTGTCAGAACACAATAGAACAGCAGGGGAGATTGCTGTACTAATGTTGGATAGTTAGTACAGCGGCTCCTCCTGAGCGGTCAGGTTTTTTTTTTTTCATTCATCCCTGCTGGGTTGAATGAAAAAAAAAACCTGCTAGTGTGCACTAGGCTTTACTTTGTTGTTCAAGAGATTTTAAATAAGCCCCAGACCAAGCACTTGTCTGCTACGCGATTACCTAAACCTGAAGTTGCCCAATTACCCTCTCCTCACCACCAAACATTGTACTTTTTTAAATCCTGCTACCTTGCTCCCTACTGATGAGAGAACTGAGGGAAAGGAGGAGAATGGTGAAATTAACTCTGATAACCAAAGTGTTGAAGAACATGATTGTGTACAATGGAAAGTGAAAGTGTGGCCTTTAGTCCTGTGAGTGAAACTCCTATACCAAATGCTGACCATAATCTTTTTGTGGATGTCTCTTGATATATCACTGAGGATGCTAAACCGCATTCAGGTTTTGCAGTGACAACCAAACATGAGATCTTGTTCCGACAGGCTTTAGGCCCAAATGTATCAGCTCAAAAAGCTGAATTGTATGCCCTTGCTACTGCATGGGACCTTGGATGCCATGGAGCCCATATTGTTGAGAGTGGCGACTGGCTCAGCTACGGTCAACTGGACGGAGCAATTCAATGTGGATACCGTGGTAAAAATGCAAACCTAGGCACCTACATGGGAGAAGGAAACATGGACTAATCAGACAGTCAGGGCCTGTGGATGGCTGAGACCAGGTGGGGTTTACCAAAAGCCCTCTTCCCCATGATGGCCAAGGTAAGTCACGTTCCCGGTCATCAATCTAAGGCAGTTATGACAGCTTTGGTAGAGGAGTGTTGGATTGCCCCTGGGTTCAGCACTTATGCTTTCAAGTTTTGTGCCTCATGTCTCACCTGTGCCTTGTACAACCCAGGAAAGCCTGCATAAATTCCAGAGAAGCACACACCAGTACCAAAATACCCATTTCAAAGGATTCAGATAGATAACATTCAGATGCCAAAGGTAGGCCAACTTTGAGTATGCACTTGTCAGTGCAGATCTCTTCTCAGGATGGCCTGAAGCGTGGCCAGTCAGTAAAGCTACAGCCAAGGCAACAGCCAAAAAGTAAGATAATTTGTAGATATTCCATTTTTAAGGTAATAGAAAGTAACCGCATATCATCCACAAAGTAGTGGTAAGGTAGAGATATTAAAATGGAGTATTTAAGAATACCATCTCAAAGTTAATGGCCGACACTGGGAAACCATGAACTGGATGCTTGCCAATAGGCCTTTACTCTGTTTGCATGGCTATTTCCAAGGAGACCACATGGTTAATTTCTTATAAAATATTGTTTGGGAGCAAACCTAGGTTGGGTCTGTACTTTCCACAGCAGCTACAAGCTCTACATTCAAACTTAACTGGATATGTAAAAGCTTTTCAGAGGGATTAAACAAAACCCATAATAAGGTTTATCATTCATTACTTGATCCCAATTTCCTTTCAGATCTTCATGTTTTGCAACCAGGTGATAAGATAGTGACAAGGAAACACTCCAGAAAGAAATTGGAACCATATTTTGAAGGCCCTTTTCAAGTTCTCCTGACCAATAGTACATCAGTGAAATTGGAAGGAAAATCAACATGGATACACGACATTTATTGCAAAAAGCAAATGCAATCATAACATGTTTGTTGTGTATCTTCTTACTCAATTGGTGTGTTACAAGTAAACTAATACATCCTAACAAGTTATGGAAAATGCACTTGAAGGTAGCCCAAAGGGCCAATAGGACTAACTGTTGGGTCTGCTCAAGCCCTCCTCTAGGCCATACCACACCAGCCCAGATGGCAGTAGCTGTACTCTACAATATAACTGTTAATCATACAGCCCCCCCTTAATAACCGTTTAATCATTAAAATACAAGAGTGTATAGTAATTGTTGGGGCATGGGAATAGGAGTAATATCATGTAACTTTAGTAGCCGGTATAATGTTACATGTGCTAAAATGAGTGAAGCTATTTTTGTAGCAGGTAAACATGTAAGGCAAGATGTATGTTATAAAATACTGGGTAATGGGGCGTGGCCTGGACCGGCATGGCGTAGGAAGCTAGAAACGAGAGCTCCGCTTACCCACTATCTGTGCTTTAAGATCCTCGAGGTACTACCGCTGAACTAACACCCACGAGAGGAAGCCCTGTCTCCCCTGACCCCCAGGGAACATGTCGCCGCTGAAACAAAAATCAGACCCGGCTGCAAAGCTGGCCAAATACAGGAACTCAGACAAGGAAGCTGGAGGAGAAAATGGCGCCGGCTCCTCTCCCCATGCTGAATCAGCGGCGGAAGACACGGCGCGAGTGCTGGAGGCAATATCAGATTGCAAGAGCACATTAACCAGCAAGATTGAGGAAGTTAAGGTGGATGTCTCATTAATACGCCAAGATTTGCAGAAACTTAGAGACAGAGTGACCGAGACTGAAGCCCGCATTAGCCGCGTGGAGGACGAAATACCGCCCTTACAGGTACACACCGAGCGACTGCAGCACCAACTTAACATGGTGCTGGTTAAGCAGGACGACATGGAAAACCGCCTGCGAAGGTGCAACCTGCGGTTCATAGGCCTGCCTGAAGGATCAGAAGGCTCTGACCCCCCCTTATTCCTAGAGAAACTGCTGATCGACACGTTCGGAAGAGCTGAATTCTCCACCTCCTTTGTGGTTGAAAGGGCGCACAGGCTGGCGGCTAAGTCCCCCCCCAGGGCGCCCCGCCGAGGACATTCATCGCTAAGATGCTCAACTTCCGTGATCGGGACGCCGTACTACGACTTACGAGAACAAAGGGTAACATATCCTTCCAAAACGTGGAGAATAAGGTGTTCCCGGATTTCTCGGCGGAGGTCCAAAAGAAGAGGGCCCTGTTTACAGAAGCGAAACGCCAGCTACGAATCCGCCATTACTCTTACGCAATGCTTTTCCCAGCGAGGCTGCGAGTTGCTGGAGAGGACAGAGCTCACTTCTTTGATACGCCTGAGGCTGTTCTTACCTGGCTCGAAAACAAAGAAGCTCCGCGCCGTGATCCTGCCTGAAACATCCACCCGATATCCAGCAAAGGAGGGAATGGGCCCTACAACAACTTCACATCTACCTGAAATCTGCAAATTCTCCATCCTACAGGTACTCTTACAAAAATGTATGCTTTCCACTGCAACGTTCCTGTGTCTGGCTCAGCTACACCTGCACTTCCTCTGTGGAAGGACTATCCGCTCCCTGGCACCCGTGGACGTGGTCATGATGATTCTTTTGACACTATACGGGCATCGCTGCCACTACAACAATCCACAGGACTTGCATGAGTATCCTCATAAAAGGGCCTACTCAGAAACTTGCCAGAAACACAGCTAGTACCCCTCACAAGTCTTACAGTCAGTAGCAGGCGGTCACTCGGTAAGACACTCGCAATGGGGAATATGGAACTATCCCCCATTTCGGTGCACTGGCTCCTGATGCTCCTGCTTGTTTCGCAGCGAAGTATCGCCCCCCTAGCCGCGGACGTCCGGCTGGATCCCGCGTGTTCCTATTTTTTATTTTTTCTTAGCAACAGTTGCCTTAGGGCACAAGCGAAGTTTCCCTGGTACGCCCGGCATAAGCAAACTGCATGTATATCTAAATGGATGCATTGCTCACCCGGGCACGCCAGTGTGTTAACGCAGCATATTTCAAGCTGCTATGTTGGTGTTAATGTTTGGTTTAAAAATTTCACACTGAAAGGTAATAACTTGTGGTGTCCACCTCTCTCCATACTGTCCGTGTACTCCAAGCGATATATTAAAAGCTCTCATATACTACTAGCCCGATATGACCATCTACTTGTCCCCATATATTTTAAAGAGAGGGAGGGGAAAGGAAGTGAGGTATCTGTTACATATGGGAATGATATTAGCGTCTCTGTAAATGTATACATGGCATGCAAACATAAAATAATCAAACCATGTTGGAGATTAAATGTTTGACCTGGAACGAGGTCTCAGGGCCAAGCCCAAACGCAATGCAGTACTGGCGTATCTCAAGTCCCAACACGTGGACATTGCGGTGCTTGTTGAGACCCACATTACAGGGCAACTCCAAACGACACTTAAGAAACCCTGGGTGGGGTGGCTATACCAGGCCCCGTACTCTACTAATTCCAGAGGTGTAGCTGTACTTGTGGCCAAAACAGTACAATTCGTGCTTCTTGCTCTTAAATCCGACCCACAGGGTAGATTCTTATTTTTGCATGCCAAGGTGAATGGGCTGGAAATGTTAATCATGGCGTTTTATGTACCACCACCCTTCCAACTAAATGTCATACATGAGGGGATAATGTACATGTCGCAATTCCCTACGGTTCCGGCGATATGGCTAGGCGATTTCAATAATGTAATGAATAGGGAGTTAGACCGTATTTCAACGGCGCCTCAAGATGGCGTTGCCCAGCCCTATACTAGGTTTAGTAAGATGATCACAGACCTGGCCCTCATAGACACCTGGAGACACTGTAACCCATTAGGGAAGGCATACTCCTGCTTTTCCACATCACACAACACCATGTCACGTATTGACCTCATATTTATCTCAGGTACTCTCATCCCCCTACTTGACAAAGTAGGATTTAACCCACGCATCCTATCTGATCATGCCCCATATTGGATTATGCTTAGGATTGACGCTCCCCCCCTGACATACAGCTGGAAGCTAAATCCGTTTTGGCTGATGGTTGTCCCTGACCTGGAGGATGCGGCCAGTGAATGGGAGTTTTTCTTCCATACAAACAGGGACACGGCACCCCCTGAGATTATATGGGACACTTTTAAAACCCACGCCCGAATGATCTTATCGCAACGCATATCCCGGTACCGCAAAACCTCTTCCCAGATTCTCACACAAGCAGAACACTCCCTGGCGGAGGCAGAAAAGAACTTCACAAACGACCCCTCCGCACTAACAGCAGATCAATTAAAATTACAGGCAAGAATAGTGAATAACCTATACTTTGAAAAGGCTGACAGGAAAATCTTTTATAACAAACAAAGACATTATGAGTGTGGGGAGCGGGCGGGTCGACTCTTGGCATATTTAGCACATCTGGACCACAGACCTCCCACGATTGTGGCACTTCGGACTGCGGCTGGTGGGATGTTGACTGATCCTGATGACGTAGCCAGGGAGTTCCGCGACTTTTACGCATCCCTATACTCATCCAGTGCAGACACCTCTGTAGAGGTATTAATGACCCTGCTATCCAACATAGAACTTCCCTACCTTACACAACTCCAAATAGATTAACTAGAGGCCCCCATTATCGAAAGCGAAATCACCAAGGCTATTTCATCGCTCAATACCTCAAAGGCTCCTGGCTCTGACGGGCTGCCCTTGGAATTCTATAAAACGTATAGTGAGGCACTGACCCCAAAACTTTGTAAATTATTTTCCAATATATTTAAATCTGAAACCCTTCCCCCGTCTATGCGCGAAGCCAATATAGTGCTGATACCCAAGCCAGGGAAAAACCCAGAGTTCCCAGAGTCTTACCGCCCGATATCTCTCCTTCAACTAGATGTAAAAATCTTGGCCAAGATCCTGGCGCTCCGCTTAAATACAGTGATCCTTTCACTAATTCGTCCGGACCAAACCGGTTTCATGCCAGCTAAAAACACGGCATATAATTTGCGCAGGCTCTACATGAACGTTCAAGCTGAACATGACACCCTGGGCTCCAGGGTGGTGGTGTCCTTGGACGCCGCAAAGGCGTTCGACTCTGTTGAGTGGACGTATTTGTGGGAATGCCTCACAAAATTTGGGTTCGGACCCCGCTTTATTAAATGGATCCGTTTATTATATCAGAGCCCATGCGCCAGGATCTTGGTCAACCGAAAGGTCTCGGAATCGTTCCCTCTCTCGAGGGGCACTCGGCAGGGGTGTCCACTTTCTCCCCTTCTGTATGCCCTAGCAGTGGAGCCTCTCGCTGCATCCCTTAGAGCACACCCAGGTGTTGTAGGACTCACTCGCGGTATCCTGATGGAAAAAATTAGTTTATACGCTGACGACATGTTACTTTACCTTGCAGACTCAGGCATGTCTTTACAACTGGCCCTAGAAACAATTCAAACTTTTGGCAATTACTCAGGACTGAAAATTAACTGGGATAAATCCCAGATCCTCCCCATAGATGTCAGTGTACCTACCAGAGAACAGTCCAACTCCCCACTTCTTAGAGTCAGCAAGATGACTTACCTGGGGATAGTGATAACCCGATCACCAGAAGACTACGTTCGCCTCAACTTAGAACCCCTAATAGCAGTACTAAAACGCAAGATATGGGCCAAATTACCCCTAGGGGTGATGGGTCGAGTCAACCTAATTAAAATGGTCCTTCTTACCAAATTTTTATACGTACTATGGCACGCCCCGATCTACTTACCCCTGCGAATATTTAAATCCATTGAGGCTATTCTCAACTCATTTGTATGGAGATCGGGCCGTCACAAACTATCCTGGCAAACGTTGAAAAACCCGACAGAATTGGGGGGTGCGGCTCCACCGGATTTCAACCTCTATTACCTGGCGGCGCAAATGTCCCAGTTTTTCCACCTAGATAAACATGACAAAAAGCGTTGCTTATCCCTGATCTGTGCTCCACGGGGACCCCGAACTTCACACCCCTTTCAAACTCTTTTTTTAGGCCCTAACAAAATAGATAAGAAAGGACTGCTATACCATTACTGCAGGGTGTGGGAAGTAGTGAAACACAAACTCAAATTGCCGCCTACACACTCCCACACGCCACTATGGGACAATCCTGAATTGGGAGAACTCCACAAGGTACCGAATCCCGAATTATGGCTTCAATACGGCATTGGATTTTTGTCAGATGTCTACCATGACAATGTTTTACAATCCAATGCCTTAAAACAAAATTTGACCTCCCAAACAATATGTTTTTCCGTTATCTCCAGCTCCGTCACGCCCTCCAAGCCCAGTTTGGTAGGACCCCTCCTGAGGTGGAACGCGCAGATGTCTTGCATATTATATTGGGCACCGAGCATCGCAAGCTCATTTCAGAATTCTATAACTTGCTTCTAAGACCCACTGCAGTCTCCATTGCATATGGGTTAAAAGATGTCTGGTCGGGGGACGTGGGGGAGCTGGAGGACGACGAATGGGAAGATGCCCTAGAGACTTGTAAAAAGGTCTCCATCAAGCTGTCGGACCGCCTCACACACCTGTACATTCTTCACAGGTCGTATTTGACACCCCATCGTATAGCCAAATACAAACCAACTCAAAACCCTAACTGCCCCCACTGTGACAGCCCATCCAGTACTTTCTTTCATTTTCTGTGGCAATGCCCAGTGATACAAGACTACTGGTCCCAGATAGTTAGATTTATCCACAACGAAATGGGATCCCCACTCACACTATGCCCCAAACAATGCCTATTAGGTATATTTCCAGACCCAGATTCGGATAAATATCACAAGATATTCCTACAAGAAGTGCTTTTTACAGCTAGACTACTATAAGCCAGAAAATGGCTACAAGCTGCCCCTCCCACGCATCAAGAATGGATATCCAACATTAACAAGGTCCTTCCTTATAAAAAGGAAATATATGCCCACAGGGGATGCCCAACCAAATATGGCAAAGTATGGGATGCTTGGCTTGAAAGCGCCTCTACCTGTAACACAACCGCAGAATAACTTATCTTACAATAAAATCTCCCGCTGAAGTATTAAAGTGTGGACATACTAACCATATGTTATAGATGTGATGTGACACACCAATAATTGATACATGTTTGGTAAGTCTTTTACATGTTTATTTTCTTTTATTTGCCTGTATGTTTACCGGCGAGACTATTCTCAAATGCAACCTGCATAATACTCTCCTGTATTATTGATGATTATGACCTGTATGTACAATTATTTTTTTGATCTTTCAATAAAAACACCACGTTAACTGGAAAAAAAAAAATACTAGGTAATAATGATAAAAATACAAAGTGCCCAACTGGAATTACAGTAGAGGTATCTAAGACATTTGATATAAATGACTCCTCCATAAATCCTCCATAAAATTGGTTTGTTTCTTGGTTTCAGAAAATAGGAGTCGACATTTTTATGTTTTTATTGCTACTATTGTTGATTTACCTGTTAATCAGAATCTGCTTATGCATAATTAAGAAATGCACTTCAAGGAAAACTCATGTTATGTTTATTACTCCTAATTCAGAATGTTTCGTTGTTCTTAAAATGCCCCCTCCCGAACGGCTGCAAGCTAATCGAATATCTTCATGAAAAAACTGTCGCAAGAGATATGTTCTAAAGTTACAGAAGAGGGGAAGTTGTAAAGGAATTATAGATATAGGTTAACCGGTTCCCGACCGGCGCACGCCGATGTACGTCGGCAGAATGGCACGGCTGGGCAAATGGGCATACCTGTATGTCCATTTGAATTCCCCGCCGTGCCATTGCGTGCGCGCGCCGGCCGGGAGCTCCGTGAGTCGGGTCGCGGGTCCCGCGAACTCGATCGCCACGGGGATACCCACAATCGCCTCACGGAGAGGACGAACGGGGAGATGCTGATGTAAACAGCATCTCCCTGTTCTGCCTAGTGACAAGTGTCACTGATCACAGCTCCCTGTCATTGGGAGCTGTGATCAGAGTAATGACACACACAGCCCATCCCCCTGACAGTTAGAATCACTCCCCCAGGACACACTTAACCCCTCCCCGCCCCCTAGTGGTTAACCCCTTCACTGCCAGTATCATTTACACAGTAATCAGTGCATTTTTAGTCATACTGATCGCTGTATAAATGACAATGGTCCCAAAAATGTGTCAAAAATGTCCGACATGTCTGCCATAACGTCGCAGTCACAATAAAAATCGCTGATCGCCGCCATTACTAGTAAAAAAAAAATTATTAATAAAAATGCCATAAAACTATCCCCTATTTAGTAAACGCTATAACTTTTGCGCAAACCAATCAAACGCTTATTGTTTATTATTTCTAATGTAGAAGAATACGATCGGCCTAAACTGAGGAAAAAAAATTTTTTTTATATATTTTTGGGGGATATTTATTATAGCAAAATGTAAAAAATAATGCATTTTTTTCAAAATTGTCGCTCTTATTTTGTTTATAGCACAAAAAATAAAAATTGCAGAGGCAATCAAATACCACCAAAAGAAAGCTCTATTTGTGGGGAAAAAAGGAAGTCCATTTTGTTTGGGAGCCACGTTGCACGACCGCGCAATTGTCAGTTAAAGCGACGCAGTGCCGAATCGCAAAAAAATGCTCTGGTCAGGAAGGGGGTAAAATCTTTCGGGGCTGAATCGGTTAAGTACAGTTTCAATAAACTGTGATTAAAGTAGTATACATATAATATTATATCTAATAGTTAGTCCAGCTGAAGGCCTTTCATCTCGTTTTAACTCATAGATGTTTCTTAAAGATATCTTTAGAAACATGACTATCTTGTGATTTGTCTATGTGACCTATTTTGTATGGCTATTCATAAGGTAATTTGTATGGTTAACTCATCATTCAATGTTTAGACAGGTTAAGCATCATACAAGTTTGTGAAGAGACTAACGATTGTATAGCTTACGTAAGGTCTTCCCCTCTACATAACTCTATGAAGACCCATCATTTATGAACGGATTGTAATGTACCATAAGGATTGTGATATGACCAATGCATGTCTTATGAAACATTGATTTTATGACTTGAAGAAGGCCGTTGTTCTACATTGCTTATGTAATCCACCACTATAAATGCAGTGCAGACGAAATAAAGTTTCATTATGGTACAGTCACTCTGAGTTGTGTGCTGTATCTACTCACCTATATGACGTCACAAGAGCAACCAGACAACCTTTCATAACACAAATATTGCAAAGTCTAGATGTGCAAAGTTAGTAGAGGACATATCCCAACAGACTAAAGGCTGTAATTAAAGAAAAAGGTGGTTCAACAAAATACTGACACGAAGGGTGATCCTTTTTGCAACTCTGTTTTTGTTTTTCTGACATGTTGGCTTTCACTTGGATGTTAAAAGTTGCACGGAGTAAATACAGCTGGATATAAAAAAAAAACTGTGTCTGTCTTCATTTCAGGCTGCAAAATGTTATTATTTTAAAAAGGGGGGGGTGATTCTTTTCTTTACCTACTGTACATATATCATTCCTTATTACTAGCAGCCTTTATTTTCTGAACTAGCACAGGTAATTATATTATCTTTGATGAATTTTCCAAGTGTCTCACAAAAAGGACTTCCTCCTTCAAAAGGCAAAGGTGTGAGGTGTCTGCAAAGGCAATCAGCTGACCAGGCTTTGAACCACAAGATTAGTAGTTGTTATCCTGGGCTCTTGGAATAGTGAAATATAGTACAAAGTGCCTCAATCCAGAAAACCACCACTCTCAGCTGCTAGGCACCACACTAGATTAACCCTTTCAAAAATCGTTATTGGTGGACTTTAAACAAAAACATATATATAGTGCCGTGTTTCCTAAGAAAACCGTACCATATATACAGTGTGATTACTATTCATGACTGAAAACATACAAGTACAGAGCATTCATGAAGTATTCAGACCCTCTTCACTTTTTCCATTTTTTTTTATGCTATAACCGGATAATACATTTGTTTAAAATTCTTTTTTTTTCTAATAAAAATCTACGCTCAGTGAAAAAAAAAATTTTTCAGAAATGTCTGTAAATTTATTTTTTAAAAAATGAAATATTACATGTACTTAAGTATTCAGATCCTTTAAGCAGTACTTTGTTAAAGCACCTTTGGCAGCAATTACACAGCCTGAAGACTTTTTGGGAATGACACAAGCTTTGCACACGTGGATTGGGGCATTTTCTGCCATTCTTATTTGCATATCCTCTCAAGCTCAGTCAGGGTAAATGGGGACAGTCGGAGGACAGCCATTTTTAAGATGTTCAATAGGGTTCAAGTCAGAGTTCTGGCTGGGTCACTCGAGGACATTCACAGAGTTGTCCCTAAGCCACTACACCCGAGTTGCCGTGTATCCCTCTTCAGACATGATTACCCCCATTTCGCCACCCTGCCCCATGAGTACCCCACAGAGGAATACCCTCACTGATAGCAATGGTTAAAAACAGGTCCAAGGGAACTGAAGCAAGGTAAACATTTGCTCTGCTGGTGGCCTGCAAAGCACTTAAACTGCACTGCTTCCCTTGCACTGGAGCAGGACCCTATTTTAACACCATTATCTGTATCCAATTCTACCTATTTAAACAGCCTTTGTTCAGCCATCACTGTCCAGAGCCCCAAAGTGCCAGGCTTCTTCTCTACCTCCATCTTCTCTGGCTGAGTCGGCAGCGTAAAACTTCTTATAGAAGAGGTAGATGTGAAAAGCTTTGTATAAGACGCAAAGGTAGTGTTAGAGGTGGCTGCAGAAGATTTCTCACCCCCAGTCTCTCATACACTTGATGCTACGGCTTCACACAATATGCTTGCCAATGTATATACACTGATTTCTGCTGTGCGCAAAAGCCTTGGTATAGTCGCACTTGGCCCCTATGGGTACTAAAAGACCCTCAAAGTCTAAAAAAGTATCCCCTCATTTTGTGGACAAATAGAATGTGGAATATATGATGATGAAAATGAGCTTCAGCTGCAAGCCTGGTCAGCTGACGCTGCCTGTAAAAATGCTTCACACGCATGCTCTTTGAAGGAGGATGTATTTGTTAAATTTAACTTAAATTTATTGGCCCTTGTATGTATGAATATGAGTTAGGGACCTTAGATTGTTAGCTTCTTGAGGGCAGGGATTGATGTGAATGTACAATACGTATGTAAAACTGATGGTGCTAGATAAGTACCTATAATAAATAAAATATTTTACAGGAGGAAAGGTCCATTTCCCACAGTGGAGGCATTCAAAACCCCCCTCGGAGGGGTTTCTAACTCCTCAAAATGCAGAACACCACACCACTCTCCTCAGGCTTCATTTTAAAAGCCAAAATCCCACCCTTCCTTTCGGTGAAAAACTTGGAACACAAAGCTCACCCAATCTGCCACAAAGCCCTCTCCTCTACTCACTCCTAAGAGTGAGGGGGGTGTAGATTACAGCTTGAATTCCTCTGGGGCACAGATGTCCCAAACCCATAGGGACCAGTAGTGTGAAAATGTAGGGCAGGTGCCTCCTGTTATCAGACCCGTTTTACCATTCCATGCTGGTAGTCCCTGTGTTACGTCTGGAGGAAAATAGATTTGATTTCGTAATAAGGAACGGTTTCTTCACAGTAAGAGCTGTGAAAATGTGCAATAGACTCCCTTAAGAGCTGGTTCTGGCTAGCTCAGTGGCTTGCTTTAAAAAAGGCCTGGATTCTTTCCTAAATGTACATAATAAACCTGGATACCAACATTTATAGGTAAAGTTGATCCAGGGAATATCCAATTGCTTCTCGGGGGATCAGAAAGGAATTTTTTCCCTTGCTGGAGCAAATTGGATCATGCTTTGCTGGGCATTTTTGCCTTCCTCTGGATCAACTGTGGATATATGATTGTGTATATTAGATTGTATGATTCCCCCCCTCCTTGTAATTTGTTGAACTAGATGGACTTGTGTCTTTTTCAACCTAACTGTTACTATGTATGGGTCAAGGCTTTGACCATCACAGTGGGCATATCCTATAAGAGTCATCAGGGTCTGGGAACCAGAAGAATGATCATGGCCCAAGACCTGTATAGCACCCTGCTGTTAACTAGGTTCCATGGTGAGCGCCCATGCAGAATCCATGGCGAAAAATTACAGGCTGTCCCCACACCTGGGGTCTGGGTGCTGTTCCCAAGGTTTTACCAAGGTTGCACTGATTTGGATGCACTGCTTCTATTGATGTAGTAGAAGGCATTGAGGAGGTTGATTGAAGAATCTGAAGTATATAACACCTAGTTAAAGTGATACGAAACACATATCTATCAATAAACTGTTTTAAATTGTCATACAAATATACAGTATCTCACAAAACTGAGTAGACCCCTCATATTTTTGTAAATATTTTATAATATCTTTTCAAGTGACAACACTGAAGAAATGGCACTTTGCTACAATGTAAAGTAGTGAGTGTACAGCTTGTAAATTTGTCGTTCCCTCAAAATAACTCAACACACAGCTGATAATGTCTAAACCACTGGGAACAAAAGTGAGTACACCCCTAAGTGAAAATATCCAAATTGGGCCCAAAGTGTCAATATTTTGTGTGGCCACCATTATTTTCCAGCACTGCCCTAACCCTCTTGGGCATGGAGTTCACCAGATCTTCACACGTTGCCACTGGAGTCCTCTTCCACTCCTCCATGACGACATCACGGAGCTGGTGGATGTTAGAGACCTTGCGCTCCTCCACCTTCCGTTTGAGGATGCCCCACAGATGTTCGATAGGGTTTAGGTCTGGAGACATGCTTGGCCAGTGCTTCACCTTTACCCTCAGCTTCTTTAGCAAGGCAGTGGTTGTCTTGGAGGTGTGTTTGGGGCCGTTATGTTGGAATACTGCCCTGCGGCCTAGTCTCCAAAGGGAGGAGATCATGCTCTGCTTCAGCGTGTCACAGTACATGTTGGCATTCATGGTTCCCTCAATGAATTGTAGCTTCCCAGTGCCGGCACCACTCATGCAGCCCCAGACCATGACACTCCCATCACCATTGCTTGACTGTAGGCAAGACACACTTGTCTTTGTACTCCTCACCTGGTTGCTGCCACACATGCCTGACACCATCTGAACCAAATCATTTTATCTTGGTCTCATCAGACCACAGGACATGGTTCCAGTAATCCATGTCCTTAGTCTGCTTGTCCTCAGCAAAATATCTTTAGAAGAGGCTTCCTTCTGGGACGACAGCCATGCAGACCAATTTGATGCAGTGTGCGGCGTATGGTCTGAGCACTGACAGGCTGACCTCCACCCCTCTGCAGCAATGCTGACAGCACTCATACGTCTATATCCCAAAGACAGCCTCTGGATATGACGCTGAGCACGTGCACTCAGCTTCTATGGTCGACCATGGCGAGGCCTGTTCTGAGTGGAACCTGTCCTGTTAAACCACTGTATGGTCTTGGCCACCATGCTGCAGCTCAGTTTCAGGGTCTTGCCAATCTTCTTATAGCCTAGGCCAACTTTATGTTGAGCAACACTTCTTTTTTTCAGATCCTCAGAGAGTTCTTTGCCATGAGGTGCCATGTTGAACTACCAGTGACCAGTATGAAAGAGTGAGAGCGATTACACCAAATTTAACACACCTGCTCCCTATTCACACCTGAGACTTTGAAACACTAACGAGTCATATGACATCGGGGAGGGAAAATGGCTAATTGGGCCCAATGTGGACATTTTTACTTAGGGGTGTACTCACTTTTGTTGCCAGCGGTTTAGACATTAATGGCTGTGTGTTGAGTTATTTTGAGGGGACAGCAAATTTACACTGTTATACAAGCAGTACACTCACTACATTACATTGTAGCAAAGTGTAATTTCTTCAGTGTTGTCACATGAAAATATATAATAAAATATTTACACAAATGTGAGGGGTGTACTCACTTTTGTGAGATACTGTATATTTGAAATCAAATCTTTCTTATTTTTGGCAATAACATGGTGTTGGCAGATTTCAGCCAGTCACATGCTGTGTCACACCCTTCCAGCTTGAATCTTAGACTACCAGGGAGGTGAAACCTCCATCAATCTATAATATCCTGCCCCCCTTGTGTGTAGTTGGTATGGAGGGAAGGAGTGGACTGTCATTTACCACTGTGTATACACCCACAAGTAAGACTCTACAGTCACAAGGGCTGCCCAGAATTGATAGGGATTAAATGTTTGGCATAGAAACTCACTGTAAACAGAGCAAGTGCAGAGCTGCCAACACTGCTCTGCAAAATTCCTATCTACACTGGAAACTTAGAAAGAAGGGGGAGATAGAGAACAGCAGGATCAACCATTTTTTTTTTACAGAATACATAAACCAAATCCCATAGTTACTGAGGGAGTATGAACAGCATGTAATAGACCATTTATTGATAATTTTTTATTTATGATGTGGGTTTAGTGACACTAAGCATAGAAACTTCTCCATAAGGGAGAGGAGGTCCATCGCCTACAGGACACTAGCAAAAACTGAGGTCTAAGAGAGTGGGGAAGAGTTATAGTGGGAACACCCAAGGTGGCACGTGCAAAAGCCTTGCTAGTACCCAGTCACCTGAAGGTACCAGCCTATAACCCAGGGTCTATGAATATCCAGCCTGTCTCCTGTAATGTACAATTTATTTTCCCCAGAGTAGGGAATATTAAAATGATTATAGCAGAACACCAGGGGGAAAAAATCACAAGGTGAAAATAGCCTGTTAGAAGATAAAACAACAAAGCCAGCTTCTGCTGCAATATTTACAATTTATAGAGAGATTTCCCTCTCAGCACTTTTTTCTGCCACTCGTGATCCCCAGTCTAAAAGCCAATTACTTTTAACTCATTCCTTTTGGACCCGTCCCCCAAACTGTGACTAGACACAAAGAGGAGGAGCAGCACAGTAATGAGCTCATCACTCTGCCACTTTGCTTTCTACTCCCAGCATGCTTCTTGTCAGTCCATGAACAGACTCGCTCCTTGTACTGCTAATTCCCCTCACATTCCAGCCCTTCTTTACAGGGACTGCAAAAGGCTAAAACCAGGCCAAATTCAAGTACTTAATCTATTTATATTTAAAAACATATTTAATAATAAATTAATGGTTACAGAGCTGCATTAATGTGTCTATATTTGCCTAGAGTTCATAGTTACCAGATTTTAGTATAGTCTGACTATTTTTCATTTGCTTTGGATAAAAGTGGGAAGGGTTAGCACCTCAGTCATGTTTTTAGAACAGATAATTACAGCGTAAATGGTAGAAAATATCCACTTGCTGATCAGGCCTTTTTCTGACACTTGTTTACAAGTAAAAATCTGTATTTTTTGCTAAAAAATTACTTAGAACCCTCAAACATTATATATTTTTTTTAGCTGAGACCCAAGAGAATAAAATGCCGGTCATTGCAATTTTTTTATGTCACATGGTTTTTGAGCAGCGGTTTTTCGAACGCAATTTCTTTGGAAAAATACATTTTAATCAGGTAAAATAACAAAAATAAACCCCAATTTTTTGTATAATTTGAAAGATGTTACGAGTAAATAGATACCTAACGCCATTCTTTAAAATTGTGTGCGCTCGTGGAATAGCATTGAAACTACAGTACTTAAAAATCTTTATAGGCGACGCTTTAAAAATTTCTACAGGTTATCAGTTTGGAGTTACAGAGGAGGTCCAGTGCTAGAATTATTGCTCTTGCTCAGACGTTCACGGCAATACCTCACGTGTGGTGCGAACACTGTTTACATATGTGGGCATAATCTACGTTTGGCGTTCACCACTGCGCACGAGCACATAGGGATGGGGCACTTTAAAATATATATATATTTATTTTATTACAATATTTTTAATTTTACACTGTCCCTTTAAAAAATATATATATTTTGATCACTTTTATTGCTATCGCAAGGAAAGGAAATCCCTTGCGATAACAATACAGCATGACAGGTCCTCTTTATGGAGAGATCTGGGGTCTAAAAGACCCCAAATCTCTCCTCTAGCCTAAAAAGCAAAAGATAAAAAAAAAATGTAATAAAAAAACAAAATTTTTTGAAAAAAATAAAAGCACTTTGTTCACATTTGGCCGGAACTGGAAGTGACATCATGATGTTGCTCCGGTCCTCCTAGGCCATAGAGATGAGCAGGAGAGAGCTTTCCTTCGCTCATCTCTGTGTCCAGCGCCGGATCGGTTTTTGGGCTTCCCGATTCGCCAAATAAGCACGAAAACGGTATTTTCCTAGTTATGAGGTTGGCAAGTGGATATCAAATCTATTCCCACTGCATTAATTGCAATGAATAACATCCTGCACACTAGAACCACTTTCAGGTATTTATTGCTAAAACTCGAGAGATAAACAGCTCTTCAAGAGGCCCAATTTCTAATTTCAAAAGAAATCCTCTCAAAAGGGAAAAAACACAGAACTAGGAAAATTTCCTCCAAAACTATAATAGGTAAAGCAATTGTAATGTAATTCACGTCCCTATAGGTGTGTATACACACACACATATACACACACACATGTATGTAATACCCTGGCAGAATTTATGATTTCTTGGCCATTTTTTCAGAGAATATGAATGATAACACAAAAAATAGTATTTTTTCTTCATATTTACCTGTAAAATACTTTTCTTTGAGTACATCATGGGACACAGAGTTAGGCTAATATTCATTAACTGCTGGGTTATACTTTATCTCCAGGTGAATGGACACTGATAGGCCAAAGGTTTTTAGACAGGAAGTGATCCCCTATATAACCCCTCCCATACAGAAAGTACTTAAGTTTTGTAGCAAGCACTGAATCCTCAAAAAGAGGGGAGGGACCTCTGTGTCCCATGGTGTACTCAAAGAAAAGGATTTTACAGGCAAGTATGAGGAAAAAATCCCATTTTCTTTTTCATACATCATTGGAAACGGAGTTAGGCTAATATTCATATATATTCATATAATAGCCTTGAGGGGAGGGAGACACCCTGCCAAACAATAGCCATCAGACATTATACGGCAGCCCGCAGTACACTGTGGCCGAAAGCCGAATCCTTGGCTGCTCAAACATCCACTTGATAACATTTTGTGAACGTATGCACTGAAGACCAGGTAGCAGCCTTACAAAACTGAGCCACAGATACCTAATGGCGAAAAGCCCAGGAGGTTCCTACACCCCTGGTAGAATGAGCCTTACGTTTCAAATCATAGGCCTGAATGACCAATTGACGGACCCAATTGGCAATGGAAGATTTGGACGTTCCCTGCCTCTTCTTGGGTCCCCTTGGTAAAACAAAAAAGGATTCTGATCCTCGGGTCTCTGCAGATCTAGACAAATAAACCTTGACTGCCCGAACAACGTCTGAAGAATGCAAAAGGCAAGAAGGCAAAATAATGTCCTGATTTAAATGAAAGGCCAACACCACTTTTCGCAAAAAGGATGGAACAGGTCGTTACACGACCCTGTCATGGTGAAGGATTAAGTACGGTTCCCTGCATGAAAGGCCCGCTAACTCCGACACCCTTTTAGCCGAGGTGATAGCCATCAGGAAGGCTAGCTTGCATGACAGCAAGTCTAATGGAATTTCCTTAATAGGTTCAAATGGTTGTTTCTGAAACACAGACAGCACCAATTTCAAAACCCAAGGACACATAGGTGACCTAATGGGGGCAAGCAAGCGAGTTGCCCCTACATAAAGGTTCGGACCAGTGAATGGGAGGCTAAAGGCCTTTGGAAGAATACTGATAGGGTCGAAACTTGGCCTCTGTACTCAAAGCCAATTTGATTTCCACAGTTGACTGTAGAAAAGAGAGAATTCTCACAATCACATATTTCCGAGGATACCATTTTTTGGCTTCACACCAAGCAACATAAGTCTTCCAGACCTTATGATAGATCTTCCTAGTGATAGCTTTTCTAGCATTCACTAGGGTAGACACACTGGTCCCGTGATGCCACGGTCCTTTAAGAGCCTGGCTTCAATAGCCATGCCGTCAAATTTAGAGAGTGTAAATTGGGGTGGAATATAGGACCTTGAGACAGTAGATCAGGACGCCGTGGAAGCGTCCATGGCCCGTCTATTGTTAGTCTCACAATCTCCGGGAACCAGGGCCTTCTGGGCCAGGCTGGGAACTTTCTCTCTCTGAATCCTGCACAACAAATGTGAAAGGAGAGGGATCAGAGGGGGAAAGCATAAACCAGGGAGTACTGGCTCCATGGAACTACCAGAGCATCTGCTCCGATTGCCAGAGGATCTCTTGTTCGGGACACAAACTGCTGTAGCTTGTGGTTGAACCTGGATGCCAGTAGGTCGACCTCTGGCCATCCCCAACGTTGGCAAATTTCCTGGAACACTCCTGGGTGTAGGGACCATTCCCTCCGGCAGATTTGCTGGCAGCTGAGATAATATGCCTTCCAGTTCTCTACTCCCGGGATATGGACTGCCAATAGAATCGGCACAAGTCCCTCTGGCAAGGCTAGTATGTGGTTCACCTCCTTCAGAGCTGAATGACTCCTGGTTCAGCCATGGTGGTTTATACAGGCCACTGCAGTGGCATTGTCGGACTGAACCCTGATAAGGCAGTCCTGAAGCACCACCGTCCATGACCGTAGGGCCAGTAGTACTGCTCATAATTCCAGAAGGTTGATGGGCAGATCTGTTCTGTCCTTGACCGTTTCCCTTGAGCTGTGAGCCCCTCTAGGGTCACTACCCAGCCTGAGAGACTGGCATCTGTAGCCAGTACTCTCCAAGTTACCGGGAGGAAGAATCTTCCCTTTCGCAGGTTCTGATCCTGCAACCACCAGTTTAAGCTTAAGCGTGCCCGAGGAGATAAGAACATTAGATAATCCAGGGCTTGTCCTCCCTGTTCCAAGCCAACAAGATGTCTGGTTGTAGTGGCCTGGAATTAAACTTGGCATAGGGCACCGTCTCGAAGGAGGATATCATCCTCCCTAGAAGACTCATACAGAGCCGGATGGTGGGTTGTCTGGTGTCCCTTATCTGACGCACCTGATTCTTCAGGGCACAGATCCTTGGGGGTGGCAAGAATACTCTTGCTTGGACCGTATCTAGGATCAGGCCTAAATACTTTAGACTTTGAGTTGGTCTCACGGTTGACTTTTCGGTATTTATGATCCAAGCCTAAGCTTTCCAAATACCACTCCGTGCATGTTATTCTCTGTTCTAGAGCCTGTAGTGAGTGATCTTTGAGCAGGAGGCCGTCCAGATACCCGAGCACAAGGATCCCTTTGGCCCTTAAAAGACCCAGTACTGGTGCTAGGACCTTTGTGAACACCTGGGGAGCTGTAGCAAGCCCGAAGGGTAAAGTCACAAACTGAAAATGACATTCCTCTACTGCAAATCACAGGAACCTCTGATGAGGTTGAAAGATAGGTACATGTAAATACGCGTCCTTTATATCGATGGAGGCTAGAAAGTCTCCCATCTGGAGTGAGGCTACTACTGAGCGGACAGACTCCAACTGAAAGGACTGGATCAGTAGATACTGGTTCAGGGATCTTAGGGCCAAAATGGGCCTTGTGCCCCGTTTGTTTTTTTTAACCATAAATAGGTTTGAGTAAAACCCTGCATCCCTTTCGGGTACAGGAACCTATACAATCACTCCTTGATGCAACAGATGATGTAGTGCCTGAAGCAATAAGTCTTTTTTTGGAGGATCCGAGGAAACGCTGGATCTTAAAAACTTCTGGGGGGGAACCCCCGCGAAACTCCACCTTGTAACCGTGGGATATAGTTGAGGTGACCCACTCGTCCTGAACTATTCTATTGAACAACTCCAAATGTCCGCAAAGTGCAGCAGCCTTCCCCCCACCCGATAGAGTGGGGGTGTTCCCTCAAAAGGAGGGCTTGGTACTGATTGTTACAATCACTGGGACACCCCACAATATTAAATAAAGGGGTTTCACTTAACCGTCCAGGTGCAGAGCAGGTTAGGAACTAAGAGCCCAATCTTCACCCTTCACAGCGGGTTCCTGTCACTTGAGGACCATGAAGGACTGGGTACCCTTTTCATGTTTAGGGTCCACTCCCTTAGACCTGTACAACACCCTGCAGGAATGCCCTAGCGCTGTGGTGTCCAGGATTCCACTTCGCAGGGTCCAGTGCCCAGAGGCCGCATTACAGGCAAAACCTTGCAGGAACTTGAGTCTTCTTTGCGAGGCTCGGGTACCATTTATCTAAGCATATAAAGTCTGTGTCAAATGGATCCGATTGGTCAATCCCTTGATTCATTTAAGAACTGTTTGTGGGACCAGAGACCTGGAGCACAGAGAGCTCAAACAACCGTGCCATTCACCTTGCAGACACTGGAAAAAACTGAAGTACTTCCTGTATGGGAGGGGTTATATGCGGATCACTTCCCGTCTAAAGACCTTTGGTCTACCAGTGTCCATTCACCTGGAGATGAAGTATAGCCCAGCAGGTAATGAATATTAGCCTAACTCTGTGTCCCATGATGTATAAAAAAGAATCTTTCCTTTCACTCATGGTTGGTGTTTGGCCGAAATCATTTATTATCAATCAACTGTGTTTACTCTTTTTAAATCATAATGGCAACAGAAACTACCCAAATTACCCTGATCAAAAGCTTACATACTCCAGTTCTTAATATCATGTATTGCCCCCTTTAACATCAATGACAACTTGAAGTCTTTTGTGGTATTTGTGGATGAGGCTCTTTATCTTCTCAGATGGTAAAGCTGCCCATTCCTTTTGGCAAAAAGCCTCCAGTTCCTGTAAATTCTTGGGCTGTCTTCCATGAATTGCACGATTGAGATCTCCCCAGAGTGGCTCAATGTGTCTGAGGTCAGGAGACTAAGATGGCCACTCCAGAACCTTCACTTTATTTTGCTGTAGCCAATGACAGGTCGACTTGGCCTTGTGTTTTGAATCATTGTCATGTTGGAATGTCCAAGTAAGTCCCACACGCAGCTTCCTCGCTGATGACTGCAAACTCGACCATGCAGCCCATCTTTCTTCAAGTGCATCCTTATTGTGCATCTTCAAACAGCAACACCACATGTTTTCAGAGAGTCCTGTATTTTACCTGAAGTTATTTGTGGGTTTTCCTTTCCATCTCGAACAATTTTCCTGGCAGTTGTGGCTGAAATTTCAGTTGGTCTACCTGACCATGGTTTGGTTTCAACAGAACCCCTCATTTTCCACTTCTTGATTAGAGTTTGAACACTGCTGATTGGCATTCTCAATTCCTTGGATAGCTTTTATATTTTTATATCCCTTTCCTGGTTTATACAGTTCAACTACCTTTTCCCGCAGATCCTTTGACAATTATTTTGCATTCCCTATGACTCAGAATCCAGAAAGTAAGTGCAGCACTGGATGACAGATGCAACGGTCTGTTAGGAGTCCAGAAACACATTGACCTTTTATACACACACACTAATTACAAGCAAACCAATCACAGGTGAGGATGGTTACCTTTAACAGCTTGCCGCCCGCCGACTGTCATATGACGGCCAGGCGGCGCGGCTCTCGTTCTGGGAGGGCGTCATATGATGCCCTCTCCTTCCCTACCAACCAGGGGGCACGCGTGCACCGCGGGCGGCAATCGCGCGCGCGCCGTGTCACTGGGCACCCGATGCGCGTGCCTGGCGGCCGTGATGTCCTCCGGGCACACGCGATTGCCCGGTAATACGGCAGGATGTGGATCTGTGTGTGTAAACACACAGATCCACGTCCCGTCAGAGAGGAGAGGAGACCGATGTGTGTTCTCAGTATAGAGCAACTCCGATCAGTCTCCTACCCTTGTAAGACCCCTCCCCCTTCAGTTAGAAACATTCCCTAGGAACACAGTTAACCCCTCGATCACCCCCTAGTGTTAACCCCTTCCATGCCAGTCACATTTATACAGTAATTAGTGCACTTTTATAGCACGGATCGCTGTATAAATGTGAATAGTCCCAAAAATGTGTCAAAAGTGTCCGATGTGTCCGCCACAATATCGCAGTCACAATAAAAAAAAAAAAATCGCAGATCGCCGCCGATACTAGTAAAATAAATAAATAAAATGCTATAAATCTATCCCCTATTTTGTAGACGCTATATGCGCAAACCAATCAATATATGCTTATTGCAATTTTTTTTACCAAAAATATGTAGAATACATATTGGCCTAAAGTGAGGAAAAAAGTTGTTTAAAAAAAAAAAAAATGGATATTTATTATAGCAAAAAATATTTTTTTTTTTTTCAAACTTGTCCCTCTTCTTTTGTTTATAGCGCAAAAAATAAAAACCGCAGATGATCAAATACCACCAAAAGAAAGCTCTATTTGTGGGGAAAAAATAATAAAAATTTCATTTAGGTATAGTGTTGTATGGCCGCGCAATTGTCATTCAAATAGTGACAGCGCTGAAAGCTGAAAAATGGGTTGGGCAGGAAGGGGGTGAAAATGCACTGTATTGAGATGGTTAATAGCCATTAAAACCCCTTTGTTTCAACTTGTGTGCATGTTATGAGGCCAAAATCACCAGGGTATGTAAAAACTTTTGATCAGGGTCATTTGGGTAGTTTCTGTTGCCATTATGAAGAGTAAACACAGTTGACTGATAATAAATGGCTTCACCCAAACACTAACCATGAGTGAACGAAATGTTTTTGTGTTATCATTCATATTCTCTGAAAAATGGTCAAGAAATCATAAATTCTGCCAGGGTATATAAACTTATGAGCACAACTGTATGTTATATATATAACTTTTCATGCGACAACACTGAAAAAATTACACTTTGCTACAATGTAAAGTAATGAGTGTGTCAGGGCTGGATCAGCCCTTCCTTCTCTGAGCTGGCCGCTCAGCTGTCGGTCAATTGCCAGCTCTTATCTCTCTCCACAGTTAACTAGCTGTTGTGGATCTGCTAGTCAGTCCCACCTACTTAAAGATCTCCAGCTCACTTCATTCCTGCCTTCGCCTTGGTCACATCACAAGAAATCATCTCCTGCATTCCTGTTTAAAGACTGGCTTTGCTGACATCCCTTTTGGCTCCTTATCCTACTTGCTGTTCCCCTACTTGGATCCCTGACTTCTGGCCTGGCTGACTACCTGATCCGGTTACTGAACTCTGGCTATGCTTTGACTACGCTTACTCTATTTACCTTTTTATTTTTATTAATAAACAAGTGTGATTTTACTGTACTTCTGTCTCTGTCTGGTTCATGGTTTCCGACAGTAGGCGAAGGCCAAGAATTCAGAAGATACAGTCAATCCACTTGTTGGTAATATTTTTTCCAGATTGAATGAGCAAGATCGCCGCATGGATCAGTTTGCCATGGTGTTACAAAAGCTCCTGAGTCGCACGGCTCACCTGGAATACCCCACTGTGGCTGCTCCGGTACAACCTGAGTTGCAGGCCATCCCTGCTGCTGCACCAGTCTCTGTGCAGGCATTTTCCTTGAGTATTACCTCTATAAGAGGTATGTCTGGTTCGGCCCCTCTTCCCCAGCGATTTTGGGGCGATCCAGTTCAATGCAGAGGGTTTCTCAACCAAGTTAAGATATATATTTGGGATGCTGCCCCAGGCGTTTCCCACGGACAGAAGCAAAGTAGGGTTCGTGATATTTTTGCTTTCTGAGAGATCCTTGGCCTGGTCTAACCCTGTATGGGAGATGCAAAAATCTGTTGTCTTGAGTTACACTGAGTTTGTGGCCTCCTTTAAAAGGGTATTTGACGTTCCTGCACACTCCGCTTCTGCTGCCAATTGCCTCATGTCCATTAAACAGAGGACGAGAACTGTTGCTGACTACGCCGTTGAGTTCCGTACTCTGGCAGCAGAGGTTGCTTGGAACAATGAGGCCCTTGTGGCTGCCTTTTCTCATGGTCTCTCGGATTTCATCAAGGATGAGATAGCAGCCCGAGATATACCCACTGAGCTGGAGAGCTTGATCTCGTTTGCCATCCTCATTGACTCCAGACTCAGAGAAAGACTTTCTTTTAAGGAGCTCTTGCGGAAGCCTCCTGTACATTTGCCTCCGAGCTTTGCAGTCCCACCCATGCCTCCCTCACCTCCCATGCCTCCCACCTCTCCTGTACCGAGTTGGTCAGTGAAGATGAACCCATGCACTTGGGCTTCACGTGTCTCTCTGCAGATGAGAGAGCCTTTAGGAGGAGGGAGAGATTGTGCCTTTATGTGGCCAGGCAGGTCACTTTTTGAAGTCTTGTCCTACCCTTCCTGAGAACACCCGAACCTTGAAGTCCTGTCATGGACAGATCTTAGGTGGTGTTGTGTCGTCCCCAGTTATCCAGAAGGATAAGTCCCTGGTTTCGGTCACCCTTTCTTGGGCTAAGTCGTCTATCGAGATACAGGCTCTAATGGACTCTGGGACTGCAGGACTGTTCATTGATGCTGCCTTTGTATCAAAGCACTTGATTACACTGCAGCTGCATGACACTCCACTTGCCACTGAGGCTTTTGATGGGAGACCTCTACAGCCTGCCCATGTGACTCATGAAACGGTTCCATTGTCCATGGCCGTAGGGGCTCTTCACCATGAGATAATCCAATTCCAAGTGATTTCCTCTCCTAAGTTTCTGCTAGCTATTGGTTATCCTTGGTTACAGAGGCACAACCACTCTTTTGATTGGCTCTGTGCTGAGGTTCTCTCCTGGTCACCACAATGCAGTGAAACATGCTTCTGGAAGGTAGCCAAGGTCCTGTGTACCTCTACACTCCCCTCCCTGCCAGAGGAGTACCGTGATTTTAGCAACGTCTTTGACAAAGTTCAAGCTGGTAGTTTGCCTCCACACAGGCCGTATGATTGCGCAATTGACCTTCAACCTGGTGCCACTTCCCCTCGTGGCCGGATTTACCCTTTGTCGGTGTTGGAGGATAAAGCCATGGAGTAGTATGTTGCAGACGCACTTTCTCAGGGTTTCATCCGCAAATCCTTGTCTCCTGCTGGTGCTGGTTTCTTCTTTGTGAAGAAGAGAAGCGGTGAACTGAGACCTTGTATTGATTATAGGGGGTCTCAATCATTTGACGATTAAGAATGCCTACCCGATCCCGTTGATTACAGAGTTATTTGACCGCCTCAAGGGAGCAACGGTTTTCACTAAGCTTGATCTGAGAGGGGCTTACAATCTCGTGAGGATTAAGGAGGGCGACGGAGTGGAAAACTGCGTTTAATACCAGAACAGGCCATTATGAGTATCTTGTAATGCCTTTTGGCCTTTGTAACGCCCCGGCAATTTTCCAGGAATTTATTAACGATGTCCTCCGAGATTTGTTGCAATTATGTGTGGTGGTTTATCTCGATGATATCCTCATATTTTCCAAGTCCCTGGAGAGCCACCACACAGATGTCTGTTCTCTCTTAATTTCTGAAGCACATGACAATCTCTTTTGTAAACTGGAGAAGTGCGAGTTCCATCGGGAACAGGTTAAATTCCTGGGCTGTCATTTCCACTGCTGGTTTTTCGATGGACCTAGAGAAACTTTCAGCAGTCCTACAGTGGCCTCGATCCGTGGGGTATGTCCTCTGCAGAGTTTCCTGGGTTTTGCCAACTATTATCGGAAATTTATTCCTAACTTGTCGTCTCTGGTCAAGCCCCTGACCGATATGACCAGAAACAACGGTAACCCACAGAGTTGGTCTCTGGAGTCCATTAAGGCCTTTAAAAGTTTTAAGGCTGCCTTTGTTTCTGCTCCTGTGTTGGCACATCCTGATCCTACGTTACCTTTTTTACTTGAGGTTGATGCTTCTGAGACTGTTGTTGGTGCCCTTCTGTCTCAACGTCCTACCTCTAAGAGTGCTATGCACCCTTGTGGCTACTTTTCCAAGAAATTGTCACCTGCCGAGTGCAATTACGAGATTGGTGACAGAGCTGTTATCAATCATTTTAGCCCTGAAAGAATGGAGACATCTCCTCGAAGGTACCACTGTGCTGGTTCTCATTCTTACTGACCATAAGAATCTCACATTCTTGTCTGAGGCTAAACGCCTCTCTCCCAGAAGGCGCAATGGGCTCTTTCCTTGTCAAGTTTCAATTACATTGTCTCATTCTTACCCGGTACTAAGAATGTAAGGGCTGACGCCTTGTCACGACAATTTTCCTCGACTTCAAAGTTAGAGTCAGTTCCGGTTCCTAGGATTCCTCCTGATCGTATTCTGGCTATGGTTCGCACCAGTCTTACTTCTCCTTTGGGTGACAAAATTCTTGCTGCTCAGGTCGATGCTCCTCCTGAGAAACCTTGTGACCGCTGCTTTGTCCCAGAGTGTCTCCGTACTGCCATGCTCCAGACTTACCATTCTCCCAAGGCAGATGGCCACCCTGGTAAGAATCAACTCGTTTGGGCCATTTCCCAACAATTCTGGTGGCCTAGTCTACGTGCTGATGTAACTGCCTTCGTAGCTGCCTGTTCTGTGTGTGCCAAGACTCCACGACACCTTCCAGTGGGCTTCCTACAACCCATACCCAATGGAGAGAGGCCCTGGACCCACCTGTCTATGAATTTCATTGTGGAGTTGCCCAGCTCCCAAGGCAACACAGTTATCCTCATGGTGGTTGACCAGTTCTCAAAGATGTGTCATTGTATCCCACTTAAGAAGTTGCCCACTTCTAAGGAACTGGCTTCCATTTTTGCTCGGGAGATCTTTCGCTTACATGGGCTACCCAAGGTGATTGTCTCGGACAGGGGTAGTCAGTTTGTGTCCCGGTTCTAGCGAGCCATTTGTGCACAGCTGGGAATTCAGCTTGCTTTCTCCTCTGCGTATCACCCGCAGTCTAATGGGGCCGGAGAACGAGCCAATCAGTCCTTGGAGCAATTCCTACGTTGGTATATTTCTGACCAACACAACAACTGGTCAGACCTATTACCATGGGCAGAGTTTGCTCACAACAGTGCCTTGATTTCTGCTTCCCGATTGTCTGCTTTTATGGCGAATTATGGTTTCCAACCTTCCATGTTGCCTGACTCTTTTGGGGATAGGGTCTGGCTGTCATCTCGCAACCTCCGACTTCGTGTTCCCTCACTGAAGTTCGCACCTCGGTTTATTGGGCCTTTCCATATCCTTCACAGGATTAACCCAGTGGCTTACGCGTTGGACCTTCCTCCTAGTATGTGCATCTCAAATGTGTTTTATGTCTCCTTATTGAAACTGTTGGTCTGCAACCGCTTTACCACCTCGGTGCCACGTCCTCACCCTATACAGGTTGAGAACCATGAGGAGTATGAGGTACAATCCATTGTTGACTCCCGTAGGTTTCATGGGCACATATAGTATCTGGTACATTGGATGGGGTACGGTCCGGAGGAACGCTCCTGGGTCTCATCCTCAGACGTACATGCTCCTGCCCTCCTCTGTGATTTCCATAGATGTTTTCCCCTCAAGCCCGGTGGTCCTCCGAGGGGGAGGGGTCGTTGAGGAGGGGGGTACTGTCAGGGCTGGCTCAGCCCTTCCTTCTCTGAGCTGGCTGCTCAGCTGTCGCCAAATTGCCAGCTCTTATCTCTCTCCACAGTTAACCAGCTGTTGTGGATCTGCTCGTCAGACTTGCCTACTTAAAGATCTCCAGCTCACTTCATTCCTGCCTTCGTCTTGGTCACATCACAAGAAACCATCTCCTACGTTCCTGTTTAAAGACTGGCTTTGCTGACACCCCTTCTGGCTCCTTATCCTGCTTGCTGTTCCTCTACTTGGATCCCTGACTTCTGGCCTGGCTGATTACCCGATCTGGTTACTGAACTCTAGCTTGGCTAGATACCTTTTTATTTTTATGAATTAATAATAAACAAGTGTGATTTTACTGTACTTCTGTCTCGGTCTGGTTCATGGTTTCTGACAGAGTGTACAGCTTGTATAACAGTGTAGATTTACTGTCCCCTCAAAAAAAACTCAACACACATCCATTCATGTCTAAACTGCTGTCAACAAAAAGGAGTACAAATACACTGTGTGACATAAAAAGTTGCAACGACCCCCATTTTATTCCCTAGGGTCTCTGCTAAAAAAAACATATATAATGTTTGGGGGTTCTGAGTAATTTTCTATAGAAAAAAATTATGATTTTTACATGTAGGAGCGAAGTGCCAGAATTGGCCCAGATGGGACGTGGTTAAGCGATATTTATCCTAGGAGGAACCCACGCAGGTGGCATTTAACCAAGCCCTTTTCCAGGCCCAGAAGACAATTGTTATGCTCTGGAAGTTGCCAAAGCCCCAACTCACACCAGTTATGGGTGACCCACATGGCAAATAGGGGTGTTGAAAATAATCAGCGCATCGATGCATCGCGATTCAGCTTTGTGCGATTCTGCATCGATGCAGATGAGCTGAATCATGATGGCGGGCCATCCCTCTCCTGACATCCTCCTGTCCCCCTCATTCAGATTCACCCCCTCTGTCGCGGTACCCTCAGATCACTCAGTAACTCCTCAGAAGGCAATCTGTGGGGGGGGGGGGCGGAGTCCTGTTCTGTCCGGATTAGGATAGGAGGGAAGACGAATAAGGAACTCTGAAGAGCGGAGTTGCATGACCTCGCGGAGGAGGTGGGGTTGGGCGTTCCCGAGTCA
Organism: Lithobates clamitans; assembly: GCA_037952925.1. Classification (NCBI taxonomy): domain Eukaryota; kingdom Metazoa; phylum Chordata; class Amphibia; order Anura; family Ranidae; genus Lithobates; species Lithobates clamitans. The sequence goes on along the minus strand of JBBGZY010000433.1, from coordinate 267,525 downwards.
GGAAGAGGGCGAAGTGTATGGAGGAGAGCGGAGTCGGTGTCCGGTGATGTGAGGAGCCGGGATGGCGCCCCGTACTCATCATACTGATCATCCGCTGAGAGAGAGAGAGAGAGAGAGAGAGAGAGAGAGAGAGAGAGAGAGAGGGGACCACTGCCAGGGGGACACTGACTTCTCTACACAGGGGTCTGCATACTGACTGTGCCTGGGGGGGTGTATTTGTACACCCCCTGTGCCATCCCCCACTTGTATACTGTACACCCCCTCCCCCCCACACACCTCCCCCCACACACCTGTATACTGTACACGCCCCCACACCTGAACACTGCACCCCCCATTTGTGTACAGTACTCCCCCTCCCCACACACACCTGAATACTGTACTCTCCTCCCTCCCCACCTGTATACTGCATTCCCCCCATACACCTGTATACTGTAAACCCCCACACACACACACAGCTGTAAACTGTACAGACCCCTCCCCCCACCTGTATACTGTACACCCCCTCTCCCCCACACACATAGTGTACACCTTCCCCCACACACCTGTATACCCCCCTCCCCCACACACACCTGTATACTGTACATCCTCCCCACACACCTGCCTCTCCTGACATCATCCCGGCACTCCGTCTCTCTTCCTGTGTCTGCCTTGCTGCCGCTTGTCAGCCATCTTCTGTGCCCACTTAAAAATATGTGCAATATCATTTGTTCTTTAAAAAAAAATTGTGCATTAAGCACATTGTAACATTTTGGCAGTAAACATCAACAAAAAATTCTCAGTTTAAGCTATTCCCCCTTTTAATCTGATGACATGGATGTTTGTATTGCTGGGACACTCTGCTACATTTTTATACACAGACCAATGAAAAATAATATGCCACCGATATGAACCCTCTCAAAGCAATTTGATGCCATTTAGTATTAAATACTGTTGTCTGCTATGTTCAGACTTTGCTACATGCAGGGAGTGTATTTATTTTTAACAGATAAAATAAAAAAAATTGAGTTCTTCTGACTGCTTGAATTTTTTGATGAAAACCATGGGCAGTAATTGTGATGCATCGCAGATTCGAATCGATGACAGAATAATCGTAATCGAATCGTGAAACCAGTGAAGATGCACACCTCTAATGGGAAATTCCCTTATATTTGAAAGGTATGTCTACCAACATAGGGGATGCCTCGGAAAATTTGAAAGATTATGGGCGCCATGGTTGGACACCCCTGGCCTCAGTCCGCATGAACTTGTACAGATGTAGCTACTCCAGTGCCCTGGTCACCCAACATGACCCATACATGGTCGTGAACATACCTAGTTGACAGATATTTTGGTTTGACTCAAAAGATATACCCAGCATACACTCAACTGAGGGAATATATGTGCTAATAATGTGCTCATTGATGTTACAATACTAGACATTTCTGTCTTTTCTTTATGCTAATGCTTGGTGAAATGCTGTTGTGGAAAGGGTTCTTTTTTCCTCTATATTTTTTAATGCTGCCAGACTGTATTTGTATTTAACTTTGTTATCTTTAATAATACATATAATACATACATATATTAAAAAAATATATATGTAAAAATATGAAGAGAAAAAGAATTATAACCCCCACAAAACATAAAGTTATGTTTTGAAACAAAATTACAAAACACAAAAATGGACTACTGAGTTACTCTCCAAAGAAGATCACAGAAAACACCAATAAAAGATTGTACTGAAACAATGTAATAAAATAATACAATCCTGCTTGATTAAATCAGACACAAACAATGCCCAAAGGGAATTGGCTTAACTTCTTTGCGTCGACTGCCTCCCAGCCCTTTAAGAGTTAAAAAGCCAAGAGGCAGAGGCATGTGACTGCTGTGATTGGCTGTCACAGCAGCCAAATAATTGGAAAGCTCCCGATCCCAAGCATGCATTGGGAGTTTACCGGTACGCGCCGGCTACTGTACTGGGAGCATGCAGGGAGCGTGCTCTTAGCATGGTAAGTCTTTCTCTTTTTTGTTTTTTAACAGGGCCACATATATGCAACCACTCGGCGTAAGAAACCTTTCAAACTGGGGCGCTTTGCAGGCGCTACAGCGCTAAAAATAGCGCCTGCAAAGCGCCCTGAAACAGCTACTGCAGTCTCTCCAATGTGAAAGCCCCGAGGGCTTTCACACTGGAGCGGTGCGCTGGCAGGACTGCTAGCAGCATCTTTGGAGCAGTGAAGGATCGGTGTATACACCGCCGGCGCGCTATAATGCCGGCATAGAGCTGCTGGAGCGGCGCCTTGCGGGCGGTTTTAACCCTTTTTCAGCCACTAGAGGGCGAATAGCGCCGCTAAAATGACGATAAAGAGCGCTAAAAATAGAGCCATTGTACCCTCGGCGCCCGCACAGCCCCAGTGTGAAAGGGGCCTTAAGGTCCACTCGTTGAGTGGCTGTATATGTGCGCACGGCCAGCGTCAAGGGGTTAAAGGATAAGTTCACCTATAATAACAGATTACACGTTACACCTGTATTTAGGGTGTAACATGTAACATTATTAGGTATCACCCCCTGCTCAGCCCCCAGATCCTCCACTGTGACAGTGGGCAAGGGTTCTGCTCCCCGCACCCTGTGACTCCTGTCACAATTTAACCACTGCACCACCAGAAGGTTTACCCCTGTACTGACCAGGCCATTTTTTGTGATATGGCACTGCGTTACTTTAACTGACAATTGCGCAGTCGTGCAACACTGTACCTAAATACAATTTATGTCCTTTTTTTTTCCCACAAATAGAGCTTTCTTTCTTTTGGTGGCATTTTATCACCTCTGCGTTTTTCATTTTTTGTGCAATAAACAAAAAACGACTGACAATTTTGAAAAAAAAAACAAAAAACAATAGATTTTTTACTTTCTGCTATAAAACGCATACAATAAAAAAAGTCTTCATCAATTTAGACAAATATTTATTCTGCTACATATTTTTTCTAAAGAAAATCCAAATAACCGCATATTGTTTTTTGTACTAGTAATGGCGGAGATCGACTGCGATATTATGGCGGACAAATCGGGCACATGACACTTTTGCAAATATGCATTGTCACTGTACTAATGACACTGGCAGGGAAGGGGTTAACATCAGGGAAGATCAAAGGGTTAACTGTTAATGTTTTAGTGTAGTGGGGGAGGTGCTTTTACTAGTTAAAGGCATGGATCAGTGTTTCTGCTTTACAGAAACAGAGGATCCATTCCTTCGGTACGGACAGAACGGCAATCTGTCTTGTTTACAGCCAGCGTACTGAACGATCAGCGGGTGCCGGCGGACATCGGGTCCACGGGACCCACTGATCAGCTCCCGCTGTGTAAAACCACAGCGGGAGCGAGCCGCCGGTGGCGTGCCCTCACGCCCAAAACCCAGAAATGCAGAATCACTTATACTGTATATACGCGATTCAGCACAGTGCGGCTGCCCTTTAGCAGTAGATGAGCTATGGGGAAGTCGGCAAGTGGTTAAAATCGGCGCAGCTGTGCAGGGCTCCACCAGCACAGCTGCATCATTCATTCATATTTTTCTACCTGCAAAAAATATTGGCATTTATTTTTTTTTTTCAAAGAGTGAACTTAGCCTTTAATGAATGCTGGAAGCCCAATACAGCTAGATATTGCATATATACACACACACACACACATGCAATATCTAGCTTTATAGGGGTTCCAGCATTCATTAAAGGCTAGCTAAGTTCACTCTAATGCCGCGTACACACGATCAGATTTTCCGACGGAAAATGTTCGATGGGAGCTTGTTGTCGGAAATTCCGACCATGTGTAGGCTCCATCGGACATTTTTCGTCGGAATTTCCGACAAACAAAATTTGAGATCTGGATGTCAAATTTTCTGACAACAAAATCCGTTCTTGTAAATTCCGATCATGTGTACACAATTCCGATGTTCCACGCATGCTCTGAATCAAGTACGAGACGGAAGCGCTCATTCTGGTAAAACTAGCGATTGTAATGGAGATAGCACATTCATCACACTGCAAATTTTAAAATCTTTTAATGCAGAGCATTCTCTTCTTCTTTATAATGCTAGAATAATGAAGTTGTTTTGCTGCCGATTAAGGATGAGCTCCGGCGTGTTCGCACACTCCACGTGCCGAGCCCGCCAGGAAGCCGGCACGGTGAGACATTTTCCCGATTTGCAGCTGCAGAAATCGCAAAATGTCTCACTGCCTGTGATTAGCGCAGCGCGGTGCCAACTTCCTGGCGGGCTCGGCACGTGGAGTGTGCGAACACGCCAGAGCTCATCCTTACTGCTGATATTCAAAACAGAGTTCTGACAAACTGATTTCTTTATTATTATTCGTGATCTCATGAATATTTTTTTTTTTTTTCGTCATATCTCCATAACAATGTTTTACATTTTTGTTTTTATTTATTTAATTTTTATCCAGATCTCCTATTTCTTTTATTATTTTTTTATAGTGATCTCCATAATTTTTTCTTTCGTTTTGTGCCAAGTTACCACTACGCCATTATTTTCTTGTATTTTTTAACCTCAAGGAGGTTGGTGTTGGTGTCCTTTGTTAATTTGACATCGTATTTTTGAAATGTACCTGCCTACTCACAAACTGTCCTTTTTGAAGTAAAACATATAGGCAAGTATTTGTGAAAAATAAATAGCCATTTATTATGGGTCATAACAAAATAAAGAGGAAGGCAACGCTGGAGAAACTGGTGAGGTTTGTAAAGCCTTCGTACCTCAGGGCACACAACAATTATTTTACAGTCAAAATTGGTGACCTGGAGTCCTTATAATAGTGAGCACAATCCGGTCCAGAACTACAAGAGCTCAGGAACAGCAGCAGATGACATATCTGTCCCCAGGCTGTGGTCATACCACCGCCTGCGTCTTTTGTCAGACCAGATTGAACCCAGGCCATCACTTTCTTGTCTTCCTTCCACGCTTGCTTCCAGGCTGTGGCTCTGGTGTTGTAGTTGTGGCAGGAGGTGGAGGAGGACCATGGTTGAACTCACAAACGTGGCTTTGGCTTGTGAGTTCGCCCCTCAACCCCTTATTTAGGGCTTGTAAGATAACTTTCTCACATAAGAGGCATTGGCCCTCCTCCATTTCCTGCATTTTGCAGGCTGCCATGTAGGCATAGTCGTCTTGATTATTGGGGGGGGTTCTAAGGGCCGCAGTAGCCTTCCGAAATAGGCCAAGTGCTGCCTCCCCCAGGTTACTTCTCTTCCTGGGACTTTTTTTGGAAGGCGGAGGGGAGGGACCTGGGTTTCGTGCAGGCTACTGGGCCCGGCCACCTCCTGGCTGCCACTTACCCCAGCCTCCTCCTGGCTGAGACTTTCCTGTGTATGAAAAAGGGACATAGTTTTAGTTTTTGGTTCATCAATCACACACAATTTTCAGCTCATGACTGTTGCAAATTGAATGATAATAAATAGAAAAGACTTTCATTCTGACCCCAGCATTTTTCTTTCTTGTCCCAATCATTTGTGGCCACTACTGTCTACTGATATGTAAAACACTTATATGTTTATATATATTATATGATATGTAAAATCAGACATTACTGATCAATAACAACATCTAGTTAACATCATTAATTGTTTCACTAGAAATGTGTTGAACAATGCTATTATACCTTGCTCAAGCTGGGCTCCTCCACTTCTTCCTGGCTGGAAGGCCCAGGTTGGACGTTGTAAGCCTCAGCTGAGGTGGAAGGAAGCCTTGAAGGAAGACTGGAGAGTGCTGGCCTGGGTTCAGTCTGGCCTGCCAGAAAATGCAGTCTGTCATAGTACCACAGCCTGGGTACATAAATGTCATCTGCTGCAGCTCCTGATCTATGGGAATCCTGGACCTTCTTGCACTCCCTATTATAAGTGCTCCTCATGCCACCAATTAGGGCCTTCAAATAGGGGATGTCTGCCGTGGGGATCACCGGCTTCACAAATTCCAGCAATTGATGCAGCGCTGCCTTCCTGTTTTATTGTTTTAAAAGGGGTGCTTTACCTGCCACAGACAGGGCAGCTCCCTGTACATATCAATGAATATGGGGATAAAGTTCTCATCACTGAATAGATCCATTTTCTCTGCAAAACACAACACAAGACAAACCCTAATGTCAGGCTAAACTCTCCTAATCTTGTCAGAATATAGGCCTCTATCTATAAGCAGTATAGGCCACTGATGCACCAAGTTAAAATTGTACCTTCGCTCTAACGATCTGCGCTTCCGATACTCCTTCCTCCTCTCACAGATCAGAAGTACGACGCACGCGTGTTATGCTTTATATACATTGCAAATGCATGAAACTCCCTCTTGTCTTTCGGCGCAGTGGGAGAGCACATGGCGGAGAAAGAGCAAGTGCATGCAGAGGAGAGCAGCAACAACGAAAGCCCAGAGCCACGAACGTCCAGATCCCGGATGAGATTTAAGGCCTTAAATATGTCCTTTATAGAGATGATGGAGATGGTGGACATCTTGAAGAGGGCTGACTATGATGGGAAGCGTGGACCTTACCCAAACTCAAATGTCAGAAAGGCCAAGATCATGGCTAAAGTTGTGAAAAGTCTGCACAGGAATTTTGGGGTACGACGATCCAAGGATCAATTGAGGAAACGCTGGTCAGACCTGAAATTGAGGGAGCAGGATCAGTACAGAAAGATCAAGAGAGTTCTTCAAAAGAGTAAGTAGTCGTCGTGTGTCCCTTTTATTATTATTACTTGCATGCTGCTCCATGTCCTTTTCTTTACTGTTGTACAGTTTAAAATGGCAACTTTCAGGTTCCTGGGCACAGCAATCGTTCATAGTGGTAGGTAGGTTGACCAAAGCACAAAAACCCAAGGTAAGTATAGTAGCAAGTCCTAGTTGCAATCTTGGAACACCCAATATGAGGATAACATACGACTGGTCTAAACTACGTGGCATGTTCACCAATGCCAGAAGCCTGGCGGACAAGATGGGTGAACTAGAGATACTGTTGTAAAAAGGAGGATTTGGATTTTGTGGGAATTTCAGAGACCTGGTTCAACAGCTGTCATGATTGGCTGGCAAACATTCAAGGGTATACCCTTTATCGCAAGGCTATAGAGGGTAAAAAAGGGGGAGTAGTATGCCTATATATCAAGAATAATGTACAAGCGAATGTGAGAGATGACATCACTAGGGAATCTAGGTAGGAGGTGGAATCCCTATGGGTAGAGCTCCAAAGGGATGAAGCTAAGGGGAAAATAACACTGGGAGTATGCTATAGGCTCCCTAACCTGAGGGAGGAAGTGGAGATAGATCTCCTATCTCAATTTGAAATAGCAGCAAGGATGGGAAGTGTTATCATAATGGGGGATTTTAATTATCCATAGACTGGGCAGAGGGAACCGCGGATTCATCTAAGGCTCACCAGTTCCTTAATGTCTTGCAGGACAATTTTATGGGTCAGATGGTAGACGCACCAACCAAAAATAAAGCATTACCGGATCTATTGATTACCAACAATACAGACCTTATCACGGATGTGGAAATACGGGGCAATTTAGGTAACAGCAATCACAGGTCAATTCGTTTCAGTATAAATCACACAAATAGGCAACATAAAGAGAATACAAAGACACTGAATTTCAAAAGAGCCAACTTCCCTAAATTACAAACCTTGCTAGAAGGCATAAACTGGGATAAAATCTTAGGAACAAAGAACACGGAGGAAAGATGGGTTTGCTTTAAGAGCATATTAAATAAGGGCATTAGCCAATGCATCCCATTGGGTAATAAATTTAAAAGAGCGAACAAAAGTCCTGGATGGCTTAACTCCAATGTAAAAATGCATATAAAAGCAAAGGAGAAGGCCTTCAAAAAATACAAGGTTGAGGGATCATCATCATCAGCATTCAGACTTTATAAAGAATGCAACAAGAAATGTAAGGACGGCTAAGATAGAACATGAAAGACACATAGCGGAGGAGAGCAAAAAAATCCCAAGAAATTCTTTATGTAAACAGTAAAAAGGGAGGACAGACCATATTGGCCCTATAAAGAATGAGGAAGGACATCTGGTTACAAAGGATGGGGAGATGGCGAAGGTATTGAATTTATTCTTCTCCTCAGTCTTCACGAGGGAATCGGGGGGCTTCAGTAACCAAAACTGCAGTGTTTATCCTCATGACACATCACAGGAAGCACCTTCATGGTTGTCACGAAGCTTGGAATAGTGGCTGATTCATAATGCTGGGACAAATACTACTAGGAGACGCTGATGTCAATTCCAGCCACCTGTCTGTTGCCTGCTAGAATGTGTATTGTAAATAAGTCTACTATGGGATCTAAGAGTCATTAGATCCCCATTGTTGTTCGTGTTAATTAACTCTGCTATTGTGTGAAGAAGAGTCTATGTTGATTGTGTTTTCTTAGCTACAAGACGACCAGTCTGGCCTAAAGGTCATGTCTGAGTCATCTAGGCTGTCTAAAGGGATTAGTTAATTAGCCCATGTTAATTAGGTTTCTGGTCACAGGTGTATGTTCAGAGTATATGAATCGGAGGAATGCACCTCCACTTTTAGTGTATAAAAGAGCCTGTATTTTGCAATAAAAGAGATTCCTGGTTGAACTTACATACAGCCTGCTTGGTGTTTGTTCTGAGCTATCACAACTGGGTTAGAACGGCACATAGCTGTAGTTCTAATCCCGGAGCATTGGATGACCGAGCAATCAGATGTTGCGATCTGCAATCCGATTCTATAGCAGCAGAGGAGTGTCGGGAGAGTGGAACCGAGTGAGCAAGGGGCTCGTTACATTGGTTGGCAGCGGTGGGATTTGCTCTCCAGTTACTGGTACACTCCAAACCACCACAGTGAATGGCCAGCTATGCAGCCTGCAGGAGAGCCACGCTGAAAGACTTACTTGAGAGCCGTTGAGGGACAGGTGGGACAAAGAACAAGGCCACCCTGATCAGTGAGCTAGCCAAGATGGATCAGAGGGATGGTGATGCGGGACCCCGGTTAGTTGAAGACTTGTTTCAGCAACAAGTTCGAGAGCGGTTGGCATTATACGGTGCTAACCCATCAGAGACCGCCATACATAATGCCATTAGAGACATCCAGCTGCAGGATGAGCGACAAGAGAGAGAACTAGAGCGGCAACATGAGCGGAGAATGGCGGAAATACGGCACTCGAAGACAACACCTAAAGATACAGCGCCTTTCCGTAAGTTGCCCTTTCGGGCGTTCAAACTATTTAAGGAAGGAGAGGAGGAAATTGAAGCGTTCCTGCAGGACTTTGAGAGACTATGCCAGATACATAAATGTACTGTCCCAAGATTGGGTTGCCTTACTGGTGAGTAATTTGACTGGCAGAGCAGCTGATGCGTATCGGGCCCTGGAGGAAGAGGACGCTAAAGGTTATGACTGAGTAAAAGAAGCTCTGCTAGCCTGATTTGCCATTACACCCAAAGCCAGTCGGAGTAAGTTTAGAGAATCCCGGAAACAAGCCAACATAACATACGTGGAGTGGGCACATCCTCTGCATCGGAACCTTAAGGGCTGATTCCAGGGAAGCCACGCTCATACCATAGAGGACATCACCCAGCTAGTACTCTTAGAACAGTTCTTTAACCACACCCCTCCGGTGGTACGGGATTAGGTGTGAGATAAGCGACCACAGACTGTACAGCAAGCGGCTACTTTGGCTGATGAATATCTGGACTCTCGAAGGTCAGGCGAAAGCAAGCGCTATCCATTATCTCGGCCCAGTTTACCAGCCTCTAACCCAACTTCAGTACCTCAGTGGTCTGCCTCTAGACCCCCAACCTGACCCAACCCTCCTAACGGACCTAAGTGCTATACCTGTAACCGAACCGGTCATCTGCAGTGATATTTTCCTACCCGATCTACGAGGTATCGAGAGACTGCTCATCCATCCAGAACAGTGGCTCATTGCTTCCAGAACGAGCCCAACCATCGAGATGTTCAGGAAGAGTTTGGCGAACTTTTTGAGGCTGATCCCGTCTGAGCTGCTGCCGGAGATAATGGGCAGCACCATCATCAGGCAGTATGGGTTAATGGGCAGCCGGCCCAGGGACTCCGTGATTCCGGGGCTACGATTACCCTCATCCAGCCTCACATGATTCCCCAGTCGGCCCGGACCAGCCAGACTGTTGCAGTCAGGGTAGCAGGGGGCCAGGTGCTACGTTTATCCACCGCCCAAGTCCTCTTGGATTGGGGCTCAGGGGAGCGACAAGTGCGAGTACTACGTGAGTTACCCACGGAAGTACTTTTGGGGAACTATTTGGGGCATTTGACTTCCTCATATGCCGCAGAGGCCGCCATGGCCGTGACCACCCGACGTCAGAGCCAACTTCAAGGCAACTCCACTCCTATGGGGACCCAGGTAAGACCAAATCCTCCTACATTACCCCGACTTAACAACCCCGTGTCCTGGGATTCTCCCTCCGACATTACTCAAGAGACTCAGAATGACCCAACATTAGCTGGTTATCGGGACAGGGCGGGCAAGGATCCAGGGGGTTGGGGGAAGACAGAATAGAGTGGGAGGGGGGGTTTCTATATCGTTACACCGAGGGAATGGGTAAGCGACAGGGTCCCCACAAACAGCTAGTTGTAGCCCAGAAATACAGACGGGAGCTATTGCGGCTGGCTCACGACATCCCCTTGGCCGGACATTTAGGGATAGCTAAGACCCAAGGTCGGTTGTCTCATGCGTTCTTCTGGCCCAGATTACATGCTGAGGTGCGAGAATACTGCCGGACCTGTGAGACTTGTCAGAAAGTAGGGAAGACAGGGGATCACCCAAAAGCCTCGCTGCAACCCCTGCCGATCATTAGAGAACCCTTTAGCCGCATAGCGGTTGATATTATAGGCCCACTGGCCCGCCCCAGTGCCACTGGGAAGAAGTATATTCTTACGGTGGTGGATTACGCCACCCGCTACCCGGAGGCCATTCCCTTATCCAATATCCAGGCTGATACAGTAGCAGATGCCTTACTGCAGGTATTCACTAGGGTAGGGTTTCCCCAGGAGATATTGTCCGATCAGGGTACCCAGTTCACAGCCGAGCTGACGCAGCAGCTCTGGCGTCTCTGTGGGATTAAACCCCTCCAGAGTGCCCCCTACCACCCTCAGACTAACGGGCTGTGTGAGAGATTTAACAGGACCCTGAAACAGCTGCTTCGGGCCTTCGTGGAGAGTAGGAAGGATTGGGAGAAATATCTTTCCCATCTACTGTTCGCCTATAGAGAGGTACCCCAAGAAGTACCCCAAGAGTCCACAGGGTTTTCCCCATTTGAGCTGTTGTATGGGCGAAGGGTTATGGGGCCCTTAGACTTAGTGAGGGCCCAGTGGGAGGGGGTAGAGGATCCAGAAGGCCTCCCCATCCTTAGTTATGTCTTGGAACTCCGGGAGCGTCTGCGGGAACTTACCGATCTAGTCCATGAGAATATGCAATTGGCCCAGAGTCAGCAGAAGGTTTGGTATGATCGGTCTGCGCGGAATCGCACCTTTTATATTGGACAGAAAGTCCTAGTACTAAAACCCTTAAGCAAAATAAATTACAGGCCTCCTGGTAGGGCCCCTGTCAGGTGGAAAAACAGCTGTGCGATACCACCTACGTGGTTGCCAGCTGTGCAGACAGACATTAAGAGGACGTTCCACATTAATATGATGAAGGCCTATCATGAGAGGACAGAGGCCGTAGCCGCCATATGCGCTCCTGCCACCGGGGACTCTGAATATCTACCGATGCTGGAGCTTCCCGAAATCAGTAACTGTTCCAGGGGTGTGGAAGATATATGGCTAGGAGATAGATTAGGATCCCAAGAACGAGTACAGGCCAGAGAATTACTCCAGGACCGGCAGGAGATGTTCTCGGCACTCCCTGGGTACACTCACATAGCTGTGCACAAGGTAGAGACCCCCTGAGACAACCAGCCTATAGGATTCCCGGAGCAGTGCAAGAAGGGATGAGAGCGGAGATTAGGGAGATGCTCGAGTTAGGGGTGATCGAACCATTGACAAGCCCCTGGGCTTCCCCTGTAGTATTAGTCCCAAAACGGGATGGCACGACCCGATTTTGTGTGGACTATAGGCGACTGAAAGACTGTACTGTGACAGATGCCTACCCTATGCCTGGAGTGGACGAATTGCTGGACAAAATAGCTCAGGGACATTATCTGACAACTATTGACTTATGTAAGGGCTACTGGCAGATTCCCTTGGAAACGGAAGCAATTCCAAAGTCGGCCTTCATCACCCCGTTCGGCCTTTACCGGTTTTCGGGTAATGCCATTCGGGATGAAGAATGCTCCGGTTACCTTCCAGTGGATGATAGATGAACTCCTCGATGATCTGCAAGATTTTGCATGCGCATACCTTGATGACATCGCAATCTATAGCCAGACATGGGAGGAACATCTTAGACACCTGGGAATAGTGCTAGATAGGATCCGAGCCGCTAACCTGACCCTGAAGCCAGACAAATGTAATATCGGGATATCTGAGGTGCAATATCTGGGACATAGAGTGGGGTGAGGGAAGCAGAGGCCAGAACCTGCAAAAATCGAGGCCGTCCTAAACTGGCTAGTTCCCAGAACCAAGACCCGGTACTTGCATTTTTAGGGACAGCAGGGTACTACAGGAAGTTTGTACCCCACTATAGTGACATAGCCAAACCCCTGATGGACCTGACCAAAAAGACTCTCCCTAGACAGGTCCTGTGGTCCCCGGAGTGTGGGACAGCGTTTCATCAGTTAAAAACCGCCCTAACGCAAGCTCCCATACTGGCGGCACCCGATCCTAACAAACGCTTTGTCATTCATACTGATGCCTCCATGTTCGGACTGGGAGCCATACTAAGTCAAGTTGGCGATGACAGGAAAGAGCACCCGGTGGCGTATCTCAGCCGCAAGTTGTTACCCCGTGAAGTTGGATATGCTGCTGTGGAAAAAGAGTGTTTGGCCTTAGTCTGGGCTTTAAAGAAATTGCAGCCCTATGTGTATGGACGCTCTTTTACCGTCATGACAGACCACAATCCTTTGAAATGGCTTAACCGGGTGGCGGGAGAGAACGGCCGATTACTAAAGGTGGAGCCTGGCTTTGCAACCGTACATCACCATACAATATCGGCCAAGGCCTCAAAACAGGAATGCGGATGGGTTATCCTGGCAGACGGACCTGGAACCTTAAGACTACTATTCCAACATCCTCGAGTTGACCCGTTTGGGGTCCCACTGTGGCTGTTGGACTGTTTCCCAGGGGGGAGTATTGTCATGAAGCTTGGAATAGTGGCCGATTCATAACGCTGGGACAAATACAGCTAGGAGACGCTGATGTCAATTCCAGCCACCTGTCTGTTGCCTGCTAGAATGTGTATTGTAAATAAGTCTACTATGGGATCTAAGAGTCATTAGATCCCCATTGTTGTTTGTGTTAATTAACTCTGCTATTATGTGAAGAAGAGTCTATGTTGATTGTGTTTTCTTAGCTACAAGACGGCCAGTCTGGCCTAAAGGTCATGTCTGAGTCATCTAGGCTGTCCAAAGGGATTAGTTAATTAGCCCATGTTAATTAGGTTTCTGGTCACAGGTGTATGTTCAGAGTAATATGAGCCAGAGGTATGCACCTCCACTTTTAGTGTATAAAAGAGCCTGTATTTTGCAATAAAAGAGATTCCTGGTTGAACTTACATACAGCCTGCCTGGTGTTTGTTCTAAGCTATCACAACTGGGTTAGAACGGCACATAGCTGTAGTTCTAATCCCAGAGCATTGGATGACCGAGCAATCAGATGTTGCGATCTGCAATCTGATTCTATAGCAGCAGAAGAGTGTCGGGAGAGTGAAACCGAGCGAGCAAGGGGCTCGTTACAATGGTTAACAGAGGACAGAATTAAATTTAGACTTGAGAAACTTAACAATAATAAATCACCGGGACCAGATGGCTTGCACCCGAGGGTACTTAGGGAACTTAGTCAAGTTATTGCCAGACCGTTGTTCCTAATTTTTACAGTCTACTGACTGGAATGGTGTCAGCTGATTGGAGAAAAGCCAATGTAGCACCAATATTTAAAAAGGGCCCAAAATACATCCCTGGGAAATACAGACCAGTTAGCCTAACATCAATAGTATGTAAACTCTTGGAGGGGATGATAAGGGACTATATACAAGATTTTAGTAATGAGAACGGTATCATTAGAAGTAATCAGCATGGATTCATGAAGAATCGTTCTTGCCAAACCAATCTACTAACCTTCTATGAGGAGGTGAGTTGCCAGCTAGATAAAGGAAGGCCCGTAGACGTGGTATATCTGGATTTTGCAAAAGCATTTGACACAGTTCCCCATAAAAGTTTACTGTACAAAATAAGGTCCGTTGGCATGGACCATAGGGTGAGTACATGGATTGAAAACTGACTACAAGGGTGAGTTTAGAGGGTGGTGATAAATGGGGAGTACTCAGAATGGTCAGGGGTGGGTAGTGGTTCTGTGCTTGGACCAATCCTGTTTAATTTACTCAGAAACGACCTGGAGGATGGGGTAAACAGTTCAATCTCTGTATTTGCAGACGATACTAAGCTAAGCAGGGCCATAACTTCTCCGCAGGATGTGGAAACCTTGCAAAAAGATCTGAACAAATTAATGGGGTGGGCAACTACATAGCAAATGAAATGTAGAAAAATGTAAAATAATGCATTTGGGTGGAAAAAATATAAATGCAATCTATACACTGGGGGGAGAACCTCTGGGGATGGAAAAGGACCTGGGGGTCCTAGTAGATGATAGGCTCAGCAATGGCATGCAATGCCAAGCTGCTGCTAACAAAGCAAACAGAATATTGGCATGCATTAAAAAGGGGATCAACTCCAGAGATAAAACAATAATTCTCCCGCTCTACAAGACTCTGTTCCGGTCGCACCTAGAGCATGCTGTCCAGTTCTGGGCACCAGTCCTCAGGAAGGATGTACTGGAATTGGAGCGAGTACAAAGAAGGGCAACAAAGCTAATAAAGGGTCTGGAGGATATTATGAGGAAAGGTTGCGAGCACTGAACTTATTCTCTCTGTAGAAGAGACGCTTGAGAGGGGATATGATTTCAATATACAAATACTGTACTGGTGACCCCACAATAGGAATAAAACTTTTACGCAGAAGAGAGTTTAACAAGACTGGTGGCCACTCATTAAAATTAGAAGAAAAGAGGTTTAACCTTAAACTACAGAGGGTTCTTTACTGTATGAGTGGCAGGGATGTGGAATTCCCTTCTACAGGCTGTGGTCTCAGCGGAGGGCATCGATAGTTTCCAGAAACTATTAGATAAGCACCTGAATGACCACAACATACAGGGATATACAATGTAATACTGACATATAATCACACACATAGGTTGGACTTGATGGACTCGTGTCTTTTTTCAACCTCACCTACTATGTAACTATGTAACTATAGTAAACATTGTTCGTTCACCCACTAATACAATGTTTTGTTCAGATACAGGTTAACTACATTTGTTCAGGCCTATTTGAATTAAAAGAAGTTTATGACATTGTCTAGATGGGTTTGTACTAGAATGAAATGCACATGTACTTGATTCAGTGTAAGGAGAGAACACTCAGCAGCTGTTTACACATCTGGACGCAGGAGCATTAGTGTGGGACACCATAACAAACTTTTTAGGGTGTCCCACACAGGTGCTTCAGTGGATACTAGGGGTGTCTCCATGTGTGAAGATTGTACAAAAAAGGTAAGTATTCCAGCTTTAGAAAGGGAAAAAAATAAATGTCTTCAGCTTGGAACTCTGCCAGAAAAGACAATTGTATGACACTTCCAAGCAATGTTTCATATTACCATTTCTGGCCTCAAATATCTGTGTGCTAAGTATACCTTTTCTTTATTCACATAGGGGGGAAAAGACTCGGGAAATTATTTCCGAAAGAAAAGCAAATCCCCACACCACAACCAGAAGATGTGGAGGAAGGAAAGGTTTATGAAGTGGGCGAAGTAGTGACCACCCCAGGTGAGTGTCTGAGACCACAGCTTCAGGTAATAGATGGATGCCTGCATATTTATAATACATGGTGTGTTTTTTAATTTTAGGTGATGTGGAAGTTGTGGAAGAAGATGATTCACATTTCACAAGTGCAAGTGCACACGTCCTCATCAGGGATTAGGGTGTGCAATTGTGATTTACAGAAGATCAAGGAAGACATCAATGATGTGGAAAAAAGACTCAAAAACATCATTGATTTTAGAGGCAGAATCTAAAAAACCCTAAAATTCTTCTAGTTTGTTTTTATTTTTATTATTTTCACACATTTTATATATTTCTTAGAAAGCCAAATTTTGAAGATGCACACAGTGTGTCAACATGTGCTATTTGCAATCATGGGGTATGAAGGTATGCATTTTGGGGGTGCAACCCCTTCCTCACAAATAAAGTAGATGAGAGGAAGGGGTTGCACCCCTGAAAAACGTCCATTGATCCCCCATGACGGGAGCTAGCACATGTTGACATTAGGCATGGGATCAGGAGGGAAATCCCCATTTTGACTCTCAATTTGTGTGCATCTTCAAAATTTGGCTTTCACAGGGGTGACATCACCCCATCTGATGAAGGCAATATCAACATAGTTTGGACATACTAATGTCTGATATTGCCTTCACTTTGTCAAAGTTGAACTTTGTAAGTTCCTAAGTTGTGTATTGCTTTATGGTTTTAAACATGCCTGTTTTAACACAAAAAAGGCTATTTGTACTGTCAAAAACAAAAAATTTTATTACTAAAATATGTTGGTTTGTTCAAAAACCATTTTCTAACACCCATGTGAATGTGCACAGAGTAAAAAGTTTTCTAATCAACAATGTGTGGCTTGTTCTTTTAATGCTCAATATCATTTTTTGGACTGGTGTTTACACTGAAATGAGGGTTATTTACTAAAGGCAAATCCACTTTGCAGTGCACTTGTACTGCAAAGTGGATTTTCCTTTAGTAAATAACCCCTAAAGTGCTTTATAATTTGCCACAATCATGCCATTTTCGTGACTCTGCAAAATTCATTAATGGTGCTGAAAATGATGTATATTTTTAACAGTAATACATACATACATTAACAACAAAAACAAGGTGTGTGTGTAGCAGACCCATAACATAATAATAGTTTGCTGTCAGGTCACCTGAGACCAGGTGACACATGCACTCCCTGTATGAGTCGGCAGTGCACCGCTAAGATAGTGGGCCCTAGGACTGACTGCTGCGGATAGTACCCAGGGAGGTTCAGGAAGCAGGTCTACTGGATCACTAATACAGATCCCAGTGGGAGCTAGAGCATAGATTCCCCAGGGTGCGGAGTCTAAGAGCCAGCAAGTGTTCACCAGAGGCTCTAGTGGTGAGGATGGACTGCGCTGCAGCCTGGCTCCAGGTCGCGGCCCCTAGGGTCTCACAGCTCCCGCTCACGGTAGACTACAGGAGAAGGAACCAGCAGGCTGGAACAACAAGGATAGTAAAGGAATAAGGCAGAGGTCAGGGCGACTTGCAGACAGGAATAACAGAGTACACGCCAAAGGTTCAGGGTCACAGGCAAACAGGGATAGTCGGGGACACGCCAAAAAGGTCAGGGTCACGAGCATACAGGAATAGTCGGATATACGCCAAGGTCGATAACAGAGACAAATGAAGAGCACACGGCAAGCAGGAAACAGGAAGCCAAACACACAATGAATACACAATGGTTGATCAGCACCGCTGGCTTGCAGTGCACAGTTTAATATAGGGTTCCCTGATAAAACTATAGCATGATATGACACATAAGTGGAGTCTGAGAAACTGCACACCCCTAAATAGTAAATCTCAAAAAAGCAGGAAGTTCCCAGTGGGGTTTTCAAGCAGCAATTTGAGAGTCACAAAAAGTATATTGTATAAGATAAAATATTTTGATTTTTAATTGGACAAAGGACAAATGGACAACACTATACAAAAGTTAAAACATGAGCTCTGGTTTACAACTGCGCAAGACTACTAGAAAAGGGAAAAAAGAGTGGACAATACCAAGAGAATAAAATACAAATATGTATAGGGCCTGGGGTGGAGCCATGCTTAGAGGAGAGGTTATAAAAACAGCCAGGTGAGAGTGGCTGGCCTCTTAGTCTGAACACATGAGGAGAGGTAAACTGACAGAGAAAGATTACTGCATAACCATGACACTGAAGATATTGCAACCTCATGCATCAAATAAATTACATTTGCACTATTAAAGAAAATGGCCAAAAAAAAAAAGCCCATTGGGGAACCTAGGAGACAGCTAAAAGAAACACAAGCAGTAAATTAAAGGAAATATTATTTCAGTTTAACCACTTCCCGCCCGGCCTATAGCAGAATGACGGCCGGGAAGGGGCTCTGTTATCCTGACTGGGCGTCCCGTGGCGGCACGCAGCGCGGCGATCGCGAGTCTGACACCCCGCATCTCCGATCGTGATAAGAAGCCTCTGTCAGAGGCTTACCAGGTGATCAGCTGTGACCAATCAGTAAACGGCATTCCTTGGTTCGCGCTGACAGGGAGAGCTGATCGGCGGCTCCCCCTGTCAGGGGGGGTCTGTGCTGATAATCAGCACATTGATTATCAGCACAGCCCCCTCAGATGTGCAAAAACACTACCAATGAGTGCCCAGCATTCCCCCAATAAAAAAAACCTTCAAGTGCCCACCACAGTGCCAATCAGAGCCCACCACAGCGCCAATCAGTGCCCACCACAGTGCCAATCAGTGCCCACCACAGTGCCAGTGCCCAGCAGTAACACCTGTCAGTAACACATCAGTACCTCATCATCAGTGCTGCCGCCCATCAGTGACACCTGTCAGTGCCAATCAATACCATCTATCAGTGCCAATCAGTGCTGCCTGTCAGTGCCCATCACAGCGCCCATCAGTGCCCATCAGTGCGGCCTGTCAGTGCCGCCTATTGGTGCACATCAGTGCTGCATATCAGTGCCGCCTATCAGTGCCCATCAGTTCTACATATCAGTGCCCATCAGTGCCACCTTATCAGTGCCAACTCATCAGTGCCCATCAGTGCCACCTCATCAGTGCCCGTCAGTGAAGGGGAAAACAAAATTTTATGACAAAAACTAAGAAAAACTTTTTTTTTCAAAAATGTTGGTCTTTTTTAGTTTGTTTATCAAAAAATAAAAACCCCAGAGGTGACCAAATACCATCAAAAGAAAGCTCTATTTGTGGGAAGAAAATGATAAAAATTTTGTTTGGGTACAGTGTTACATAGCCGCGCAATTATCATTCAAATTGTGACAGTGCTAAAAGTTGAAAATTGTCCTGGGCAGGAAGGGGCGAAAGTGCCTGGTATTGAAGTGGTTAACTAAAAATATTTATTTTTAAAATGTTTATTAAACATTTTCTGGCATATCAAAGGCCCCCCTACCTGCAAAGTACTCCATATATTTTATACAGACCTCGCGTGCGCTTTGGGGGGGTCAAGCACTGAAAACCTGATATGAACCCACAAGCACAAACTGAAGACCAGTAACGATAGGAAAAGCACGAGCCTGAAAAGCGCGAATCATCTCTCGCCAAACTTCTACTAACACGAGATTAGCAGAAGGAGCCCAAAGGGTGGCGCACTTGGTATTGAACTTTCCTTTTCTAGAGCCGTCATACGTCACCGCGTTCTTGACGTTCGGAATTTCCGACAAGATTTGTGTGACAGTGTGTATGTAAGACAAGTTTGAGCCAATATCCGTCGGAAAAAAAAACAGGATTTTGTTGTCGGAATGTGCGATCATGTGTACGCGGCATTATGCCCCGTACACACGGTCGGATTTTCCGACGGAAAATGTGTGATAGGACCTTGTTGTCGGAAATTCCGACCGTGTGTAGGCTCCATCACACATTTTCCATCGGACTTTCCGACACACAAAGTTTGAGAGCAGGATATAAAATTTTCCAACAAAATCCGTTGTCGGAAATTCCGATCGTGTGTACACAAATCCAACGGACAAAGTGCCACGCATGCTCAGAATAAATAAAGAGATGAAAGCTATTGGCCACTGCCCCGTTTATAGTCCCGACGTACGTGTTTTACGTCACCGCGTTCAGAATGATCGGATTTTCCGTCAACTTTGTGTGACCGTGTGTACGCAAGACAAGTTTGAGCCAACATCCGTCGGAAAAAATCCTAGGATTTTGTTGTCGGAATGTCCGAACAAAGTCCGACCGTGTGTACGGGGCATTAGAGTGCAGGTAGAAAAATGTTCCTGAGCTGTAGGTAGGTTGTAGGCAGCTGTAGTGAATGAATTTTGAGTGTTCTGATCAGTGCGCCACAGCACAATCAAACTACAAGTCTGTCTTCCATAGTGGCGGACGGGAATTGTAGTTTTTAAATTTGCAAATTCCTGTGAATGAATGATGCAGCTGTGGTAGAGGAGCCCTGCACAGCTGCGCCGATTTTAACCACTTGCAGACTGCCCCATAGCACATTTACTGCTACAGCCCAATGAATAGTGGAGAGGCGACCCCGTGTCACGCTGTGGATTAGCAATATACGCCTGATTATGGGAAAAGCAGGCATGCTAATTACACACCTGTGGGCTGGGTTCATAAACATCCCAGGGATAGAGCTTAGAGCTCCCACTTGGAGACAGCTCAACCCAGGCAGACAGGAAGTCTGGCCGGAGTCAGGAGGACTCGACCCTACAGATGCGACATCTGTGTATGAGTGTCAGGAGGACACCCATGTTCCCTAGGAGAGGGAGGCTGCAGCTGGCAAATTGAGCATACGCTCTGAGGAGCAACCCAAAAGCCTAGGCGTGAGGTCTGAAGCAGCGGTGCTGCAAGTGAGTAGGCCAGGAGACTGAAGGTTTGAACTATACAGTAATGGTGGAACCCCCTGCAAGGGAAATGGCTGTTATTTTCTTTGAACTTTGTTTCCTTTAAATAACAGTGGGCTGCCAAGCCATTAAAATACAGTCTGGACTAACACGTGTTCCTCAAACTGCATGCACCAATTGAGTATAATCACCCCTGAATCGTACTACATACAGTGCTGTGAAAAATGATTTGCCCCTTCCAGATTTTTTATTTTTTTGCATATTTCTCACACTTAAATGATTCAGACCATTAAACAAATTTTAATATTACACAAAGATAACCCAAGTAAATCCAAGCTGCAGTTTCTAAATTATTATTTCATTTATTAAGGGAAAAAAGCTGTTCAAACCTGCCTGGCCCTATGTGAAAAAGTAATTGTCCCCCTCCCATGCTGAATCATGAATGAATTGTGATTAACTGCAATTTTTTGGAAAGCAGAGTTAAATTTCACTTGCCACACCCAGGCCTGATTACTGCCAGACCTGTTGAATCAAGAAATCACATAGATAGAAGCTGTCTGACAAAGTGAAGCATGCTAACAGATCACAAAAAGTCACACATGCCACAATCTAAAAAAATTTCAAGAACAGATTAGAAACAATGTAATGTACATATATTGGTCTAGGAAAGGTTTCAAAGCCATTTCTAAGGCTTTGGAACTCCAGTGAACCACTGGGAAAGCCATTATCCACAAAAGGAGATAACTTGGAACAGTGGCGAACCTTCCCAGGAGTTGCCGGCCTACAAAAATTACTCCAAGAGCATGACGACAACTCATCCAGGAGATCGTAAAAGAACCCAGAACATCATCTAAAGAACGACAGGCCTCACTTGCCTCAGGTAAGATCAGTGTTCATGATTCAACAATAAGAAAGAGACTGGGCAAAATTGTCATCTATGGGAGAGTTCCTAGGCCAAAGCCACTGCTGACCAAAAAAGAACACAAAGGCTCATCTCACATTTACCAAAAAACATTGTGATTATCCCCAAGACTTTTAGGCAAATATTCTGTGGACTGATGAGACAAAAAACTTAAATTTTGGAAGGTGTGCGTCCCGTTACATCTGGCATAAAACTAATACATTGATACACAATATACTCAAAACAAGATCATACCAACAGTCAGACATGGTGGTTGTAGCGTGATGGGTCTGGGGCTGCTTTGCAGCTTTAGGACTTGGACGACTTGCCATAATTGACGGAACCATGAATTCTGAACTCTACCAGAAAATCCTAAAGGAGAATGTCCAGCCATCAGTTCGTGACCTCAAGCTCAAGTGCACTTGGGTTATGCAGCAGGACAATGATCCGAAACACAACAGCAAGTCCACCTCCAAATGGTTAAACAAAGTGAAATTTAGGTTTTGGAGTGGCCTAGTCAAAGTCCAGACTTAAATCCATTTGGGATGCTGTATCATGACCTTACACAGGCCATTCATGCTGGAAAACCCTGCAATGTGGCTGAATTAAAACAATTGTTCAAAGAAGAGTGGGCCAAAACTGCTCCACAGCAATGTGAAAGACACATTGCCAGTTATCGCTAACGCTTAATTGCAGTTGTTGCTGCCAAGGGTGAAACAACAAGTTATTAGGTCTAGGGGGCAATTACTTTTCACAGCACTGTGTGTGTATGTATATATATATATATATATATATATATATATATATATATATATATACACACACACACACACACACACAATATATATATATATCTACATATACACACACTGGGGACGGAAAGTATTCAGACCCCCTTACATTTTTCACTCTTTGTTATATTGCAGCCATTTGCTAAAATCATTTAAGTTCATTTTTTTCCTCATTAATGTATACACAGCACCCCATATTGACAGAAAAACACAGAATTGTTGACATTTTTGCAGATTTATTAAAAAAGAAAAACTAAAATATATCACATGGTCCTAAGTATTCAGACCCTTTGATATGACACTCATATTTAACTCGGGTACTGTCCATTTCTTCTGAACATCCTTGAGATGGTTCTACACCTTCATTTGAGTCCAGCTGTGTTTGATTATACTGATTGGACTTGATTAGGAAAGCCACACACCTGTCTATATTAGACCTTACAGCTCACAGTGCATGTCAGAGCAAATGAGAATCATGAGGTCAAAGCAACTGCCTGAAGAGCTCAGAGACAGAATTGTGGCAAGGCACAGATCTGACCAAGGTTACAAAAAATTTCTGCTGCACTTAAAATTCCTAAGAGCACAGTGGCCTCCATAATACTTAAATGGAAGACGTTTGGGACGACCAGAACCCTTCCAAGAAAACAGTTGGCCCACCTCCCTTGTTTTGATGCACTTGGCTTGTTTTTTTAGCTGGTTTTTCAATCGGTCTTCACCACAACCAGCTGTATACTTCAATCTCCAGACATGATGCAGATCTGTCCATTGAAGGCGAAAGCCGCCATCTCCCAGCTCTTCTAGAGGACTTGTCTGGTATCCATCTTTGCAATCAGATGAAGCCCCTCTGTATCCCCTCCCCCCAGGATGGAGCGACCGCAAGAGGCAGAAAGGGGGGGGGGGGGTGACGATCGTTGCACTCTTCTTGATGACTTTGTGGAGAACTGATGATCGGAATACCGATCGGTCACAACCAGGATGGCGTCTCTTCATCAAGGTGAAGGCCTTCACTTCAAGTCCGCAGAGCTGCGCCATTTACAGCTTTAGATTTTCCATGTTGAGGAACTTTTTTGCCAAGTTTATAGAAGAGTGGATGAAATGCATTTGTTTCCTTTTATTATTATTATTATTATTATACAGGATTTATATAGCGCCAACAGTTTACGTAGCGCTTTACAACTTGAGGGTAGACAGTACAAATACAATACAATTTGATACAGTAGGAATCAGAGGGCCCTGCTCCTTCGAGCTTACAATCTAAGAGGTTTTATAAATGTCAGAGTTTATGGAATTCATGGATTATAAAGATTGGATGTTTAATTTTTGACACCCCTCCCCCGTTCTGTTTTTACTTTCCTTTTTTTTTTTTTTAAATAGTTCCTGGCACTAGAGATTAAAAATTATTCCTCAAAAAAAAAAAAGCAACTGCCTGAAGAGCTCAGAGACAGAATTGTGGCAAGGCACAGATCTGGCCAAGGTTACAAAAAAATTTCTGCTGCACTTAAAATTCCTAAGAGCACAGTGGCCTCCATAATACTTAAATGGAAGACGTTTGGGACGACCAGAACCCTTCCTAGAGCTGGCCGTCCAGCCAAACTGAGCTATCGCGGGAGAAGAGCCTTGGTGAGAGAGGTAAAGAAGAACCCAAAGATCACTGTGGCTGAGCTCCAGAGATGCAGTCGGGAGATGGGAGAAAGTTGTAGAAAGTCAACCATCACTGCAGCCCTCCACCAGTCGGGGCTTTATGGCAGAGTGGCCCGACGGAAGCCTCTCCTCAGTGCAAGACACACGAAAGCCCGCATGGAGTTTGCTAAAAAAAACATCTGAAGGACTCCAAGATGGTGAGAAATAAGATTCTCTGGTCTGATGAGACCTTAATAGAACTTTTTGGCCTTAATTCTAAGCGGTATGTGTGGAGAAAACCAGGCACTGCTCATCACCTGTCCCAACAGTGAAGCATGGTGGTAGCAGCATCATGCTGTGGGGGTGTTTTTCAGCTGCAGGGACAGGACGACTGGTTGCAATCAAAGTAAAGATTAATGCGGCAAAGTACAGGGATATCCTGTACAAAACCCTTCTCCAGAGTGCTCAGGACCTCAGACTGGGCCGAAGGTTTACCTCTCAACAAGACAATGACCTGCTAAAATAACGAAGGAGTGGCTTCACAAAAACTCCATGACTGTTCTTGAATGGCCCAGCCAGAGTCCTGACTTAAATCCAAATGAGCATCTCTGGAGAGACCTAAAAATGGCTGTCCACCAACGTTTACCATCCAACCTGACAGAACTGGAGAGGATCTGCAAGGAGGAATAGCAGAGGATCCCCAAATCCAGGTGTGAAAAACTTGTTGCATCTTTCCCATAAAGACTCATGGCTGTATTAGATCAAAAGGGTGTTTCTACTAAATACTGAGCAAAGGGTCTGAATACTTAGGACCATGTGATATTTCAGTTTTTCTTTTTTAATAAATCAGCAAAAATGTCAACAATCCTGTGTTTTTCTGTCAATATGGGGTGCTGTGTGTACATTAATGAGGAAAAAAATGAACTTAAATGATTTTAGCAAATGGCTGCAATATAACAGAGTGAAAAATGTAAGGGGGTCTGAATACTTTCCGCCCCCATTGTATATACACACACACACACACACGTCCAGTGTGGATGATTGGGCTACAGCAGCAAACAGATCAACCAGGCCTACACACGGCAGAGGTCCTTGCAACTGCTGCATCTGGCCCTCTGGATCAAAAAGAACAAGGCCAATTTGAATGGACTTCTGGGATGTTATGCTCATCACTAGATGTGTAGATCATATGCATCCGTAGAGGCACACTCCAAAATGTTTAGTGACATAAGTCGCACGCCTTATGATGCATATATACAGTATATTGGGCACAATGATGACAAATAGATCAGCACTTAGTCCTCCACACACATGAAGTTAAAGCTATATGATAAAGATGAAATATGATAAACTGTAAACCGCTTATTATAGCAATATTGGAGGGACACACACATGTCCTACTGAATGCAGAGCAACAATAAGCAATTCAGAGAGAGAGTTAGGAGAGGCCATGTGGATTTAACATATATCATCCAAATGTATAAAGGTGGAAATCCAACACAACTGTGTAGTAAAAGCGCATTCAGCACTTTAAGGCAACGTTGCAAGAAATAACACCGCCCAGTAAAATATATATTTTGTGCGGAAAACATGGCATTAATATGGCCATAGTATAGCTGTATTAAGAAGTTTCAGTTATTTACAAGATTGTCTTCTGCTTCTCAAGGAAAACAAAGGTTTTCCTGTTGGTGCCTTCGTTAGTATGCTAAAGCCATATGTTGCACATTATAAATGAAAAATAAATTTTCCCTTTTCCCTTCAACTTGTTGTTACACCTTCAGTCTATTTGTCTTCATTCATTTATTTTCTGCCTTCCTTCCATTTACCCCGTCACACCTCTCACTCCCCCACTTCTCCCTCCCCCCTTTTTCCTTTGTCCTATCTCTCTCTTCCATCTTTTTCCTTTTCTCTTTTTTTCTTTCCTTTTTCACCACACTTCCCCACTGCTTCTCTCCTCTCTATTCTAGATTTTTCTCTACACTCTTTTTCCCTCCCATACCCTGCAGGACACCTTTGCATACTCTGCATTTAGCACATACCCCATACTCTCATGACAGTGCTAATTCAATCATTTTAGACCCCTTCTGTAGGATACTTCTGTACCCTGTGCAATGATGCATACCACATTATACCTTCAAGAGATTTAATCTCATACATACTTCATATTTGTATATTTCATACAGTGAGTATGCCTTGCAAGATACATGGGAGCAATTTGGGTCCACATTCTCCTTTCTGACATTGCCATGCCGCCCCCCACGTCTGGTCTCGGTCCTCCTTAACGAGTTCCCCGTCTCTTCAGCTCCCGGGGGAGATGCCCTCTGCCGACCCCTACTTGAGTCCAGTTTCTGTAGCCTTTATCTGACAAGTAAGTATGGGTTGATCGTTTCAGGCCTCTTGCTCTTATCCAATCATGACCGATACTCTAATATATACTTTATCTGTTTTTTCAGACAGCAGATATGCACATCAGCCCCTGATGAAGCGAGAAAAGCTCGCGAAACGCGTCGGTTTAGAGATGTACCATGCATACCTGTTTTACATGTATTACTATTATATTGTGGCTATGTTTTTAGGATTACCATGCAATGTTGCTGTCTTTATGAATCTGTTCACCCATGCTCATGTCTTATATTGGATGATGTTGTTCATTTTCAATAAATCATTTTTATTCCTATACCTGTTCACCCTTTTGATCACCATAAACATCTCATTTAAAGTCCCAGGGGCGACGTCAGTTTCTCTGCTATTTAGGGATGGAGGTGGTTCATGTCAGGGGTGAGTTTTCAGATTCTCTTTTCTATGTGAATGAGTATGGGGTACATCAAACCCCTACCCATTCACCTAGGGAAAAAAAAGTGTCAATAAAAAAAACACATTTAACAGGTTTTTAAAGTAATTTATTAGGCAGCTTCGGGGGTCTTCTTCCGACTTCGGGGGTCTCTTCCTTCTTCTCCGCGGTCTCTTCCTCCTCCGCGCTCTCCGGTTCTTCTCCCGCTCTCCGGTATCTTCTGCCGGGCTCCTCCGCTATCTTCTGCTCTTTTGCCGGCTCTTTTGCTAGCGGTGGCCCGGTCTTCTCCGCCGTCTTCTCCCCTCTTCTCTTCTTCTGATGTTGACACGACGCTCTCTCCTACTGTCATGCCGCGTGCGCGGTCCGCAACGACTTATATAGGGATGGGGCGTGGTCACTGGGTGATGTCACCCGGTGACCCCGCCCCTTATTACGTCACAGTCCTATCATGCATCATGCTTAAAGTCTAAATTTTTTTCTGACACTTGTTTCTTAAGTTAAAATCAATATTTTTTGCTAGAAAATTGCTTGGAACCACCAAACATTATATATATTTTAGCAGAGACCCAAATGGCAATTGCTGCAATATTTTATGTCACACTGTATTTGCCCAGCGGTCTTTTAAATGCAATTTTTGGGGGGAAAAATACACTTCGATGAATAAAAAAATATGACACAGTAAAGTTAGCCCAATTTTTTTGTTTTAATGTGAAAGATGATGTTACGCCGAGAGAATCGTGATTTATCTTCTAAGCAAAAAAATCGTGATTCTTATTTTAGCCAGAATCATGCAGCTCTACCTCTCATCATGCATTTTTAACTTAGAGTCAGCAATCCCGGTCCTCAGTACAATCCCGATCGCCAGTGTAATACACCAGCAGATCTGTAATGGATTTACTGTATATCATTTTGACAAATAAACATCAAATTAATAATTGCAAATAAAAACCTCCACATGTATACAAATTTATGAATACATAGCAAATATAAAAATGTAATTTTAAATAAAAATTATTCTACATAAAGAATCTTTTCAAATTGCCTATAGCTAGGTTATCCCCCTTATATAAAAATACATAGCCTATCAATATACCAAACAAGATATCACAATACAGTGCATACAATGAGAAACTTGAGTTTTTTGAGATCTAGGATGGGACAGACGTTGAGAACCATAAGACCCTTTTCACACTGGAGACGTTTTTCAGGCGATTTAGCGCCAAAAATAGCGCCTGTAAAGTGCCTGAAAAAAGCTTCATCTGCAATCTCAGTGTGAAAGCCCGAGTGCTTTCACACTGGGGCGCTGCGCTTGCAGGACGTCAAAAAAAGTCCTGCAAGCAGATGCTTCGAGGCACTTTAGGAGCGATGCATACACCGCTCCTAAAGCGCCCCTGCCCATTGAAAGCAATGGGCAGCGCCGCCGAAGCACCTCCGCAGCGGTGCTTTGCGGGCGCTTTTAGCCCTTTATTCGGCCGCTAGCAGGGATTAAAAGCGCCCCGCTACCGCCCGAAAAGCGCCGCAAAAATGACGGCTCTAATGCCCTGTACACACGATCGGACATTCCGACAACAAAATCCATCAGATTTTTTCCGATGGATTTTGGGCCAAACTTGTCTTGCATACACACGGCCGCACAAAGTTGTTGGAAAATCCGATCGTTCTGAACGCGGTGACGTAAAACACGTACGTCGGGACTATAAACGGGACAGTAGCCAATAGCTTTCATCTCTTTATTTATTCTGAGCATGCGTGGCATTTTGTGCGTTGGATTTGTGTACACACGATCGGAATTTAAACGATCGGATTTTGTTGTTTGAAAATTTTATATCCTGCTCTCAAACTTTGTGTGTCGGAAATTCCGACAGAAAAAGTCCGATGGAGCCCACACACGATCGGAATTTCCGACAACACAATCAGATCGCACTTTTTCCATCGGAAAATACGACCGTGTGTACAGGGTATTAGAGGTTTGCATAAAAGCTGCAAAACTTTTCATCCTTCAGACCCGAAGAAATCACTCCATGTGATAACAGGTGATTGAGAGTCTGGAAAAAATAAATAAATAAAAAAGAACGGTTCTTCCTTGCAGATTCAAAGAAACATATGAAGGCATAAAGTGCAAAGGGGGAAAGCTCTGAAATGACTCTGGGATTCTTCAAGAGTAGAGTCATTAGAAGTGTATATTTTAGCATTCCCCTCCTCCGTAATATTTGATTAACCTTCCACCAGCAGTTCCTCTTCAAGCTCGTCAAAAAAAGGGATATCAGATTAAAATTCATCCCTCGACACTGAAGAAAAGTGCCCTAGGAGGTAGGTGCAGAGACCAGATATGTGGAGGGAATCAGAGCCACATGGAACCAACTGACCCCCAGGAGATATAATGCAAGGGGAGCCGCATACAGGTTCCTCCCTGCCCGATAAAGGAATTTGGGTAACCCTCTCACCCTTGATCCCTCATTCTCTGCCCTTGCACAGACATTGCCTGCCAACAGTATGTTTGGAAGTTTGCCAAATTTAGCAGTCTAAAGTAAGCTAAGAGAGGCAGGGGGAAATATGTGGGAAGAGGAATTCCAAAATAGTGGCCAGATATGGATGAAGCTGGCGCTGGTCTCCATTAAAATGGTGATGCCACTGCTCATGCATCTTAGCGTCTTTGGGATAATCCAAAAGGGTACTTGGTGTAGTAGTGGCAATATGTATTAACATTCTGTCACTACATTGTATGCACCAATTATTGACCTTGTTACGGTTTAGTTCAGATCTACAATTAAATCGCTAAAAATTGCATGACTTTTAGCTAAAAAAGCAATTTGCTTTAAACTCCTGCAGGTTAAAAAAGTACTGGAGTAGCAAAGGGAAGGTAGATTGCTCTTTTTTTTTTTTTTTTGCATGGGAGTTCAAGTGTGGCAGTTTCCACCATGCAGAATGACTGAACTCAAAGCTGCAAAATTAAAGACAGAGACAGCGCCTGTGTTTAGAGTCTATGAAATGTCTGACTCATTGAAAAGGTGAATCTCTCTAGCAGGCACACTGATAGCAATAAACAATCTCATGGGTGCTTTAAAAATTCCCTAAACACGTTTTTTGCTTTAACCACTTCAGCCCCAGACCATTATGCTGCCTAAGGACCAGAGGACTTTTTCCAGTTTGGCACTGCGTCGCTTTAACTGCTAATTGCGCGGTCATGCAATGCTGTACCCAAACGAAATTTGCGTCCTTTTCTTCCCACAAATAGAGCTTTCTTTTGATGGTATTTGATCACCTCTGCCGTTTTTATTTTTTGCGCTATAAACGGAAAAAGACCGAAAATTTTGAAAAAAAATGATATTTTCTACTTTTTGTTATAAAAAAAATCCAATAAACTCAATTTTAGTCATGCATTTAGGCCAAAATGTATTCCGCCACATTTCTTTGGTAAAAAAAAATGTCAATAAGTGTATATTTATTGGTTTGCGCAAAAGTTATAGCGTCTACAAGCCAGGGTACATTTTCTGGAATTTACACAGCGTTTAGTTTATGACTGCCTATGTCGTTTCTTGAGGTGCTAAATTGGCAGGGCAGTACAAAACCCCCCCAAATGACCCCATTTTGGAAAGTAGACACCCCAAGGAAATTGCTGAGAGGCATGTTGAGCTCATTGAATATTAATTTTTTTTGTCCCAAGTGATTGAATAATGACAAATAAAAAAAAAATTACAAAAAGTTGTCACTAAATGATATATTGCTCACACAGGCCATGGGCATATGTGGAATTGCACCCCAAAATACATTCAGCTGCTTCTCCTGAGTATGGGCATACCACATGTGTGGGACTTTTTGGGAGCCTAGCCGCGTACGGGGCCCCGAAAACCAATCACCGCCTTCAGGATTTCTAAGGGCTTCAATTTTTGTATTCACTCCTCACTACCTATCACAGTTTTGAAGGCCATAAAATGCCCAGATGGCACAAACTCCCCCCAAATGACCCCATTTTGGAAAGTAGACACCCCAAGCTATTTGCTGAGAGGCATGTTGAGTCCATGGAATATTTTATATTTTGACACAAGTTGCGGGAAAGTGACAATTTTTTTTTTTTTTTTTTTGCACAAAGTTGTCACTTAATGATATATTGCTCACACAGGCCATGGACTTATGTGGAATTGCACCCCAAAATACATTTAGCTGCTTCTCCTGAGTATGGGGATACCACATGTGTGGGACTTTTTGGGAGCCTAGCCGCGTACGGGGCCCCGAAAACCAATCTCTGCCTTCAGGATTCCTAAGGGTGTTACATAGTTACATAGTAGATGAGGTTGAAAAAAGACACAAGTCCATCAAGTCCAACCTATGTGTGTTATTATGTGTCAGTATTACCTTACATCCCTGTATGCTACGGTCGTTCAGGTGCTTATCTAATAGTTTATTGAAGCTATCAATGCTCCCCGCTGAGACCACCGCCTGTGGAAGGGAATTCCACATCCTTACCGCTCTTA
This sequence comes from Lithobates clamitans, assembly GCA_037952925.1. NCBI lineage: Eukaryota > Metazoa > Chordata > Amphibia > Anura > Ranidae > Lithobates > Lithobates clamitans. The sequence continues at coordinate 236,138 of JBBGZY010000433.1, read as the reverse complement.
CAATAAAGAACCCTCTACGTAGTTTAAGGTTAAACCTCTTTTCTTCTAATTGTAATGAGTGGCCCCGAGTCTTATTAAACTCTCTTCTGCGAAAAAGTTTTATCCCTATTGTGGGGTCACCAGTACAGTATTTGTAAATTGAAATCATATCCCCTCTCAAGCGTCTCTTCTCCAGAGAGAATAAGTTCAATGCTCGCAACCTTTCCTCATAACTAAGATCCTCCAGACCCTTTATTAGCTTTGTTGCCCTTCTTTGTACTCGCTACATTTCCAGTACATCCTTCCTGAGGACTGGTGCCCAGAACTGGACAGCATACTCCAGGTGCGGCCGGACCAGAGTCTTGTAGAGCGGGAGAATTATCGTTTTATCTCTGGAGTTGATCCCCCTTTTAATACATGCCAATATTCTGTTTGCCTTATTAGCAGCAGCTTGGCATTGCATGCCATTGCTGAGCCTATCATCTACTAGGACCCCCAGGTCCTTTTCCATCCTAGATTCCCCCAGAGGTTCTCCCCCCAGTGTATAGATTGCATTCATATTTTTGCCACCCAAATGCATTATTTTACATTTTTCTACATTGAACCTCATTTGCCATGTAGTCGCCCACCCCATTAATTTGTTCAGGTCTTTTTGCAAGGTTTCCACATCCTGCGGAGAAGTTATTGCCCTGCTTAGCTTAGTATCGTCTGCAAATACAGAGATTGAACTGTTTATCCCATCCTCCAGATCGTTTATAAACAAATTAAATAGGATTGGTCCCAGCACAGAACCCTGGGGAACCCCACTACCCACCCCTGACCATTCTGAGTACTCCCCATTTATCACCACCCTCCGAACACGCCCTTGTAGCCAGTTTTCAATCCAGGTACTCACCCTATGGTCCATGCCAATGCACCTTATTTTGTACAGTAAACGTTTATGGGGAACTGTGTCAAATGCTTTTGCAAAATCCAGATACACCACGTCTACGGGCCTTCCTTTATCTAGATGGCAACTCACCTCCTCATAGAAGGTTAATAGATTGGTTTGGCAAGAACGATTCTTCATGAATCCATGCTGATTACTGCTAATGATATCGTTCTTATTACTAAAATCTTGTATATAGTCCCTTATCATCCCCTCCAAGATTTTACATACTATTCATGTTAGGCTAACTGGTCTGTAATTCCCAGGGATGTTTTTTGGGCCCTTTTTAAATATTGGTGCTACATTGGCTTTTCTCCAATCAGCTGGTACCATTCCAGTCAATAGACTGTCTGTAAAAATTAGGAACAACGTCTGGCAATCACCTGACTGAATTCCCTAAGTACCCTCGGATGCAAGCCATCTGGTCCTGATTTATTAATGTTAAGTTTCTCAAGTCTAATTTTAATTCCGTCCTCTGTTAACCATGGAGGTGCTTCCTGTGTTGTGTCATGAGGATAAACACTGCAGTTTTGGTTACTGAAGCCCCCCGATTCACTCGTGAAGACTGAGGAGAAGAATAAATTCAATACCTTTGCCATCTCCCCATCCTTTGTAACCAGATGTCCTTCCTCATTCTTTATGGGGCCAATATGGTCTGTCCTCCCTTTTTTACGGTTTACATACTTAAAGAATATCTTGGGATTTTTTTTTGCTCTCCTCCGCTATGTGTCTTTCATGTTCTATCTTAGCCGTCCTAATTGCACCCTTACATTTCTTATTGCATTCTTTATAAAGTCTGAATGCTGAGGATGATCCCTCAACCTTGTATTTTTTGAAGGCCTTCTCCTTTGCTTTTATATGCATTTTTACATTGGAGTTAAGCCATCCAGGATTTTTGTTTGCTCTTTTAAATTTATTACCCAATGGGATACATTGGCTAATGCCCTTATTTAATATGCTCTTAAAGCAAACCCATCTCTCCTCCGTATTCTTTGTTCCTAATATTTTATCCCAATTTATGCCTTTTAGCAAGGTTTGTAGTTTAGGGAAGTTGGCTCTTTTGAAATTCAGTGTCTTTGTATTCCCTTTATATTTCCTATTTGTGTGATTTATACTGAAACTAATTGACCTGTGATCGCTGTTACCTAAATTGCCCCGTATTTCCACATCTGTGATCAGGTCTGTATTGTTGGTAATCAGTAGATCCAGTATTGTTTTATTTCTAGTTGGTGCGTCTACCATCTGACCCATAAAATTGTCCTGCAAGACATTAAGGAACTGGCGAGCCTTAAATAAATGCGCGGTTCCCTCCGCCCAGTCTATGTCTGGATAATTAAAATCCCCCATTATGATAACACTTCCCATCCTTGCTGCTAATCCAATTTGTGATAGGAGATCCGTCTCCACTTCCTCCTTCAGGTTAGGGGGCCTATAGCATACTCCCAGTATTATTTTCCCCTTAGCTTCATCCCTTTGGAGCTCTACCCATAAGGATTCCACCTCCTCTCTAGCTCCCTCAGTGATGTCATCTCTCACATTTGCTTGTACATTATTCTTGATATATAGGCATACCCCTCCCCCTTTTTTACCCTCTCTATCCTTGCGGTATAGGGTATACCCTTGAATGTTTGCCAGCCAATCATGAGAGCTGTTGAACCAGGTCTCTGAAATTCCCACAAAATCCAAATCCTCCTTGTACAACAGTATCTCTAGTTCACCCATCTTGTCTGCCATGCTCCTGGCATTGGTGAACATGCCACGTAGTTTAGACCGGTTGCATATTGTCCTCGTATTGGGTGTTTCAAAATTGCAACTAGGACTTGCTACTATACTCACCTTGTGTTTTTGTGCTTTGGTTAACCTACCACTAATGCCCCCAACACTACCCTCTGGAATATCATCCGCGCTGGCTATCACTGTTTCTGGACCCTCCCCCCATCGCCTAGTTTAAAAACCCCTCTAACTTTATGGCCATCTTCATTCCCAGCAGATCTGCACCCTCCTCATTTAGGTGCAGCCCGTCCCTTCTATAGTACCGGTTACCGACTGAGAAGTCGGCCCAGTCCTCCGGGAACCCAAACCCCTCCTTACTACACCAGCTCTTCAGCCACTTGTTTACTTCCCTAATCTCCCTCTGCCTTTCTGGTGTGGTTTGATGTACCGGTACTATTCCTGAGAATACTACCTTGGAGGTCCTTTTCCTCAATTTAGCACCTAAGTCCCTAAAATCGTTCTTTAGGACACTCCATCTGCCTTTGACTTTGTCATTGGTGCCAACATGCACCATGACAGCCGGGTCTTCCCCAGCCCCTCACAGTAATCTGTCCACAAGATCCGTGATGTGCCGAACACGAGCGCCCGGTAGACAACATACTGTTCGGCGCTTCAGGTCTTGGTGTAAATTTTTGATTTCACTCTTCACTGCCTATCACAGTTTCGGAGGCCATGGAATGCCCAGGTGGCACCCCCCCCCCCCCAAATGAACCCTTTTTGGAAAGTCACCTCAAGCTATTTGCTGAGAGGCATGGTGAGTATTTTGCAGCTCTCATTTGTTTTTGAAAATGAAGAAAGACAAGAAAAAAACTCTTTTTTTTTTTTTTTTTTAATTTTCAAAACTTTGTGACAAAAAGTGAGGTTTGCAAAATACTCACTATACCTCTCAGCAATTAGCTTGGGGTGTCTACTTTCCAAAATAGGGTCATTGGGGGGGGGTTTGTGCCACCTGGGCATTCCATTGCCTCCGAAACTGTGATAGGCAGTGAAGAGTGAAATCAAAAATTTACGCCCTTAGAAAGCCTGAAGGCGGTGCTTGGTTTTCGGGGTCCCGTACGTGGCTAGGCTCCCAAAAAGTCTCACACATGTGGTATCCCCGTACTCAGGAGAAGCAACAGAATGTATTTTGGGGTGTAATTTCACATATTCCCATGGCATGTTTGAGCAATATATCATTTAGTGAAAACTTTGTGCAAAAAAAAAAAAAAAATTTGTCTCTTTCCCGCAACTTGTGTCACAATATAAAATATTCCATGGACTCAACATGCCTCTCAGCAAATAGCTTGGGGTGTCTACTTTCCAAAATGGGGTCATTTGGGGGGGGTTTGAACTGTCCTGGCATTTTATGCACAACATTTAGAAGTTTATGTCACACATCACCCACTCTTCTAACCACTTGAAGACAAAGCCCTTCTGACACTTTTTGTTTACATGAAAAAATTATTTTTTTTTGCAAGAAAATTACTTTGAACCCCCAAACATTGTATATTTTTTTAAAGCAAATGCCCTACAGATTAAAATGGTGGGTGTTTCATTTTTTTTTTCACACAGTATTTGCGCAGCGATTTTTCAAATGCATTTTTTTGGGAAAAAACACACTTTTTTAAATTTTAATGCACTAAAACACACTATATTGCCCAAATGTTTGATGAAATAAGAAAGATGATCTTAGGCCGAGTACATGGATACCAAACATGACAAAAATTGCGCACAAACGTGCAGTGGAAACAAAATAAATACATTTTTAAGAACCTTTAAAAGCCTTTACAGGTTACCACTTTAGATTTACAGAGGAGGTCTACTGCTAAAATTACTGCCCTCGATCTGACCTTCGTGGTGATACCTCACATGCATGGTACAATTGCTGTTTACATTTGACGCCAAACCAACGCTTGCGTTCGCCATAGCGCGAGAGCAGGGGGGGACTGCTGCTAAAATTACTGCCCGCGATCTGACCTTCGTGGTGATACCTCACATGCATGGTACAATTGCTGTTTACATTTGACGCCAAACCAACGCTTGCGTTCGCCATAGCGCGAGAGCAGGGGGGGACAGGGGTGCTTTTTTTTTTTGCTTTTTTAGCTTATTTTTAAACTGTTACTTTCATTTTTTTTTTTTTAATCATTTTTATTGTTATCCCAGGGAATGTAAATATATCACCTATGATAGCAATAGGTAGTGACAGGTGCTCTTTTTTGAAAAAATTGGGGTCTATTAGACCTTAGATCTCTCCTCTGCCCTCAAAGCATCTGACCACACCAAGATCGGTGTGATAAAATGCTTTCCCAATTTCCCAATGGCGCTGTTTACATCCGGCGAAATCTAAGTCATGAAATGCTCGTAGCTTCCGGTTTCTTAGGCTATAGAGATGTTTGGAGCCACTCTGGTCTCTGGTCAGCTCTATGGTCAGCTGGCTGAATCACCGGCTGCATTCTCAGGTTCCCTGTTGAGACAGGAGAGCCAGAGAAAAACACGGAAGACGGTGGGGGGGGCATTCCCTCCCACTGCTTGTAAAAGCAGTCAAGAGGCTAATTAGCCGCTAGGATTGCTTTTAAATGAAAGCCGACCGCTGGCTGAAAAGAATGATATCAAGATGATACCTAAACCTGCAGGCATTATTCTGGTATAACCACTCAAAGTCGTGAATGGCGTACCTGAAGACATAAAAATGGTTAACAATAAAGCACAGTAAACGATAAAGTATAAAAAATTGCATACCTGAAAAGCAAACTTGATAAAACATAATAACAATAAAACATTGCAGAATAGAATACAGTAAAAAAGAGCAGAACAATAAAGAGAGAATAGAGAGAGAGAGAACAATAAAACGACAACTATTTTTTTTTTTTTTTACACTTTTTTTTGTAACTAACTTTTATAACTGTAACCAGTTCCAGGTTTGGGTCTCTCAAAATGCGATGGCACCTTGGGAGACCCTGTGAAAGTGTGCCTAGTCTGGGCAATGCTGTACGCTACGCTAATACTCAACTAGTGTATGGTTGCGTTCAAAACATTCACCAATGCAAAGACCAGGATTGTCAGGACAGGAGGGACAATAATAGCGGGTGTCACGTCTATATCTGCGCTTGCTGCAAACACAACATCTTTTTTGGGGGGGTTCGTTGGGTAGGGGTACTCGGGAGGACATAAAGAAAATGCCTCTCCTGCAGCCGACTGCATTTGGTTGGGGATGTGAATGGGGGAAGTACGGGCGCTGCAGAAGTGGTGGGTTCCCAATTAGGATTGGCGAATGCAGCAGGAAGGGCATTATGGGCACGACGGGCCTGTTTGTCTTCTTCTTGGTGGCAGCAGGACACTACTTGTGCTTGCCACCTCACCAGCTTGAACTGCACTTATGGGACTCGCCACGTCACCAAGTGTTACTGCAGTGCTGGTTTGACTACGACCGGGGTGTACTAGGCCGCTGGTGCTTGCCAGTTCACCAAAACGCTACCAAAATAACTGTTAGCGATCGCAGGGATCAGGCCTGACTCTGCGATCGCTGCAGTTATGCGTTTAGTGTTTTGTAAGTGACAGTGATCGATCGATACTGCACTTGGGTGGGCTGGGCTGGGCTGGGCCGGGTGGAGGGGCAAAACGCAGGTGCTAGCAGGTATCTGGGCTGATCCCGCTAACACTGCATTTTTGGGAACCCTAAACTGCTGGGGATGCTAGTATAGATCTGATCGGATCAGATATTGATCCGTTCAGATACTACACCACTAAGGGAGGTGTACGGTGCGTGCGTGGGTGTTAGCGGTACTGGCGCTAATCTGACGCTGCCTGGGGCTGGTGCTTGCCAGTTCACCAAAACGCTACCAAAAAAACTGTTAGCGATCGCAGGGATCAGGCCTGACTCTGCGAACGCTGCAGTTATGCATTTAGTGTTTTGTAAATGACAGTGATCGATCGATACTGCACTTGGGTGGGCTGGGCCGGGCGGAGGGGCAAAACGCAGGTGCTAGCAGGTATCTGGGCTGATCCCGCTAATGCTGCGTTGTTGGGAACCCTAAACTGCTGGGGACGCTAGTATAGATCTGATCGGATCAGATATTGATCCGTTCAGATATTATACCACTAAGGGAGGCGTATGCTGCGTGCGTGGGTGTTAGCGGTACTGGCGCTAATCTGACGCTGCCTGGGGCGAAGCATATCACTGCCGGGCGATCAGGGGGCTAAACCTTTATTCGGTAATAAATGGCGGGTGCCCTGACACTAAAAAAAATAAACGAACTAACCAGCGTCACCCGGTGATCACTGGTGAAAGGGTTAACTAGGGGGAAATCAAGGGGTTAAAACCTTTATTAGGAAGTATATGGGGGTCCCTGTCGCTATAAAACGCTGACGGCGAACCTAAATATGTACTTCCCTAACTAGCGTCACCAGCGACACTAATACAGCGATCAGGAAAATGATCGCTTAGTGACACTGGCAACAGGGGGTGATCAAGGGGTTAAAACTTTATTGGGGGGGTTAGGGGGTATCCTAGACCTAAAGGGGGCTAACAGTAACTGCCCCACCACACTAACTATCACAAACTGACACCATGCAGTAATCAGAAGAAACACCTGCTTGGTGTCAGTGTGACGGGGGGGGGGGTGATCGGGGGGGGATCGGGGGTGTATTGTATGCCTGGCATGTTCTACTGTGTGTGTGCGTTTGTGTAACTCACATTCCAGTCTTCTCTCCTCGGCGCCGGAACGGAAAATGCCGAGCCGAGGAGAGATTACATCATTTCCTCTGCCTCTGTGTACAATACAGAGGCAGGGAAAAGATCCCATTGGCCAGGAGCGATCGCGAGGGGGGGGCCACGAATGGATGGCCTCCCCCTCACCACCGATCGCCGGGGAGGATTTGCCGACCGCCGCAGGCACCGGGGGGGGTCCGATCTGACCCCCCACCCGCGGGCAGGCAAGGACATACATGTACGCCCTTTTGCCTGCCCGTGCCACTCTGCCGACGTACATCGTCGTGCGGCGGTCGTCAAGTGATTAAGGTAAATCGCACTGCCTGATGCTGGGTACACATAGAAAGTTTTTTTTTCGCTCAACCCAGCGAGCGGAACAAAATAAAACTTACAGATCACCGTACTAACACATCTGATAGTTAGTGCGGCGATCTCCCCACAGAGCTATTGTGTTCTGATGGGAACTGTCAAGAAACAGTGATCAGTGCTTGAAATGTGAAAAACTCAAGCACTGAAATGAACTACCCAATGAGTATTAAATAGAAATAAGAAATATGAAAGTGATTGAAATTTTAAAATAAAATAAAGCTGCTATCAATCATAAGTGTTCAGACACCCCAATGGTAAATAAAGAAAAATAAATTATTGATGCGCTCTACTAAAGTAACAATCGGTGCACAGCTCCCCTCACATAAATATATTGAGTTGGTTCAATAGGTATAGCCAACAAACCATAATAGTGCATAAAATTGCATTAAAAAAAAATTGCATAAAAATAGCATGTGAAAAAACACATTAGTTATATATAAATATGCGTACATGGATTCAATGAATAATATCATCAAAGACATACATGCATAGATTAGCATGAAATCGCATGTGATAAAAATTCAAGTAGTAAAAAAAAAAATTCAAGTGATAAAAAATGCACTAAACTAAAAACCAATATGTGTAAAATTATACGTGTACAAGTGTTGGCGCTCATGTGCTAATATTTCAATGAACAATTCATATTAAGATGAGTAGGAAGAATACTACCAATAATATGAATAAAGTAGAAAAATAATCTTCTAACACAAATACTAATATTTAACCCAACAGTTCATTGATTATACAAGATGCAGGGGTTAAATTGTGTGATGATAATCACTTCGTTCATCGGTGCCTTCAGAATTACATTTCCCAAATATATATATAATGACTTGCGCTTTGTTTCAATTTGTAGCGATCTCAGCAACCAGATGAATCATGCAAAGTAAACAAAAAGTATCATTGTGCAATGAACAAATGAAAAGCAGAGGATGGTAATCAGAGACTAGAAAAGCTGTACTCGTATCTCGTAACAGCAGTGCTCATCACTGGCTCCTCCCACGCGTTACGTCACAAACCACGTGATTTTCTCAAGGATATCCCTAAGACGCCATAGTCTTCATTTGATATCTAATGGCATCTTGGTTACCATAGTGACAGCGGTTACTGATCGGGTCATCATATTGCTTCCTTTTATGCTTAACAAATGTGAATTTACATACACAGCAATCGCCACATGATTTTAATAACATACCGTATATACTCGAGTATAAGTCAACCCGAATATAAGCCGAGGCACCTAATTTTACCACAAAAAACTGGGAAAACGTATTGACTCGAGTATAAGCCTAGGGTGAGAAATGCGCAGCTACTGTAAGTGGAAAAGAGGGTCAACAATGCCCACTTGCAGCCTCACTGTGCCCATTTGCAGCCATAGGTCCCCCGTTCTTCAAACTCGGTAGTTAAGAGTTCCTAGATGCCCCCTAGCTGCAGCCAAAATTTGGGATCTCTGGACCTAAAGGGTCTTCAAATGACATTGCTGCAGATGGACACAGTTGACTGACTTTGGGGCCCCCGTATCTCGGGGCCACTTGGTGCTAGGAACCCCAAATTTGGTGTGCAAACCCAGTGGAACTAGCACTACTACTCCTAGCACCAAGTGGCCCCGAGATACGAGGCCCCAAAGTCAGTTTGGAAAATGTCAAGCACTTTTCTGCAGCAGAGAATGACATTTTCCGAACCGAATTTGGGGCCTCATATATCGGGGCCACTTGGTGATAGGAACCCCAGCTTTGGATATGTTGTAGTGCTAGGTCCACTGGGTTTGCACACCACATTTAGGGTTCCTAGCACCAGGTGGCCCAGAGATACAGGGACCCAAATTCGGTTCGGAAAATGTCAAGCACTTTTCTGCAGCAGAGAATGACATTTTCCGAACCAACTTTGGGGCCCCATATCTCGGGGCCACTTGGTGATAGGAACCCCAGCTTTGGATATGTTGTAATGCTGGGTTTGCACACCAAATTTGGCATTCCTAGCACCAAGTAGTCCCGAGACACGGGGCCCCAAAGTCGGTTCGAAAAATGTCATTCTTTGCACCAGAAAAGTGCTTGACTCGAGTATAAGCCGAGGGGGGCACTTTCAGCACAAAAAAATGTGCTGAAAAACTCGGCTTATACTCGAGTATATACGGTAAATTTATTAAATTATTTGATTAAAAAATTAAAACAAATCTGACACAAAATAACATACACCAATACTAAAAAATGAACTCCCTCAAGTGGTGGTTACTAATATTGCACATCACTACCCTGTAGTACCAGGGCGCTCATTAGTTATGACTAAGTATGCTACAGCAAAAACAGTCATAAAAACAGAATTAAAATTAAGATTACAAATAAAATAGACATACATGCCATTATAATACAATAATAATATTAAAAGTATAATTAGACCCAAATATCCAAACTTAATAACCTTAATAAGTATCATTCAATGATTGTGCCAAAAACCAGATAAATTCGGATTCAATTGGGACTAATATGTAGTTATTAGAAACAACAAGCTGCAAACAAATATGCTTACTAAAAAAGAAAGTAACAGTTAAAATTAGGATATATATATATGCAAACTACATCGACGGAATCATAAAGCCCCCAAAAGCTAATAATCTGATATAAAACAAGTAACATCAAAATCAATGTTTAAACCCCTTGGCGAGAGAGTACCCATCTCGAATATCCATCTGGATTTGTTTTTGCTTAGTTCCCTTATTTTATTCAAGCCCCTCCAGTGCGGTTTATATCTCTCGATGGCCCAAAATTTTAGACATGTGGGGTCTCGGTTATGGTGTGTCGCGAAATGTCTAGAGACACTATGTTTGGGAAAAGCCTTCTTGATATTTTGTATATGCTCCCTAATATGCTTCCACATGGGCCTTTTTGTTCTACCTATGTATTGTAGCGAACATAAACATTGCAGAATATACACTACACCTTCGGTTCTACAAGAGAGAACATCTTTGATTTCATATTCTTTATTAGTGCTAGTTGATTTAAAATTAGTGCATTTTTGTCCATTAAAATTAGTGTTTTGACAAGCAAAACATTTCTTACAGGGAAAAAATCCCTTCCCTTGAAAAAATGACAGTTCTGTTATCCTTTTAGGGGGTTTCCGGGATATTTTTTGTCACTAAATCTCTTAGTGTTGGCACTCGTCTGTATATAAAACGGGGTCGATCAGGCAAGACACTATGAAGAGTTTAGTCAGCTTTTAACAGGGGCCAATATTTTTTAATAATGTTCTCCACCTGTTTATGTTGGACACTATAGTTCACTATCAAGGGAATATCATTATTTGATTTACAGTCCTTATTCCTAACTTGGATCAACAAATTGTGATCAGTGCTTGCAGTCAATCAGATGCTGGTTTTCCAGCATGCTTGTTTGACAGAAGCAGGTAGTGAGACTGGCTTCTGTTGTACAAAGAGCTGTACAAAAGGGCTGAAAAGTCTACCGTTTTCGGCCCGTGTGTACCTAGCCTAAAGTACTTCTGACTAGCTCCTCTAAAAGGTTCATATATTTTTAGCTGTGAATGTTATCTGACAAAAATAAAAAAAATCAAGATCTTAAGCTAATATGTTGATTGTCAATAATCCATACTAGTAGGTTATGAATCACTAAGAGGTATAAAGCAATTCAGCCTAAATTATTCAGTTCATAAACGTGCACACATTTGCTAATTGACGTTACAACATTAGGCCAAAGTTTGGTGGCAAGGACACTTAAAGGTCAGCTATATTTCTGTACAGACTTTTTCAGTTGATTTAGTCTCTGCCTCATATTTTCTCTATGATTGCTCTGCAAACATGGTGTTCAGTCTGCTGTTTTTTAACTAAAATAGAGTTTTAAGCTATACATCAATACAGTAAAGTGAAGAAAACCTGCCCAATAACTGAGATCTAGTGATAGTTGAGTCATGAGTAATTTGATTAGTGAACAGTGACTGGATAAGTCCTGTATTAATTTACCACACAAAAACAGGATTTTTTCGTCATACTTATCTGTAAAATCCTTTTCTTGGAGTACATCACGGGACACAGAGCAACTATAATAATGACTATATGGGTTAGTTGCCACCTACTGGTGGATGGACACTGGCTGATAGTCAAAAAAGAAGTCCTCCCCTATATAACCCCTCCTACACAGGAAGGACCTCAGTTTTGTTTCTTTACCGTACATCACTGGACACAAAACAACCATAATAATGACTATATGGGATGTCCTAAAGCAATGCACTTGAGGGGAGGGAGACACAATCTCAGAAACTGCCACCTGAGAAGGACTCCTTCTGCCGCCCAAAACATACTGCGGCCAAAGCAGTGTCCTCCGTGGCTTTGATATCCATCTGGTAAAATGCTGTGAATGTATGACCAAAAGATAATGTAATGGCCTTAACCACTTGCCGACCGCCTAACGACGATATACGTCAACAGAATGGCACGGGCAGGCAAAATCACGTACCTAGTACGTGATTGCCTTCCCGCGGGCAGGGGGTCCGATCGGACCCCCCCGGTGCCAGCGGCAGTCGGCTTTGGTCTGGGAGCGTTCAGAGATGAGGGGGGCCCAGCCGATCGTGGCCCCCCCTCGCGATCGCTCGCAGCCAATGAGTATCATCCCCTGCCTCTGTGTAGTACACAGAGGCAGAAGATGTGATGTCATCTCTCCTCGGCTCGGCAGTTTCCGTTCCGGCGCCGAGGAGAGAAGACATGTGAGTGAGTGCACAACACACACACATCACAGTAGAACATGCCAGACACACTTTACACCCCCGATCCCCCCCTGATCGCCCCCCCGATCACCCCCCAATCACCCCTCCCCCCCCCCCGTCACACTGACACCAAGCAGTTTTTTGTTTTTTTTTATGATTACTGCATGGTGTCAGTTTGTGACAGTTAGAAGTGTTAGGGCAGTTAGTGTTAGCCCCCTGTAGGTCTAGGGTACCCCCTAACCCCCCCTAATAAATTTTTAACCCCTTGATCACCCCCCCATTACCAGTGTCGCTAAGTGATCATTTTTCTGATCGCTCTATTAGTGTCGCTGGTGACGCTAGTTAGGGACGTAAATATTTAGGTTCGCCGTCAGCGTTTTATAGCGTCAGGGACCCCCATATACTACCTAATAAATATTTTAACCCCTTGATTGCCCCCTAGTTAACCCTTTCACCACTGATCACCGTATAACCGTTACGGTTGACGCTGGTTAGTTAGTTTATTTTTTATAGTGTCAGGGCACCCGCCGTTTATTACCGAATAAAGGTTTAGCCCCCTGATCGCCCGGCGGTCATATGCGTCTCCCCAGGCAGCATCAGATTAGCGCCAGTACCGCTAACACCCACGCACGCAGCATACGCCTCCCTTAGTGGTATAGTATCTGAACGCATCAATATCTGATCCGATCAGATCTATACTAGCGTCCCCAGCAGTTTAGGGTTCCCAAAAACGCAGTGTTAGCGGGATCAGCCCAGATACCTGCTAGCACCTGCGTTTTGCCCCTCCGCCCGGCCCAGCCCAGCCACTATGACACCCGCTATTATTGTCCCTCCTGTCCTGACAATCCTGGTCTTTGCATTGGTGAATGTTTTGAACGCTACCATACACTAGTTGAGTATTAGCGTAGGGTACAGCATTCCACAGGCTAGGCGTACTTTCACAGGGTCTCCCAAGATGCCATCGCATTTTGAGAGACCCGAACCTGGAACCGGTTACAGTTATAAAAGTTACAGTTACAAAAAAAAGTGTAAAAAAAAAAAAAAAAACACAAACAAATATAAAATAAAATAAATAGTTGTCGTTTTATTGTTCTCTCTCTCTCTATTCTCTCTCCATTGTTCTGCTCTTTTTTACTATATTCTATTCTGCAATGTTTTATTGTTATTATGTTTTCTCATGTTTGCTTTTCAGGTATGCAATTTTTTATACTTTACCGTTTACTGTGCTTTATTGTTAACCATTTTTTTGTCTTCAGGTACGCCATTCACGACTTTGAGTGGTTATACCAGAATGATGACTGCAGGTTTAGGGATCATCTTGGTATCATTCTTTTCAGCCAGCGGTCGGCTTTCATGTAAAAGCAATCCTAGCGGCTAATTAGCCTCTAGAATGCTTTTACAACCAGTGGGAAGGAATGCCCCCCCCCCCACCGTCTTCCGTGTTTTTCTCTGGCTCTCCTGTCTCAACAGGGAACCTGAGAATGCATCCGGTGATTCAGCCAGCTGACCATAGAGCTGATCAGAAACCAGAGTGGCTCCAAACATCTCTATGGCCTAAGAAACCGGAAGCTACGAGCATTTTATGACTTAGATTTCACCGGATGTAAACAGCGCCATTGGGAAATTGGGGAAGCATTTTATCACACCAATCTTGGTGTGGTCAGATGCTTTGAGGGCAGAGGAGAAATCTAGGGTCTAATAGACCCCAATTTTTTCAAAAAAGAGTACCTGTCACTACCTATTGCTATCATAGGGATATTTACATTCCCCGAGATAACAATAAAAATGATTTAAAAAAAAAAAAAATGAAAGGAACAGTTTAAAAATAAGATAAAAAAGCAAAAAAAAAAAAAAAGCAAAAAAAAAAAAAAAGCACCCCTGTCCCCCCTGCTCTCGCGCTAAGGCGAACGCAAGCGTCGGTCTGGCGTCAAATGTAAACAGCAATTGCACCATGCATGTGAGGTATCACCGCGAAGGTCAGGTCGAGGGCAATCATTTTAGCAGTAGACCTCCTCTGTAAATCTAAAGTGGTAACCTGTAAAGGCTTGTAGCCCCCCTGGCGGTTTTTCTGAGTTTGGCTCAGGGTTAAAATTCAGTCCCATTAGCGGTAACCCCGAGCCACACTCGGGATCGCATTGCAGGATCCTGGTGCGGCGTTACTTACCTTGTCCCCGGGATCCTGCGATGTCCCCCGCAGTGTCCGTGGGCTCCGTCCTCTGCCCGAAGCCTCTCTGTGCCAGGCTCCGTTCCCTGCGAGCGTCGCGACGCACGGGGGCGGAGCCTGGCGGCAAATTCAAAAAACTGTAAAAAGCATAACACATACAGTACTGTTATCTTACAGATTACAGTACTGTATGAAATTATTTCACATCCCTTTTGTCCCCAGTGCTTTGTCCTATGCACTGCATGCAGTTCTATATTATATATACTGTTCTTTCTGGCTGGAAACTGGAGATTGTCCATAGCAACCAAAAAGTGTCCCTTTAAGTCAAAAATGGTTTTAGACCAGATATAAAACTGCGATAGTAAATTAGAACACTTGCAGAATTGAGCGATAGTGAATCGTGGGGAAATTTATTTTATTATTATTTTATTTTTATTTTTTTAATTATTTATTTTTATTTATTATATTATAATTTATGTTTTTGTGTTTCAAACTTTATCATACCCGGGATATCTACTAGACTCTTGTTTGGACAGATTTAAGTGTGTTATTGTTAAGAATTACAGACCTACAATATAAAACGCCAAATTTCCATGCAAAATAATTGTACCGCTTTCAGCACCTAAAATCCGAAAAAAATCATACCGCCAGGGAGGTTAAAGGCTTTTAAAAATGTACTAATTTTGTTGCCACTGCACGTTTGTGCACAATTTTAAAGCATGTCATGCTTGGTATCCATGTACTCGACCTAAGATCATCTTTCTTATTTCATCAAACATTTGGGCAATATAGTGTGTTTTAGTGCATTCAAATTTAAAAAAGTGTTTTTTCCCCAAAAAATGCGTTTGAAAAATCGCTGCGCAAATACTGTGTGAAAAAAAAAATGAAACACCCACCATTTTAATCTGTAGGGCATTTGCTTTAAAAAAATATATAATGTTTGGGGGTTCAAAGTAATTTTCTTGCAAAAAAAATTATTTTTTCACGTAATCAAAAAGTGTCAGAAAGGGCTTTGTCTTCAAGTGGTTAGAAGAGTAGGTGATGTGTGACATAAGCTTCTAAATGTTGTGCATAAAATGCCAGGACAGTTCAAAACCCCCCCCAAATGACCCCATTTTGGAAAGTAGACACCCCAAGCTATTTGCTGAGAGGCATGTCGAGTCCATGGAATATTTTATATTGTGACACAAGTTGCGGGAAAGAGACATATTTTTTTTTTTTTGCACAAAGTTGTCACTAAATGATATATTGCTCAAACATGCCATGGGAATATGTGAAATTACACCCCAAAATACATTCTGTTGCTTCTCCTGAGTATGGGGATACCACACATGTGGGACTTTTTAGGAGCCTAGCCGCGCACGGGACCCCGAAAACCAAGCACCGCCTTCAGGCTTTCTAAGGGCGTAAATTTTTGATTTCACTCTTCACTGCCTATCACAGTTTCGGAGGCCATGGAATGCCCAGGTGGCAAACCCCCGCCCCCCCCCAAATGACCCCATTTTGGAAAGTAGACACCCCAAGCTATTTGCTGAGTGGTATAGTGAGTATTTTGCAGACCTCACTTTTTGTCACAAAGTTTTGAAAATTGAAAAAAGAAAAAAAAAATGTTTCTGGTCTTTCTTCATTTTAACAAATGAGAGCTTCAAAATACTCACCATGCCTCTCAGCAAATAGCTTGGGGTGTCTACTTTCCAAAATGGGGTCATTTGGGGGGGTGTGTGCCACCTGGATATTCCATTGCCTCCGAAACTGTGATAGGCAGTGAAGAGTGAAATAAAAAATTTACACCCTTAGAAATCCTGAAGGCGGTGATTGGTTTTCGGGGCCCCGTACGCGGCTAGGCTCCTAAAAAGTCCCACACATGTGGTATCCTCATACTCAGGAGAAGCAGCTGAATGTATTTTGGGGTGCAATTCCACATATGCCCATGGCCTGTGTGAGCAATATATCATTTAGTGACAACTTTGTGCAAAAAAAAAAAAAAATTGTCACTTTCCCGCAACTTGTGTCAAAATATAAAATATTCCATGGACTCAACATGCCTCAAAGCAAATAGCTTGTGGTGTCTACTTTCCAAAATCAGGTCATTTGGGGGGGTTTTATGCCATCTGGGCATTTTATGGCCGTCAAAACTGTGCTAGGTAGTGAGGAGTAAAATCAAAAATTTACGCCCTTAGAAATCCTGAAGGCAGTGATTGGTTTTCGGGGCCCCGTACGCGGCTAGGCTCCCAAAAAGTCCCACACATGTGGTATCCCCATACTCAGGAGAAGCAGCTTAATGCATTTTGGGGTGCAATTCCACATATGCCCATGGCCTGTGTGAGCAATATATCATTTAGTGACAACTTTTTGTGATTTCTTTTTTTTTTGTCATTATTCAATCACTTGGGACAAAAAAAATGAATATTCAAATGGGCTCAACATGCCTCTCAGCAATTTCCTTGGGGTGTCTACTTTCCAAAATGGGGTCATTTGTGGGGGTTTTGTACTGCCCTGCCATTTTAGCACCTCAAGAAACGACATAGGCAGTCATAAATTAAAGGCTGTGTAAATTCCAGAAAATGTACCCTAGTTTGTAGGCGCTATAACTTTTGCGCAAACCAATAAATATACACTTATTGACATTTTTTTACCAAAGACATGTGGCCGAATACATTTTGGCATAAATAAGATAGTTACCACCGCTCTAGGTGACCGGGTTCAAGCTTCCCGTCCTCCGCTGTGTGGATGATTGTGAGGGCTCCAGGTGCCAGCAATTGCTATTCCAATGGTATGTGTGTGATGAAAAAATCTGGACAGCCGCACTCCGGATTGGAAAAGTGAAAAATAAAATCCTCTTTATTGAAAAAGTAATAACATGATTAAAATCCGTACATGGCTTTGTTGGGATAATGCAGCATAACCGCTAACGCGTTTCACGCTCCCATAGAGCGCTTACTCATAGCTGGTTTGTACAAAAGTGATCACAACTTATATGCACATAATTTGTCTACCACATGACTACATATTGATTATCTGATTCTAAACAGCTGGTCGTTAGTCTGTGTGGGATTTTTTTGGCATAGATGTAATTGGATGTGCATCCTATAGTGGAATCACTAATGAAGACATGAATATATAAATGAAATGTGTTCATGTTGACAAATGTCAACATATATGAATGATAAAAATTTTTTTTTTTTTTTTTTTTTTTTTCTTCAAGGTTTTCGAAAAAACATATTTGTTGTTTTCCAAAATCACAAGAATGAGATGAGTGCTGGAATTTGACGTTCAAACGTATAAATTATCATACGGATAGGCGCAAGTATGGGCAAACTATGTGAACTGGTGGTTGCGGTATAATGTAAATGGTGTATAGAGTGAAAATTGGGTCTATATGCATATGGTAAAAAAAAAAAAAAAAAAGTGTGCATCCAACACCACTAGCGGTGTAAAAAAAAAAGCTGAATGTGTGTATGGTGCATATATATAAAAAAATTTTTTTTTTTTTTTTTTCTTTTTTCCTTTTTTCTTTCCTTTAAACCACATAAAGGTGAAAATATGAATAATAATTAAAATTTATAATAAAACGCAATTCTTTATATATGTGTATGTGTACGACGATTTCAGCTTTCAAAAAACGTGATAACGTATGTGAATTGGAAGTTGGACAGAAAACTAGCGTTCTGTCACAATGATGTGTCCAATAATCTCCTGATTTACAGGGGTCTATGTGTGAATAAGTGCTTTTACTTCAATTCCTACATGTGTGAATTTTAATCTTTACAGCATATAAAAGATTATGAAACTTATCACTCACTGATAACCCCGCCACTCCAGTTTCACAAAAGTGCTCATTTAAAACCTTGCATCATTCCGTATGGGATGCATTCATCCCAATCAAGCAACAACATTAACGTTGCTGAACGTCTTTCTTTGAAGCAATCCCATCTCTCGATGAATTGTCTTCAAGTGTATGGGCAGAACTATATGAGGTGGATAAAAATGGGGCAAAATACAGTGTTTGCGCACCTGTCACTATTCTTTTATGCATAGTATAGTATTAGCAGTGACTATATGACAGGTTCATCCAATATGTGTTTATATCAATGGATAAGTTACAATCTCACTCAACCAATTATTATGTGAAATGAACAACTGATCTACCCTTTTGAAGACCACAGCTCTTAAATCAACTCAAAACACATGAGAACTTTGCAGAGAAAGTAATAAACTATATACACATATGGTAAAAAACATTTGTACAAACATTTGTGCAAAGTTGGTGTTGTGGTCTACTGACAGCTGCCATCAAACAATAATGTCTAATTAGAGACGAGATTCAAGTGACAGTAAAATGCGAAAGATATAATAAATTGTTTCTTTTTTAATTTTTTATTTTTTAATGAAAGCATATATGCATATCACTAGTCATTTGCTCGTATGAGCGGGGGGATGTGTGGCCCAATAAAATGGATCGATTGCTGGGGATATGTGTAAACTCAAAACACATGAGAGTTCAATCAAACCACAACATTAACGTTGCTGAACGTCTTTCTTTGAAGCAATCACATCTCTCGATGAATTGTCTTCAAGTGTATGGGCAAAACTATGTGAGACTATCGCTAGTCATTTGCTCGTATAAGTGGGGGGATGTGTGGCCCAATAAAATGGATCGATTACTGGAGATATGTGTAAACTCAAAACACATGAGAGTTCAATCAAACCACAACATTAACGTTGCTGAACGTCTTTCTTTGAAGCAATCACATCTCTCGATGAAATGTCTTCAAGTGTATGGGCAAAACTATATGAGATGGATAAAAATGGGACAAAAAAATACAATGTTTGCGCACTTGTCACTATTCTTTTATGTATAGTATAGTATTGGCAGTGACTATGTGACAGGTTCATCCAATATATGTGTTTATATTAATGGATAAGTTACAATCTCACTCAACCAATTGTTATGTGAAAATAAGCAACTGATCTACCCCTTTAAAGACCACAGCTCTTCAATCAACTCAAAACACATGAGAACTTTGCAAAGAAAGTAATGAACCATGTATACATGTGGTGAAAAACATTTGTGCAGAGTTAGTGTTATGGTCTACCTACAGTTGCCATCAAACAATAATGTCTAATTAGAAACGATATTCAAGTGACAGTGAATGTGAAAGATATAATAAATTATTTCTTTTTTGCTGAAAGCATATATGCATATCACTAGTCATTTGCTCGTATGAGTAGGAGGATGTGTGGCCCAATTAAATAGATCGATTACTTTCTGCTGCAGCTGTGAGCCAGGTGTACCAAGTCCCCCTCTACTAGTTTTTGGAATGTGTCAAGATTCTTACCTCTAGCTGCCACCGGATAAAAATCTGATCTACCCCTGGAGATCTCAATGTGAACATCCGTGGGATTTAGAGGACAAGGATCTGACTCATGTGCCAAATCTGTTAGATCCTGTAAAGCACGGTTGTCAACAAATAGTATGGGTGAAGAAGGGGACTCACCTGTGTCACAGCTGTCTACAGACTCATTGGGCTCTTCCACTGCACAATCAAAAAAAATGTTTCCTAAGAGTTAAAGTCCTTGAAAATTTATTAATGTCCAAAATTGTTTCAAAAAGGTTGAAATGTCTGCTAGGACAAAAGTTCAAACCTTTGGCCAACAGGCTGATCTCTTCTGTACTCAGTTGTTTTTTGGACAAATTAATCACACTGTGTTTTACTTCCTCGGCGACTTCGGCGTCTTCTCCCGCAGCATGTAGCGTGTGTTGTTTGTGGCGTTTGTGTTTCCTACCACCTCTTCTTGTCTTTTTGTGGAGGGTTTCTTTTTCTTGGTTTGTCTGGACCTGTGAGGGTTTCCAGGGGAGCGGCTATTGGTGGATCTGATAGATTCTGGTGGGGTTGAAGATCTGTCAAATGATGAATTTGACATGGTGCGTGCTAGGGTGTTGTCGGCCGACTCCCCTTCATGGTCAGAGAAGCTTACTCGTTTACCTCGGTTTTTACGGGATCTGTTGGACTTGTAAAGTGGCTTGTGCCAGGTGTAAACCTTGTTTCCCTGATAATCATCCTTATCCCGGGCCATTTTACCTTTCTTGGTATCAATCACTGCTCTTTCCATTCGATCTAGTTTTTTGTTTAACTTTCATCGAGTTCAGAAAAACCTTTAATTGCTTGAGAAGTGGTGAGATCTTTTTGTATTGTGGAAATATCCAGTTGTAGCTTCTCTGTTTCCTTTTTCTTTGAGGCGATCAAAATCTCCATGAGTTTAAAGGAACAGATGTCTAGAGTGTCTGTCCACTGTTTTTTGAAATCTTCATCAAATAAATCTGAGGTAGGAAATTTTTTTGATTCTTAGCCCTCGAGCAATATGCAGTATTGATACATATTCTGTGAGAAAAATAATGTCCCAATAAGCTCTAATCTCTTTAGACATTAATTGTTCTAATTTCCTGAAGAGCCTTAGCAATTGTATCTCATCGTCTTCCGACGGTTGTAAGGTGTATGCTTGCAATGGCTGTCTTAGAGGATTATTGGATGGTGCTGTAAGAGTTCTGCTAAAAGCTGCTTCCACAACAGGCACTTGTGTACTGGGATAATCCATAATTTATTTCCAATGTTGCTCTCTCACTCTGAGACCAAAAGTGGTCTTCCAAAAATCATAAGGTTATAATAAAATATATATACCTTGGTAATGCGGGGAGATGATTGAGCTGGTGGAGAGAAATATGTAGCAAAAGTCCAGATATTTGAGATGAACAAGATAGTTACCACCGCTCTAGGTGACCGGGTTCAAGCTTCCCGTCCTCCGCTGTGTGGATGATTGTGAGGGCTCCAGGTGCCAGAACGCTAGTTTTCTGTCCAACTTCCAATTCACATACGTTATCACGTTTTTTGAAAGCTGAAATCGTCGTACACATACACATATATAAAGAATTGCGTTTTATTATTAATTTTTATTATTATTCATATTTTCACCTTTATGTGGTTTAAAGGAAAGAAAAAAGGAAAAAAGAAAAAAGAAAAAAAAAAAATTTTTTTTATATATATGCACCATACACACATTCAGCTTTTTTTTTTTACACCGCTAGTGGTGTTGGATGCACACTTTTTTTTTTTTTTTTTTTTTTTTTTTTTACCATATGCATATAGACCCAATTTTCACTCTATACACCATTTACATTATACCGCAACCACCAGTTCACATAGTTTGCCCATACTTGTGCCTATCCATATGATAATTTATACGTTTGAACGTCAAATTCCAGCACTCATCTCATTCTTGTGATTTTGGAAAACAACAAATATGTTTTTTCGAAAACCTTGAAAAAAAAAAAAAAATTTTTATCATTCATATATGTTGACATTTGTCAACATGAACACATTTCATTTATATATTCATGTCTTCATTAGTGATTCCACTATAGGATGCACATCCAATTACATCTATGCCAAAAAAATCCCACACAGACTAACGACCAGCTGTTTAGAATCAGATAATCAATATGTAGTCATGTGGTAGACAAATTATGTGCATATAAGTTGTGATCACTTTTGTACAAACCAGCTATGAGTAAGCGCTCTATGGGAGCGTGAAACGCGTTAGCGGTTATGCTGCATTATCCCAACAAAGCCATGTACGGATTTTAATCATGTTATTACTTTTTCAATAAAGAGGATTTTATTTTTCACTTTTCCAATCCGGAGTGCGGCTGTCCAGATTTTTCCATCACACACATACCATTTTGGCCTAAATGTATGACTAAAATTGAGTTTATTGGATTTTTTTTATAACAAAAAGTAGAAAATATCATTTTTTTTCAAAATTTTCGGTCTTTTTCCGTGTATAGCGCACAAAAATAAAAACGGCAGAGGTGATCAAATACCATCAAAAGAAAGCTCTATTTGTGGGAAGAAAAGGACGCAAATTTCATTTGGGTACAGCATTGCATGACCACGCAATTAGCAGTTAAAGCAACGCAGTGCCAAATTGTAAAAAGTGCTCTGGTCAGGAAGGGGGTAAATCCTTCCGGGGCTGAAGTGGTAATTCTTAGAACCCCCAAACATTATATATTGTTTTTTTTCTAACAGCCTAGAGAATAAAATGGCGGTCATTGTAATACTTTTTTTCCCACACCGTATTTGCGCAGCGGTCTTACAAGCGTGCTTTTTTTGGAAAAAAAAAAAACACTTTTTTGAATAAAAAATTAAGACAACAGTTAGGTTAGCCCACATTTTTTTTTATATTGTGAAAGATAATGTTACGCTGAGTAAATTGATACCCAACATGTCACGCTTCAAAATTGCGCCCGCTCGTGGAATGGCGTCAAACTTTTACCTTCAAAAATCTTCATAGGCGACGTTTAAAAGATTCTACAGGTTGTATGTTTTGCGTTACAGAGGAGGTCTAGGGCTAGAATTACTGCTCATGCTTTAACGATCGCGGCGATACCTCACATGTGTGGTTTGACCACAGTTTTCATATGCGGGCGCTACTCACGTATGCGTTCGCTTCTGCGCGCAAGCTCGACGGGGCGTTTTAAAAAAAAAAATTTTTTCTTATTTATTTTTACACTTATTAAAAAAAAAAAATTGTGTCACTTTTATTCCTATTACAAGGAATGTAAACATCCCTTGTAATAAAAAAAAAGCATGACAGGTCCTCTTAAATATGAGATCTTGGGTCAAAAAGACCTCAGATCTCATATTTTCACTAAAATGCAATTAAAAAAAAAATTTAAAAAAAGTCATTTAAAAAAATGACATTGAAAAAAAATGTGCCTTTAAGACGTATGGGTAGAAGTGACGTTTTGACGTCGCTTCCACCCTGCAGTGTCATGAAGACAGGTAGGCGCCATCTTCCCCTCACTTGTCTCCATGCACAGCTAGGGAAAGGACGCGATCGCCTCCGCCGCTGCCAACGGCTATGGTAAGCGGCAGAGAGCACCAGATTGCGGCGGGAGGGGGTGGGCCCCCTCTCGCCACCGATAAAAGTGATCTTGCAGCGAATCCGCCGTAGAGACCACTTTTATCTTGTAGCCGACTGCCGGCTGAAAATGGGGATACCGGGGTTATGGCAGCTAGCTGCTGCCATAACAACGATATCCGCCGCCAAACTTAGGACATATATGTACATGCGGCGGTCGGCAAGTGGTTTTTAAAGTCCTGAGCCACTGACACCTGACGGCCTAAGATGTCCCCCACACACCTGGTAGGGAGCGCTTTTAAACACAAAAAGGGGTGGGGGGCCTTGCCTTTTCAAGCCATAGGCTTGAATAATTAACTGGCAAATCCAATGAAAATAGTTAACTTGGATGCCTCCTGCCCATTCTGGGCAGCACAAACCAGAATTCCTGACCTGTACCAACAAATCAAGTAATTCTGACCGCCAGAACTACCTCCAGAGTATGCAGTGATCTAACTCCTGCCAACTGAGGATTAGAAAAGAAGGCAAGACATTGTCTTGATTCAAGTGAAAACTACACACCATTCTAGGCAAAAAATGGATGAGGACGCAACATCACCTTATGATGTGAGACCAAGAGCGGATCCTTGCATGAAAGAGCTGCCAACTCTGACACTCCACCTAGTGAGAAATGCATCCCAGCTTAGTATCCCTATAAATTTATGGCAGTTTATGGGGTGGCGCAGACAGGGACAAGGCGCAGACATCATGGCTCTGTCCTGAGTGGCTCTGTCACGAGTGATGTTCAGTTTCACCGACGCAGTTTAACGAAAGCAGGATAACTAAAGCTGCATGAACATCAAGAACTCTGCTCCACTCTGCAAGACGACAAGCAAACCAGCTTTGACATTTATTTTATATTAGGTTAGGTTCCCACTCTCTATCCACTAACATGCTCCTTATTCTCTTCCTTCTCATATTGGTGTCTTCTATCCTCAAATTATCTTTACTCTACCCCTCCTCTCTTTCCTGCAGCATGCACATATCACCCTCACTCCTACCCTCTCCCTACTATGGCACCCATCATCTCCTGCATTGGCTGCACCCACATGCTGACATAAACACCAGGGCCACTATACACGTGCGCTCATGCACATCCCACTCCCACCTTGCCTTCCTCACCCTCCTCCTTCTCCTAGTCTCAGGTGACATTTCTCCTAATCCTGGTCCGCCATTTTCCAAATGCAAGCCACATATCCAATACCCCTCCCCCTAACATCTGTACATGACCTCTTCATCTCTCATGGCTTGAACATACTCGCCATAACAGAAACCTGGCTTCAAAATTTTGACTCAGCTTCTCCTGCTGCCCTCTCCCATGGTGGTCTCCATTGGACTCACTCCCCCAGACCCAACAGACAGAAAGGAGGTAGAGTTGGCTTCCTTCTATCCCCACAAAGCACCTTCCAAGTCCTTCTTGTCCCTCCCTCTCTATCCCTCTCTTCTTTCGAGATGCACTGTATTCGTCTGTTTTCTCCCATTTCTCTGAGGATTGCAGCAATTTATAGGCCTCCAGGACCGGTATCGTGCTTTCTTGATGACTTTGCTGCCTGGCTACCCTACTTTCTCTCCTCTGAAATACCCACCATTATTCTTGGTGACTTTAACATTCCTGTCAATGTTAACAGCCCAACTACAGCTAAACTTCTCGACTTAACTTCATCTTTTGACCTAACCCAATGGACACATACTTCCACTCACTCCAATGGTAATACCCTTGACCTTGTATTCTCCCATCTCTGCAACCCTGGCAACCTCACCAACACCCCTTTCCTCTATCTGATCACAATCTCATTACTTTCACTGTATCCTTGCCTCCAACCAACCATCCCTCCAAGCAGCAAACAATTACTTGTAGAAACCTTCGCCACTTTAACCCTTCTCTTCTCCATTCTGCTACTAACCACCTATATGACATAATCTCTCCCCTGTCCTGTCCTGACCTGGCCACCTCTGTCTACAACAGTTCACTCTCATCATCACTAGATGCACTTGCTCCTCTAACCACACGCAGAATCAGGCCCTGACCGTTACAACCCTGGCAAACTGACAACATTAGATATCTCAAGAGACATTCCTGTGCTCTTGAACGACTGTGGCGTAAAACCAAATGCCTGCAAGACTTCACCCTATATAAATCTGCCCTTCTAAAATACAATTCATGCCTCCATGCTGCCAAACAAGCCTACTTTGTCTCTCTTATTAATTCCTTGTCATCCAGTCCCCGTCGGCTCTTCTCAACCTTTAACTCTCTGCTTCGTCCACCACCCCCTCTACCCACTAACTCACTCACTGCCCAAGAGATTGCCAATCACTTCAAAGACAAGATTGATGCAATTCGTGAGGACATCTCCACTGTGCGTACGTCTTCCCCACCCAACATACCTTGCCTAGCAGCACAATCCACTTAAGACCCATCTCATTGCTCCCATTCACCTCTAAACTTCTAGAACGCTTAGTCTACAACCGTCTTAGCTCCTACCTCAATGAAAATAACCTTCTTGACCCCTTACAGTCTGGCTTTCGCTCGCAGCACTCCACGGAAACTGCCTTACTAAAACTCACTAACGATTTACTAACTGCTAAAACAAACAGCCAGTACTCCATACTCCTACTACTTGACCTCTTTGCGGCCTTTGATACTGTTGACCACCCGCTCCTTCTCAATAAACTACATTCCCTTGGCCTTCGAGATTCTGCTCTATCCTGGTTCTCTGCCCATTTATCACAGTGCTCCTTCAGTGTCACCTACAACTCTGTCTCCTTCTCTCCATTGCCCCTTTCTGTGGGGGTCCCCCAAGGCTCGGTTCTTGGACCCCTTCTTTTCTCTATCTACATCTCCTCCCTTGGTCACTTAACTGCCCACGGCTTCCAATACCACTTATACGCTGATGACACCCAAATCTATCTGTCTACTCCTCACCTCACTCCAGTCTCCTCTCGCATTACTAACTTACTAACTGACATATCAGCATGGATGTCGCACCACTTCCTTAAACTAAATCTCTCTAAAACTGAGCTATTAATATTCCCCCCCGCCCGTGCCCCCCTCCATGACTTTTCCATCAAAATCAACAATGCAACCATCAGTCCCTCCCCTCACGCCAGGGTACTAGGTGTAATCCTAGACTCTGACTTGTCATTTCAGCCTCAAATCCAATCATTGTCAAAAGTTTGTAGAATTCACCTCCGTAACATCTCTAAAATTCGCCCCTTTTTAACAAATGAAACCACCAAGCTCCTCATTCATTCCCTTGTTATCTCTCGCCTTGACTATTGCAACTTCCTTCTCATTGGCTTACCTCTCCATAGGCTATCCCCTCTTCAGTCTATCATGAATGCTGCTGCCAGACTTATCCACCTTATCAACCGCTCTGTGTCTGCCAACCCTCTACTCCAATCCCTACACTGGCTCCCAATCACCCAGCAAATTAAATTCAAAATACTAACCACAACATACAAAGCCATTCACAACTCTGCCCCGAGCTACATCACTAATCTTGTCTCCAAATATCACCCAAATCGACCTCTCCGCTCTTCTCAAGACCTCCTGCTTTCAAGCTCTCTCATCTCCTCCT
The DNA here is from genome assembly GCA_037952925.1 of Lithobates clamitans. Lineage (NCBI taxonomy): Eukaryota > Metazoa > Chordata > Amphibia > Anura > Ranidae > Lithobates > Lithobates clamitans. Next base: position 208,992 of record JBBGZY010000433.1, on the reverse strand, counting down.
CCCATGCTCGTCTCCAGGATTTCTCCAGAGCCTCTCCCATCCTCTGGAACTCGCTATCTCCATCTATCTGGCTATCACCTACTCTTGCTACCTTCAGGCGATCCCTGAAAACTCATCTCTTCAGGAAAGCCTATCATGTCTCCAACTAATATCCTACCACTTCAATCAGCTCATTCCCCACAGTTACAACCTTTTGTACCACCTGCCCCACCCTATTAGATTGTAAGCTCTTCTGAGCAGGGCCCTCTTAATCCTCTTGTATTTTATTGTATTATAACTGTATTGTCTCCCTTTTATATTGTAAAGCGCTGCGTAAACTGCTGGTGCTATATAAATCCTGAATAATAATAATAATAATAATAGTGAAGTCATAGCCACCAAAGAAGCCACTTTCTGAGATAAAGGACCAATCCCCCGATTGGTTCAAAAAGTGGCCTCTGCAAGGACAGTCCAAATCAAATTCAAGTCCCAAGGACACAAGAATCGCCTGACAGGTGGGACTGTGCACGTTACACGCTATATGAAGTATGAATCAAGGAGTGGGAAACAAAAGCCTCTGGAAAAAAAATTATAGGGACGAACTCAGACCCTTAACAGTACTTAAGGCCAATCTCCTACTGATTGGAGAAAGAAAAAGAAAATCTCCCACTCACATATTTCTGCGGGGGCCACTTCCTGGCTTCACCCCAGACAAAAATATTTCCAAGTCCTGTAACTGAAGTTTCCTGAAGCTGGCTTCCAGGGGCTCAACAGTGCTGAGATACAGGACTCAAGACCATTAGGTCCTGCTGGACTGGGAGTGTCCAAAGAGCGACCCCCGCAAGACTCGCTATGTCAGTGTACTAAGCCCTCCTGGGCTAATTCAGCTAACATTATTATCAGTGTTACCCCCTTCCGGATTCTTCGCAAAAGATGTGACAGAAGTTGAAACAGAGGGAAAACGTCAAATAAGAGAGAACCGGTCCACAAGGTGTTACCAGTGCATCTACCCCTATTGGCAGTGGGACCCTCGTCCCGGACACAACCTGACCCAACTTGTTGTAGAACTTGGAATCTGGTAGATTAACCTGCAGAGCTCCCCCTGCCATTATTCTATACCTGGAATATGCACCGATGATAGAGACAGCACTTGTGCTGCCCCAGACAGAACGCGGTTCACCTTCCTGAGCCGCATGACTCCTGGTGCCGCCCTGGTGGTAGACATATATGTACCATAATCCAGAGCAAGCCAAAAAGCTCCAAGATATTTATGGGCAGTATTCTCTCCTGGTGAGACCAAGTCCACTAAACTGTAGCCACCCTCAAACCAAATGGAGAAACTGGCATCAGTGGTTATCTTCTAATGAAAGGAAGAATTTAACCTTTTTAGATTCCGAACCATCAACCACCAATCCTTAGATGTGCAACACCCCGGGAACAGAGCCCTCCAGCAATCCAATGCCTGGATCTTTACGTTCCAGACAGAGAGAATGATCCTCTCAAAGACCAGGAGTAGGATTGTACATAAGGAATGTGCTTTGAATTAATATAGCTTCCTACTGCAAAATTAATCGAAGGAAAATCTGGACCAACTGCTTTCTGAGCAAAGGTTATTGAGGTATACCGAGATTGACACCCCCTGCATCTTTAGCAAGTCCAGCACCGGAGCTAGGAGCTTTGTGAACCTCAGAAGCTGTGGCCAGCCCGAAGGATGGTCACAAAAAAGAAAACAGATTACTTTCCACTGCAATTAAAGAAATCTTTATTGAGGCTGGAAACAACCCAGCACATGAAGCTGTGTGTTTCCTGATGATTATGGGCCCCGCAATCTACCTCTTGCAGAGAGGTCATCACTGAACAGACTGAGCCTATCTGAAACAGAAGGGTGCCCAGCAGATTGAGATCTAAAGATAGACCTCATGTCCCTATTCAGTTTTGAAGCTGCTACAATTTAATTGTTTAATTGTTTTACAATAACGAGCCCATAACTTTTGCTCCAAGAGCCAACGCAAGGCAAAGACTGACCCGACTAAAGAAGGACCGAAACACCTCAGAGACTGCTCTAAAATCTTATACTCTCAAACACAGCAACCTCAGATGCCTCCCTCACTTAGGAGGGAAACCTGGGCAGTCTCCCATTTAAGTACTAGCCAGGCTTCTAAGTTATTTAGCTAGTCTAACAAATACATAATAAAGTGACTGTATTACACAAACTAATATGCAGTTCCACAAGGATGCAGGCCTAGACAATGTTAGTCTACCTGACTAACTCTTTCTGGTCACAATTTTATTGTATGCTGGTTTTTATGAAAATAAACAACTGATTTGTTTTTGATCTGCACCAGATCTGCACCATCCGGAGCCGCTTTCTTTTATTACATATTTTCATCATGAGCCCACTTGATCCATCCATCCGGCCATCATTGGCCCAAGGGCCGGCTCTCCTGTGGTAACTGTATTGGAGAAGTACTGACCCCCGAGGACACCGGTGTCTGTTCCAGTCTTTTTTCCTGACTACTCCAGGACAATTCGAACCATTCCTGTTACATCGGTATTTCCGCTATTCAGGCTCGTTTGATCTGGTGTCGCTGACATCCGCTGACATTCTGTGATATCTGCTGTCAACATTATACCTGGTGTTCCTAACTCCTTGTATGATGAAATTCTCAGTCTGATGTGCTCTCGGCCCCCATGTGAATTATATTTCACTTGTGGTTTATTCACCACCCTTTGGGACTGACCCACTTGAGATTTACCACTCACTATATATTGTATTGGGACTTATTTACTTGTTTATTGCATTTTTCATTCATATGTTTTTCCATATATTTTTCACATTTTTACACATTTTTTTTCACTGTTTTCATTAGCGCTACATTTCTACTCACTTCTTATTTATGAATTTTTGTCACATTCGTATGTAGCTGCTTTGTCCTTAGATTTTTACAAGATAGCGCAATCATTTTTCCTGATTACCGCTATACAACCCCGTAGATATGCAAGTACCCAGCTATGCAAACATGCAGGTATACAAGTATTCTTGCCATTTATGTATCTATGTATGCAGCTCAAGGCAATAAGCATATATGTATGTATCCCTAGACCAATAATATATGCATGTAGTCCTAGGCAAATAAGAAAAAAAAAACATATGTATGTAGTCCTAGGCAAATAAGCACATATGTATACAGTTTATTGTAGATAAGATCATATATATGTAGTTTAATGCAACTAAGCAAATATGTATGCGGTTCATATGAAAATATGGCAGCCTGCGTTTAAAGGGGTTGTATAAGTTTGTTTTTTGTTTTTAAATAACAAACATGTCATACTTACCTCCACTGTACAGTTCGTTTTGCACAGAGTGGCCCCGATCCTCGTCTTCTGGGGTCCCTCGGCAGCTGTCTCGGCTCCTCCCCGCAAGAGCCAACCCCCCTCTGGGAAGCGCTCCCCCAAGAGGGTTAGTTTGCGGGCACGCTCCTGTGTGATACAGTCAGCGGCCATAGCTGCCGAGTGTATCACTCGGCCCTGCCCCCGGCATGCCGCATCATTTATTTGATTGACAGCAGCGGGAGCCAATGGCTGCGCTGCTATCAATCATCCTATGAAGACCCCACGGGAGCTGCAGGAAAGCAACGCGTGATCACGCCCACGGACATTCGGGGCTCAGGTAAGTAAAACGGGGGCTCGGGGGGCCGGAGAGTGCAAGGTGTTTTTTCACCTTAATGCAAAAACACGAAGCTTTACAACCCCTTTAAGCAATATTCATTTATGAAGACATGCATTTACAGAAGCTTGCAGGTATGTGCTTATGCAAATATACGTTTAGGCAAAACATGAAAGGCGTGTCCATGCAAACACGCACTTACGCAATACGTGCCCATGGAGACATGCATTTATGGAATAAGCAAGCATGCGTTTATGAAACATGTTTATGCAACATATATTATGCAACACGTATCTATGCAACATGCGTCTATGCAAACATGCATTCTACGCAAACACGTATATCTATGCAACATGCATACACTTATGCCCACAGATCTATACAAACACATGCTTACAAAAACCTGCATCTACGCAACATGCTTCCACGCAAAAGCGCTGTCGCGGCCAGTCTTGGGGTGCTGCATGCTGGGCGCCGCTTGGCAAGCGGGCACGGGGGCCATGGGGTGGGCGGGCTGTGGCCCTCTGCAAACATGTGCCTATGCAAGTAAACAAGCATTATGAAACATGTATACTATGCTGCACCTACTCAACTGCACCTGGTCCATACTAGTTATAGTCAGGATTAGCCAAGTACATAGGCATCCAATGCAGCCTCTATGCTGCTTTAACAGCCTAAGGCCTCTTCCACACCTGTGCGACCCGTTCTGCAACTTGGGACTGCAAGGTTGCCTGACAAGTCGTAACCCATGATTTCCAATAAGTACCTTTCACATCTGTGCGTCTTCAAAACCCAGCGACTTCAAAGTAGCCCCTGCATTACCCTGGTCCGACCTTGACATGACTTGAGGTCCATAGACCTCAAGATTACACAAGCACTGCTTCCCGTCGCTGAAAATCGCATTAAAAAAGTTGTGGCAAGTGTGGAAAGGAGCCCAAAACTAAGCTCTTGTAGACCCAATGCATGCAATTCTGGAGACACAACTCCTTCAAGTGCACCAATGCACATGTTCTTCCAAACATGTGCTTATGCCACATGAATGTATGCAACATGTATGTAAAACGTGTTTATTCTAACAAACATTTGGGCAACAAGCTTGCAAGCATTTACACTATGCTGCACCTGCCCAACTGCATTTGGCCCCATAATAGTTTTTACTAGGTTTAGCACATATGCATGTCATGCAGCCTTTTTCTGCTTCAGATCAGCCTAAAAGTAAGCTCCTGCAGACCAAATGCACATTTCTCTGAAGTTTGTACGTATGCGCCTGTTCAATTGCACCAGGTCCCCTATTTTTGTGCCAAATGTACAGTATTATGGAGACACAACACTTTAACCACTTCCATACCGCAGGCCGTCATATGGCGTCCTTGGTTTCAGTGGTGATATCTGAATGATAAATTCAAAATTAATCACTGCGCTAACAATAAAGCAGCTGACACAAACTGTATGGTGACAATAAAAAGCATAAAGTATATGCAGCGCTAGAAGCATCAAATTATAAAATAAGAGTCCATAGTGTTAAAACAGAGTCTTTGTTCAGGGGAAATACTGCAACCAACCATGGTGCAGACAGAGATACCATAAGGTGAACATGAGATTATCCTCCACCGAACATCAACACACTGGGCCTCTTACCAAAGAAAATGGACCACTGAATCACAGATGGTCAAACAAGCATGATACATCCACAGCGCTCACTGAACCACTTCAATTGGATCATAGAAGACTGGATCTTGTAGTCCACTCAATGGCAATTTATAGGTACATGCATAGGATACACGAAAGCAACTTCTCATGGTGTAGTATTTAAAACCAAGGTAAATTTATTTCTTATAAAAAGCCAGGGCACTCACATTTTGAGAAATAAAAACAGGCATATCAAAAGTTGCAATTCGTCATGGATAGCAGATGTTTCCAACCACAAAGATGTCGGCAGTCGGCACGTTACAGTGTCGGGACGTCAGAGCTCCACCCTACGCGGCGTTTTGTCCAATAGAAACGTCATCAGGGGAGCCCCTGACGACGTTCCTAATCGACAAAACGCTGCGTAGGGTGGAGCTCACGACACAAAATTCTTTGAATCCCCTGCAGATGCGGTCGACTGGTTGGTATCCCTAACCTAATGCTGTGTGCTCGGAGTTGCTGTCCATGCTGCTGCAATTGTCTGGCTGCAACCTGTTCCTCTATGACAGATGCTTTCTCTAGCAAGTGGCTAGTGTTAAAGAGTTTGGGACTATCTATCCGTTAACTGCGGGAACCTAAGGCACTATTGCTGGACGCTTTGCCACCCCTGTAAGTCTTCACGACCCCTTACTGAGTGGATCGACTCTCGAAACAATCCACTAATGTTTTCTGGGTTTTTGGGACTAAAGTTTATCCGGCATTTTTTTTCCCGTTTTCGTTCTTTGCGCCTGGAGCAAACGGGGCATTGGGTTCTTGCATTGGTTTATTTTTCTGACTATTTTACTTTTTTCGTTTTTTATTTCTCCAATCTTTTTCTGCAATTATGTTTTGTGTTTTGCCCTGAGAAATGTTGCTAATGGGCTTATTTGCCTAGTACAATTTATACTGCTATTATGCTGCTCTATGGTGATTTGTGGCTCTCTGCATCCAGGTCCTACCCCTCTGACCCCCCTTCTTTACTGTATTTATCCTGCCCCCATGCTCTATAGATCGTTACTTTATGAGTGAGCTCAAATTCCTCTCTTGGAACGTCTGTGGATTAAACTCTAAATTTAAGAGATCATTGTTTCTTCAGTACCTTAAAGCCCAGAATCCTCATGTAGTCCTCTTGTAGGATACGCATTTAACTGGGAGTAGAGTACTCTCTCTAAACAGGAATTGGATTTAGAGAACTATACATTCCACTCACTCCTCGTATGTTAGGGGTGTAGCTATTTTAATTCACAAGAAGCTGACCTGTTCAATTAGAACATGTGGTTATAGATCCTCAGGGGCGATAGTGGAAATAGATGTTGAATCCCAGCTATTGGCAATAGATAATATATATGTCCCACCCCCTTTCAAGAGTGAGGTGCTGTATACAGTCCTGGAGAGGGTCGCCACTTTTGGCCCACTGAAATTGCTTGTGGCTGGTGATTTCAACAACATTCTGGACTATGCCCTGGACACCTCTAACCCATCCCGGATGCAGTACCTGGATCTTGGATACTGGGTGCTGATTTGGCGACTTTGGAGGACGTGTGGCGGTGAAAACATCCTGGGGAGAGAGGTTACTCCTACCTTTCCCACGTCAGCACTTCCTCCACTCATATTGACCTGGCCTTTGCCAATCCAGCTTTGCTGCCCCAGGTTACAGAGATTTCCTACTTGGCCGGGGGGGGGGGGGGGGATTTACGATCATACCCCTCTACAAGTTCATGCTGAATCTTACCTCAGGTAGGTGTAGTGGAGTGTGGAGGTTGCATTCTGGTTGGGTGGCGGAGTCCTCAGTGGAGGCCTTGGTCTCACCACATTTAAAATGAGCACTGGGATCATAATGAGAGCGCGGCAGACAGGCCTGTCGTGTGGGATGCGTTTAAGGTGTCCATCTGGGGGATGTATGTATCGGCTATCAAGGCTGCCAGAGCTGAGAAAAACTCCACATCTGAAGAGCTTCAAGCTCATGAAATACAATGTGTAACCCATGCGGACACACCCTCTCCTTCCTCCCTGTCTGAGTTGCAGATGATCAGAAGGGCACTACTGGTACACTTACAAAGTCTTACCAAATGCAATTTTAAAACCAGAGCTGAAAAATTGTTTGAAAAGGGTGACAAAAATGGGAAGCTACTAGCTTATCTGACTGCTGATGCTCGGGCGCATACGGCGATCCCTTGTGTTTACTCACCAGAGGGCTCTCTTGTGAGAGATGGGGAGAGCATCAAGCAGACATTTGTCTCGTACTACTCGGACCTATACTTTCCTGTCCCATCGTATGACCATCAGGCTTTGGTGGATCTGCTGGACTCTCTCCGAATCCCGGTGTTGCCTGCTGAGGTGGCGGCCAGCCTGGACGCACCTTTTACTGACAAAGAATTGGTGACTGCTGTTGCCTCCTTTCCCAATGCCAAATCGCCAGGCCCTGATGGGATTCCCGCAGAATGGTACAAACAATATGTGGAGCTCTTATCCCCCAGACCTTCGCAACTCTATGGGGACTATTTAGAAACAGGTATATTACCTACTTCCTTTTATGAGGCTCATGTGGTGTTAATACCTAAACCTGACAAAGACCCTCTCTATTGCTCATCTTATAAGCCTATAGCATTGTTCAATATGGACCTCAAAATTCTTACCAAAATGCTTGCCAATAGGTCAATGAAAATAATACACCACTTAATATCACCAGATCAGACTGGGTTCATGCCCAAGGCGGCAACAAATAATAATCTTCGGAGAGTGTATACGCATACCCAGTTGGAGGCTGGGGGGTTGTCTGGTGGGGCCCTGGTGTTTTTTGACCTGGAAAAGGCTTTTGATTCCATAGACTGGGGGTACATGACTCCTTAAATGGATATTGCTGCTGTATGACCATCCGGTAGTGGCCCTCCGTCTTAATGGCGGGGTGTCGGATGACTTTAAAGTGTTCAGGGGCACCAGACAGGGGTGTCCACTCTCACCAGGACTATTTGCATTGGTAATGGAACCCCGTGCGATTACACTGCATTCTTCCAGATACAGGGGATCACTGTGGGTATCCTGACAAACCACGGTCCTTTACGCCGATGACCTAGTATTGTTTATTGAGGACACTGGACCATCTCTACAGGCAGCAATGTCACTCCTGGGCGAATTTACGGTGGTCTTTGGCCTAAAGGTTAATTGGACAAAGTCTAAAATACTTCCCTTACGGTCCCATCCAATACCCGGACAAGGCAGATCCCAATAATCTCCTAGAGTGGGTGATGCAGATTTAGTATCTGGGGCTCTTAATTACAAACTCTGTGACTGACTTCATTAGTCTTAATGTCTCATCTCTGCTTGGTATTCTATTTAAAAAGCTCCATGCCAGGAAAAACCTTCCCTTGTCCCTCTCATTGGGAAGATAAACCTGATAAAAATGAAAATTCTGCCCCTACTACTAATATGTCCTCAGAAATTCTCCAGTGTGGATCCCAAGGTCACTTTTTAAATCAATAGATGGTATACTCTCCTCCTATTTGTGGCGGGGGGGGGGAACACCCGTCTTAAACTGGCCATACTTCAGCAGCTATGGGGGGAAGGGGGCCTTGCGGTACCTAACTTCTATAAACATTTCCTAGCTGGCCAATTAACAGTAGCCCGCCACTGGTTGACCTCTCCACCAGATACTGCCTCGGTGTCCCTGGAGGCTGCTTATGTGGGCTTATATGGGACGCTTTCACAGTTAGTCTACACGGTTTTGAAGTGTCTGTATTCCCTGACTCCCTCTATGCACTCAGGGATTAGGGCACGGAATGCGACTCAGGGATTGAGGCCGTCTGGTTTGAACAGGTTTTCCCCCAATCTACCGCTGTGGAGAAATCCCAGTTTGATGCACTTCTATGAATACCCGGACCCTGTAGTTTGGACTATGGGGTTAAAACTTTACATCATATTGTACTAAATGGCATCCTCATGTCATTCAACAAACTAAAGGAACGTTACACCCTTCCCAACTCACACTTCTTTAGATACATGCAACTGAGACATGCGTTCTATTCTCAATTTGGAAGGGAGCCTCTGGACCGTGAACCTAGTGACCTAGAACTACTGACGCGCAGTGACTCCTTAGCTAAACCAGCCTCTAGTTTATACAAGGACCTCTTCCAAGAAACGGTCCTATTGATGGAACCCTGCAGACGGGCTTGGGAGGCGGTGGCCCCAGGGCTGGACAGAGATGACTGGGATGACATGTGGGGGACTGCATTTCATTACCTAGTTTCTACCAGAGATTAATATAATATAAATTCTTACATAGAATATACCTTACCCCAGCTAGATTAGCAAAAAATTTTTCATGTCTTTATGCTGGAGGTGCTCAACACCTATGGCAAATTTTATGCACATATTTTGGTATTGTCCCCATATTAAACCATACTGGCAAGCTATAGCACACTGTATTAGGTCTGTCCATTGAAGTATGCTTGGCCATCTTTGGAGTCCTGGAAATCTCTGGTCAATAAAGCAGTACCATTTTACAAAGTTACCTATCTGAGCAGAGGAGCTTTGGCCAAGTTTGACAACAAGGCCTGGGGGGGGGGGGGGTTGAATGGCATCTGTAGACACAGTATCGGATTAACTTCATAAACAGGTACAGCCACTGACCCTGGTATGTACTATGTACTACAGAGCTGGGAAGAAAATGTTTCTAGAGTGATGGAGGAATACTGGCTAAATCAAGGTTAATGTAAGGGTCTTCTTGGTGGAGGGGGGGGGGGTTCATATGCTTAAAGACTATAGTTTCTCCAGGTGGAGAGATTAGGGAAGAAGAGGGACCGCATTAGCAGACAGACACTCTCCTGTAGTATTGGGCAAGGGGTCACTGCACTAAATTGCTAGGACGCGCACCTCCTGCAGATAGGGAACTACAATGTACATATCTGTGTAGGCACAAGCTATACTAGGGTTGTGTTATATATATATTTTTTTTTTTTTTTTTTTTTTTTTTCACCGTTGTTATTTTAGTTTTTCTGTGCCTTTTGTTGTTCTACATTGGTATGTTTTTTTTCTCTGTAACCAGCGGTTTCCGCTATATGCGGGTTATTGTTGTTTGTATTTCATGAAACTCAATAAAAAGTCATTTACAAAAAAATAAAAAATTACTGCGCAAATAACGTGTGACATAAAAAATGGAAATGCCTCCCATTTTATTCCCTAGGGTAGTGATGGCAAACCTTGGCACCCCAGATGTTTTGAAACTACATTTCCCATGATGCTCATGCACTATGCAGTGTAGTCGAGCATCATGGGAAATGTAGTTCCAAAACATCTGGGGTGCCAAGGTTCGCCATCACTGCCCTAGGGTGTCTGCTAAAAAAATATATAATGTTTGGGGGTTCTGAGTAATTTTCTAGCAAAAGAAATGATGATTTTTACATGTAGGAGAGGAGTGCTGGAATGCGCGCAGTATAGAAGTTGTTAAAGTGCACTGCTGGGGGTGTATCAACTTACAGTTGTACAGGCCCCCTGGATTAAGCAGTAAGTATGCAGTATATAATCATGACTTGTCTGGCCACACAGTTCTCCCATAGTAAGTATTCACACTTCACTAGTATCCATGGGCTGCTGTTATGTCTGAAGAGGCCAGCTGAATTTGCCGAGCACATGGTCACCCCTCCACTTCCTGCCTATATAGAAAAAGGCCCCTGCGCTCTCTATTGGCTGGAGGAGAAACATCAGCCCATACTCCTAAGAAGTACACAGAGCATGTTTTAAACAGCACACTGCCCCTAGGGCTAATTAGAGAACACCAGACAGATCTTTTATAATCACACACATGGGTTGGACTTGATGGACTTGTGTCTTTTTTCAACCTCACTTACTATGTAACTATGTATTTTTATAAAGTGAAACTGCAAACAAATGCAGTATTACTATTCCTGCTGCAGGACTCTGAACATAACAGGAGTCCAATCTTCACCCATCACGGCGAGCTTTGTCATAAAAGACTTTCAGGGACTGGGTTCCCATTAACGTGGGGTCCACTGCCCTGGACCTGTATAGCATCCTGCAGGAAAGCACCTTGGTCAGCACAAACACTGCACAGGGTTCCAAAACGCAGGGTCCAGCGTCATGAGGCTGCATTACAGGCAAAACCTTGAGGAATCTTCTCTCCTTCCAATTAGACTCGGGTACCATTTTGGCTGACAGCTTTTCCAAATGGATCCGAATGAAGATCGTGATTCTGAATAGAACCATCCAGACCTCAAAGTATGCTCCAAGAGCACATGTATCACATCAGTGACCATTTCCCCTTACAGACACTGGCGAAAAAACGGAGATCCTTCCTGTGTAGGAGGGGTTATATAGGGGAGGACTTCCTGTTTGACTATCAGCCAGTGTCCATCCACCAGTAGGTGGCATATAACCCATATTAGTCATTATTATGGTTGCTCTGTGTCCCGTAATATACGATAAAGAAATAGGGTCTTTATTTAATTCCATGTTTACAGTGTCACAAGTTTTCTGCTCTTGTATTCTTACCTCCTTGCTGCGCTGCTTCTCTACCCAGATTCCTTTCACATGTGTGGTTTGTCTGTGCTCACCTATGGGCGTTGCCTGCTATCCTGTGGGTTTTTATTACTTTCTGGCCCGCCTCCTATTTTGCTTGCCTATATAAGACAAGCTCAGTGTTACCCACATTGTCTGAGCAATGTCACAGTTCTCTGAGCTCCCAGACGCTTGTCGTATGTGTATCCTGTGCACGGACCCCAGCTTCAATTACCATCTATGCTTGTTCGCTACCCACCCTGACCTTGGCCTGTCTGCTGGTTTTCCTGTTGTCTCCTGCTGCTTGTGCTCTGCACACGTATGTGGTCTCTGCATCCTTAGCTGGGCTTACCTGGGGGTCCTGAACTGGTTCCAGCTTGCTGCAAGTCCATCCCCACCATCAGGGGCTTTGGTGCAAAAGCAGGCTGGGGCTTAGACTCAAGTATAGAATGTGAGTGCATTTTTATTGCGGTTGGTGTATTTTAAACTTTTAACTACTAAAAAGTACTACACTATTGGAGGCTTCCTCTTCTTTCCTTTGTGAGTTGCTTGGAAAATAAGTGACAAGTCTAATGACATTCATTTAAAGGGGATCTGCTGCTATTCAAAAGCCCGGTGGATGAATGGAGTAATCAATGTCCTGTTCATTTGCATAGGTCCAGGATCCAGGTGAGCGGGCATTCCTATTGGTGGTGGAGCAATATGATTTATGGTGGAGCACGTAATTAAAGACTGATCTTCACGTGATGAATGGATGTATAATCACAGCAGACTCTTATTGATTTAATACATTATAGAATATATCCACTTTGGGACTGATTGTAGTGTCTAATATTAATTTGATTTGCTTATATTTCTGTGAATATAAGCAACTATGGATTTAAAAAAAAAAAAAATGATTTATGTGCTTTAGATGATTATTTGGTTCACAGTATTGAGTAGCGCAACACTGCTTTTTACTGTTTATCCTTTTTGTTAGTATATTTTGAGTGTGGCCCAAGACAATTCCTCTTCTTCCAATGTCGCCCAGGAAGGTCAAAAGGTTGGAAACCCCTGTTGTAGAGGAAGACCTGCTAAGTCCCTCCCACAACTCTGTTCTTTGCAGGAGCTATGTGCAGCTTAGTGAGGATGTCACCATTACATATACAAGGCATTATCTGGGTACGCAAAGGAATTTTGTGCATACAAAGTGAATTTAAAGCCTTTGTGGCTATTGAGGAGTTTTAAATAAATGTTTGCCAAAAGTGCACCATGTTCAGTCTTAGCACAGGGATGACATATTTTAAGAACAAACAAATAAAGCCCTGCAATCTTCTATATGGCTACAGTTCAACTTTAATCTATAAAACAGTAAACATGTGAAATAATAATAGACATTTATACACTGGTTAGATATGCAGCTCATAACACTTATTTCTATTAGTCTTGAATCAGTTACAGGGTACAAGAAATCTAGCATACCTGAGTACAGCCCTTGAGGGACAGGCACCGCAGCCCACCGCAGCCCTTTACCAGAGCCTGGATCCCGTCCTTGCTGATCTGATCACACCATGAGATGTTCAGTTGCTCCAGGAGGGGGCAGCCCTCACTGTCATGCAGAGAAGGGATGTTGATTAGAAACCCTTCCATTTATCAGAAACACAAACATTCCGGCTATTTTTTGTAGGGCATTTGTCAAAAACAAGGTCTGGGTCTTACAATGTTATTATGACTCAAATTACTTAACTTACGAATACTAACAGATGCATTATTTTTAAGAAAACACACAATAAGAGAAATACAGAAGCTGGACCTCCATCTGAAAACGCATTTTGACTGTATCTCTCTGGTTTTAATACATTTGATACACACCCAGCCAGGAAATTCAGAACACCTGATCTGTATCCTTGTTCTATCTCAGTGACTCAAACTAGTGAAGTAATTAATCAGCAGAATAACTGGGTAACTAGCATTCTCAGAGGCCCTAAATGGTAGCCTACAGTGAGGGAAAAAAGTATTTGACCCCCTGCTGATTTTGTACGTTTGCCAACTGAAAAAGAAATAATCAGTCTAAAATTTTAATGGTAGGTTTATTTTAACAGTGAGAGACAGAATAACAAAAATATCCAGGAAAACACATTTCAAAAAAGTTTTAAATTGATTTGCAGTTGAATGAGTGAAATAAGTATTTGACCCCTATCAATCAGCAAGATTTCTGGCTTCCAGGTGTCTTCGATACAGGCAATGAGCTGAGATTAGGAGCACTCTCTTAAAGGGAGTGCTCCTAATCGCAGCTTGTTACCTGTATAAAAAAGCACTTGTCCACAGAAACAATCAAATTCCAATCTCTCCACCATTGCCAAGACCAAAGAGCTGTCCAAGGATGTCAGGGACAAGATTGTAGACCTATACAAGGCTGGAATGGACTACAAAGACCATTGCCAAGCAGCTTGGTGAGAGGGTGACAACAGTTGGTGCAATTATTCACAAATGGAAGAAACAGATCTTAATCCCATAGAAAATATGTGGAGGGAGCTGAAGGTTCGAGTTACCAAATGTCAGCCTTAAAACCTTAATGACTTGGAGAGGATCTGCAAAGAGGAGTGGGACAAAATCCCTCCAGAGATGTGTGCAAACCTTGTGGCCAACTACAAGAAACGTCTGACCTGATTGCCAACAAGGGTTTTGCCACCAAGTACAAAGTTATGTTTTGTGAAGGGGTCAAATACTTACTTCACTCATTAAATTGCAAATCAGTTTATAACTTTTTTTGAAATGCGTTTTCTGGATATTTTTGTTGTTATTCTGTCTCTTATTGTTAAAATAACCCTACCATTAAAATTATAGACTGATCATTTCTTTGTCAGTGGGCAAACGTACAAAATCAACAGGGGATCAAATATTTTTTATGCAGGAGCATAGAGTTTTTTTGGCAGTTTTTTTTTGGGAATTTTTGGCGTGACATCTAAGTGAATGGGCTTCCCTATGCTCCAAACATGTTCCAAAGTAGCTCCCATGCTTTGGCACATTTTTTAATGGCATGATTTTGCTATTCAATGTTTTTGGGAGTTTTGTCGTGCAACAAATCACCCGTTTCTTTAGTGGCACCCATTAACAAAGAATGGCACTCAAATATGTGTTCTGCGTTTTTAGTGCATTCAGTAACATCGTACTCAGATGTGAACAGGGCCCTTATGCCCCGTACACACGATCCGATTATTGGACAACTGATCGTCCTTTTTTTTTGCATGCTAATCTCACGTAGAATCTGATGAGTTTACTAAAGTCACGAAATTTCGTGTACGACAGAATAAAAATTCGGAAGTGATGTCTTGTGTTGTAATGCATTTGTATTGCATTTTCGAACAACAGCTGTACTGCTTAAACGAAAATCATACAATCTGGCATCGTACGAAAAATATTTCCGTGCATGTCCGATAGAATAATATCAGTTGAACTGTCCTAATTGGCCCTCGAAAGCTCTGTACTAACGATCCGATTATCGATCGATTCAAATGCGGCATTTTTCGCACGATTTTCGGATCGTGTGTACGGGGCTTTGAGCACCAGATTTCCTGCCAGCTTGCCACTGAAATGAAAGATGTGAAGGACCCAGACATTTGGTTCTTGGGCTAAGCTTCTAGAATATGTTCTACACAAGAAGCGGAAGTGAAATTGTAGAAAAGCATTCAAAAGTAATATGGGAAACTTGTATCAAAGTGACAGTATACAGGTCCACAATCCCAGCTCACTGCCTTCTATACACTTCCCTTTACTTGTGCATACTATGAGTATTGCAGAGCATCTGGTACTTTTTACAACCCAATTTGGATATTTTATTTAAAACACTGCACCACAACTGCAAGCCAAGCATTTGGTGCATGCTTGCTTTGTGTGTGGATGTATTGACTTCTATGGGCAAGTTTGATAGGCAGTGCTGCCTGTCAAACCTGACAAGCCGAGTTAAATAAGCTGTGGCCACAAAATTTCATGATTGTGGTATGTGTAAAAACCCCTCTGGATGCAGGTTATTTTTTGAGGGGGTGGTAAAACTGTGCCCTAACCACCTGTTTTTACCTCCTCCCTGACACCTGCATAAACAAGGCTTGAAAGTGTTGGACGAAATTTTAATTTATTGCAGAGCACTATTCCTTATATGTGGTCGCTGCTTTGTTTTCTTAATTTTTCCCTGATTTTTTTCTCCTTTATTTTGAGCTGGTGAGCCTGCTAGCAGCACATGCCCTGCCCTGAGGTCACAACACTCACTGTACTGTATTTATGGAGGAGCAGCATTGTCACCCTAGAACAGGAAGTTGGTTAGAACTAGAGCACACCCCCACTATGTGAGTCTATAACATAGGAGGGAGGTGTTTTGTAGTCCACAAAAGTGAATTGTGCAAGGTTGATAGCACTAGCTGAGATTTCAGTGCAGAACAGGCAGAAAGCACATGGAGATAGCTGCTCACTGCACTTCTGGAAGAACCAACACATATTTTTTCTACTTTTAGGCTTTTAAATAGGGAAAACACAGGGATATGTGCATGTATTGGAGATTCATACTGAACAGGTTTTCTTTTTATTTTACCTATACATATAGGATATATGCAAGTGCATGTCCAGCCAGTTTTGGATCATTTTGGATAGAGTGGGAAGGATTAGTGACCTTTATCAGATTTTTACTGTTATCCGGGGCTCACTTCTTGCTCTCCTGACAATGTTTTACCAGATAGGAAGTGCAGGGAAGTTTCCAAAGGCAACACAGACAGAAAAAAAAACATTTAGACTTATCGGTAACTCTGTTTCTAGGAGTCGTTTGGGAGAGCACAGGAGAGACAGGCTCCATCTCCATAGGCAGGAAACACAAAAATTCAAGGAAGCACGTTAAAAGGGAGGACAGGCATCCCCATTATTCAGTATAACATAGGAGTATCTCCTCGGAACACTTCTGAAACACAAAACACATAGTCATCCACTATTATAACAGCCTTTTAGGGAGGGAATCCCTGCTGTCCTGGACGACTCCTAGAAACAGAGTTATCACTAAGTCTAACTCTGGTTTTCTACAGGCGTCTGTACAGGACAGCACAGGAGAGGATCAGTGAGAATTTACCAGATTGTGGGGGGGGGGGGGGGGTGGAATTACTGCCTGAAGCACTTTTCCCCCAAATGCCTGATCTTGCGCCAAGAGAAGATCCAACCTGTAATGTTTTATGAAAGTCGAGTAGCTTGACCATGTTGCTGCTTGAAAGATCTGCTCAGGTGTGGCCCCAGCTCGCTCTGCCCATGAAGCTGACAGTGCCCGCATAGAGTGAGTAATTGGGAAAAAAAGGACATACCTTATTTGAGACTTTGCAGGATTTCACGATCGCCTGCTTAATCCAGTGGGCGACCGTATTCTTTGAGGCTTAAGAACAAGGTTGATGGTTATTCCCACGCTATCATGTATGAGTGTCTACAGGTAGGAAAAGCTGCTTGCACCGCAAAGGGTGTCACTTGGCCCTAAAATGGAAATAAACGAAGAGTATGGTGCAGCACTGATCCAGTAGAAAGTATTCATAAAGGTAGTAGTTTGTAGTAAATATCCTGGTGGTAGAGTATGTGTACTAAGTGTTACAACTTGGGGCTGTGGAACCAAAAATGTCAAAAATAAGTAATCTATAAAGTGCCAAGTGCATAAATAATATAATACAACATAAACTTACTACTATTGGGAAATAGTGTTCAAACAAGTGGCATAGTGTCAGCCACTTCAGTGCAAACCATATAGTGCCCTAATAAGGGTATGCATAAAAACTAAAACATATAACCACATAGATAGAATATTTGGTAAAGGTATATTCATCTAATCAATAAAATTACAACTGTTGAAAAAACGATGCAATGCAGAGAATGCTGCAATCATGTGCATCATGCACAAATAGGAATATGCTGTGGTCTAAATGTGTCAGTGTGAGAGTACACACAGTGACAAATATTCTACAAATATAACAAGTGCATTATGTACACATGGGGAGGTACACAGTAT
Organism: Lithobates clamitans; assembly: GCA_037952925.1. NCBI lineage: Eukaryota > Metazoa > Chordata > Amphibia > Anura > Ranidae > Lithobates > Lithobates clamitans. Next base: position 191,167 of record JBBGZY010000433.1, on the reverse strand, counting down.
AGTGTCTAGTCAAAATAAATCAAATAAATTAAGTGACAGAAGTATTAGTCCATAGTGAAAAATTAAAACATCCAGTGATTTCACACCAAGCAGGAAAAAATTATTTGCAGGGCATATAGTGGGTGTATCAACCAGGGAATACAACACCGTGACTCCTCTTCGTGACAGAAAAGAATCCTACACTAGTAAGTAATGGCCCCTTACCACATCGTACTAGAAAAACAGCATAAACAGCGAAGCTGATGTAGGCTCCTTTTCAAAGACCTGCACCCGGCTATGTTCTCCAGACTTTAGGTCCCTCCAGAGATGTAATGGCCATAGGTGGAAGAAAGGGAATGCCTCATAGTGTAGTATTGTACTTGCAAACAGCCAAAGTTTATTAGAATAAAAGTGCTCACATAGAAATACAGCAATACAGCATATAACCGACGAGCGGCGAGCTCATATACGTCCGTCAATGGGATGTGCCTCTCCTGTCCCTATGCGTGACGTCACCTGCCTCGTGACTTCATCAGGGGATACTAGAGGGCACTGAATGTTGTCCTTAAATAGTAATGGTCTAATGCAGTATACAGCGGTCATTTTCTTGTAGCTCCATTGGAAAGTGCCATAGTGGCCATTTTCCAAGAGACTAGTGGGGGCGGCCATATTTTGGGTTATCTAAACAATAGCACGGCTGCAAGTACACTTGCTAACGGTGTTAAATAGCATAGACCATACAATGTGTACCCCGATCGGATAGACTCATGAAATATGAGCTGGGAAACGGGTATATTACTGACTAAGCAATGAGAGTATAGAACTATAAATAAAATCAAATGGATAAAAACGGTTTATTGTAATGATAACGGGTACCACAATTCTTATAGTTGATTAAAAAAAATCTAGGGAAATTTATTAAGAAAATTAATTTTAATGTTAGTTTAATATAAAAATATATAAAAAAAAAATATATAAAAAATATAAAAATATATTAGGTTAGGAAAAAGGGAAAAAAATGTTTTTTTAAAACAAAGTTAAAATGTATTCCAATGGAGAAGATGATAGCACGGGTTAATAATTAAAGGTTAAAAATCCGATGGGATAGAATAGGCCAAAACATTGATGAAGGTATACATAGCAGATAGGGACTGTACACAGACATCATGAATGTAAATATGCATCCAGGTTTAGATAAAATGTTCAGGGCATGTAACAGTAAAATTAAATACCGTATTTATCGGCGTATAACACGCACCCCAAGTTTAGGAAGGAATTTTAAGGAAAAAAACTTTTAGGAGGAAAGTTTAAGGAAAAAAACTTACATTTAAATGCCCATCAATGCAGCCTCATCAGTGTCCATCTGCAGCCTTGTCAGTGTCCATCTGTAGTGCTGTCCCTGATTGCAGCATTGTCCCCCATTGCAGCCTTGTCCCCCATTGCAGCCTTGTCCCCCATTGCAGCATTGTTAGTGTCCATCTGTAGTCTGTGCATCTTTGAAAATGGTGCCGCCGCTCTCAGGCGCTTTTGGCCATTCTCGGCGGCTCTCGGCTGCTTTCGGCCATTCTCGGCAGCTCTCGGCCGCACTCGGCTTTCAGTGGCTCCCACGGGACTGCGAAAGCCGTCGATAATGGCCGAGAGCTGCCGAGAATGGCCCGAAAGCGGACGAGAGCCGCCGAGAACGGCCGAAGGCGGGCGACAGCCGCGGAGAATGGCCGAAGGCGGGCGACAGCCGCCGAGAATGCCTGAAAGCAGCCGAGAACGGCGGCGCCATTTTCAAAGCCGCCGAGAAAAGCTAAAAGCCACTGAGAGTGGCCAAAAAGCTTACAATCGGCGGGGGATCGGCGTATAACACGCACCCACGATTTTCCCCTGATTTTCAGGGGAAAAAAAGTGCGCGTTATACGCCGATAAATACGGTAATAATATGAATAACATAATAGGTTAATACTAATATCATAGTTTAAAGTGCATCTTGCAAAAATTGAGGAATAAGTAAGTACATCGAATAAAAACACTGCAGACGGTATGAGAAGAGATAGGCAAGTGACAAGGTGCAAAGTGGGGCGTATTATATGCACACGAGTAGTCAAAAATACTAAAAAGGCTCTCATGCTTCTGCCGTTGCCTAGTGATTATTAAATAAAAGAGAGTTTACCGGCATTCTATGTCCGGCTGTCGAGGACTAGAATATTATATTGTATTATATTAGAGATGTAAATACATTTGGAATGTTCAGAAGTCGCCGAGAAAGCAATTCAGATCGAATTCGATATTTAGGCCTCTTGGTGCAAATGTGTCTAATGTGAATATCCATTTGGACTCTGCCTGACTTAGGGTCCTAACTTTGTGACCCCCCCGCCAGTGTTTAATGTAAGGTTCAATTCCCCAAAATTGAAGGTGGGTGGGGTCTTTGTTGTGGCATAATAAGAAATGTTTCGAAACACTATGTTTATCATATCCTCTGATGATATTCTGGACATGCTCTTTAATCCGCACCCAGAGGGGTCTTTTCGTGCGCCCAACATATTGGAGCCCGCAACTACACTCGAGGACGTACACAGCTCCTTCAGTGTTACAGCATATGAAGTTTTTTATCTCATATGTATCTCCTGTACTAGAAGATGTGAACTGAAATTTCTTTTCATTCGGCCTTCTTGTCCTTAGACAGGCAAAGCATCTCTTACATGGGTAAAAACCTTTTCCATTGAAGAAGGAGTAGGTTCTTTTCGGTGGATCTAGTACGTTCCTTACCACTTTGTCTCGGATTGTTGGTGCTCTTTTGTATAAGAACCTAGGGTTTTGAGGGAGGGACTCCTGTAGTTTGTCCGCTAAAAGTAAATGCCAATGGCGTTTTATAATTCTTTCTATTTTCTTATGCTGAGCATTGAAATCTAAAATTAGAGGTGCTCCCGTCATTGGTTGTTTCTGTTTGAGCGTATCTCTGATTAGTGAATTCCGGTCCATTGCCATCACCTCTTCTATTTTCTTTTTGATGAACTGGCAATCATAGCCTTTTTTCATAAATTTTAGTGCTACCTTCTCTGCTTGATCTAAAAAGGTGTTTAGGTCCGTGCAGTTGCGTCTCAGTCGTATGAACTGGCCTTTTGGTACATTAAAAAGCCAATTCCTATGGTGGCAGCTTTCTATAGGTAGATAGCTATTTCTATCGACTTTTTTGAAGTGCATTTGTGACCTAAGTATGGAATTTTCTTGTAGAATTTCCAAATCTAAGAATGTAACTTTCTTTTCACTGAGGTCCCAGGACAATTTTATGTTTCTATTATTCTTGTTAAGTCTTTCCAAAAATAGTGATAGCCTATCTGCGTCGCCTTTCCATAGGATAAAAATGACATCGATATATCTTTTATAGATTACCAATTCTTCAGGTGTATTTAAAAAGACATTATCTTCCTCCCACTGGGCCATAAAAAGTCCGGCTATACTTGGGGCAAATTTCGCTTTCATTCCTACTCCAGTGTGTTTGTGATAGTAGTTTTTGACGTATCAAAAGTAGTTGTTCTTTAGGCTAAAATCAATGCATTTAATTAAAAACTTTCTCTGCATGCACGGTAATTGAGTATGCTTTCTCAGGCCCCACTTCGCAGCTTCACATGCTAGATGGTGGGGTATTATTGTATAGGAGGCGACATCTGCAGTGGCCATAAGCCATGGTCCTTCTTCTTTCGGAATATTCTCTATAATCTGTAACAGATGTTTCGTGTCTCTCAGATACGCTTGTGTACTTTGGACAGCCGGTTGTAGGAATAAATCGATGTATTGTCCCATTCTTGACGTCAGTGAATCAATACTGTTTACTATTGGCCTTGGGGGTGGATTGGTGTTGTTCTTATGCATCTTTGGTAGTGAATAAATAATGGGTGTGCGGCAGGAATCCGGAATTAAAAATCTAGCCTCTTTTTTGTTTAATATATTCTTTTTAACTCCTAGGTACACTACCTCTTTAAGTGCCTTCCTGCACTTAAACATGGGGTTATTCAATAATTTAGTGTATGTATTCTCGTCCTTCAGCATATTTAACACAATGTGGTGGTATTGTTTCTTCGAGAGGACGACAATACCTCCTCCCTTATCAGCTGGTCAGATGACCAGGTCCTTCCTTCTCGTTAGTTTACGAATGCCACTTCTTATATATCTGGGGTCCTCTTTTTTCTTAACTTTAAGATCTTTAATATCTTCTAAAACCACTTTTTTAAAAACTTTGATATATTTATTGTCTTTCACAGGGGGATTAAAAACAGATTTATTCCTCAATGTACTGTGTATAATCCCATCATTTACAGTATCTTGGTATCTATGTCTGACCGGGTTCCCCATGGTATATTTCTGGATATTTCGTTTTCTTATAAATTTCGATATAGGTCTGGAATTTATCGAGATTCTTGGTGGGTGCATACTTAAGGCCTTTATCCAAGACTCCAATCTCTTCATGTGTCAATTCCAGACCACTTAAATTAAAAATGCCTTCTCCTTTTATTCCCTTTTTCTTTTGTTCTCTCTTTCCTGATCTCCGTCCTCTCTTCTTTCTGGACTTTTTCTTGAGTTTCTGGTGTCGTCTACCTGTCTCAGAGGGTGATTCTCCCTGCCTCTGTTTAAAAAAGGCCTACTGTGAGGTTGGTCCGAATATTGTGGGTCTTGTCTATCTTCTTCGTCCCAATACATTAGGGGAGCATAATAATTGTAAGTGGATACAGGACTCCATTCTTTTTGGTAATAATTCCTTTGTTGCGGGCCTCTCCTTTCGCCATATCCATATTCAGGGACTGGGCTTCTTCCTCTATGCCCATAAGGTACATGTGGTTGTTCCCTATTGTCCCTGTATTCATACATACTTCTTCTTTGTTCTCTTGGTCCTTGGGGTGGTCCTCCATAATCTCTCTGGTCTTGGGGTGTTCTTCTGTACTCTCTCTGATCATAGGGAGGTTTATGCCAGTTATTCCCATTGTAGGGCTTCCTATTATTTTTTCCATAATACGGTTTTCTTCCTCCATTATGTGGTGTTCGATTCTGCTGGGGTCTTCTCTCAGCTCGATAGGGGGTATGTGGCTTGTAGTATGTGTTTCTTTCATCATAGTCTAGATTTCTTGGGGTCATACCTCTATGTTCTTCTCTATGATCTTGATATACTATATTCTGAGTATTGATATACTATATACTATATTCTGAGTATTGATATACTATATTCTGAGTATATTCTGAGTACTCCCCCCCCCCCCCCCCCCACACCTTGCCACTATAAATTTAGTTCATTTCTTGGGACGGCTGGCGAGGGTTTAGGCTGGTCACTCCTTGCACAAAGTGTCACGCCGGCAACAAGTGTTTGGCACTTGGACACGGGCACTTTGACTAAGGCACTGCTACAAAAAAAGTAAGTACAGACATTATTGTTCCACAGCTATTTTGCAGGAAGTTCCACTTCATTCACTAAATTTCCTCAGCCTTCCTTCTATTAGCCTGTCCCCACCCTCTAAAATGCTCACACTAATCTTTGTTATAACGTCCTCTCTCCTCAAACTCTCATTACTTTACCCCCCCTCTCCAGCCCCCAACCTTTATATATCTCCCTCTCTTCTTCCCACTCAATATTACTCCACTTACCACCTCCTGCTCATTCTAAGCCCACACAGTATCACCACGTCCATTCCACCACAGCATCTGCGCTCCTATAAATCCCACTCCCGCCTTACCACCCTCACCCTCCTACTACTCCTAATGTCTGGGGACATCGCACCAAACCCCGGCCCTCCCACACCCAATTTCCAACGCCAAGATCGGCCATCTACCTCCTCCAACAGTAGTCGCAACTTCAACCTTCCCATCCCAATTCCCCTGATTCCACAAGTCAGCCCCCCTCTTTCATGTGCCCTCTGGAATGCCCGCTCAGTCTTCAACAAACTAGTTTCTGTCAATGACCTTTTCCTCTCCAAATCCCTTGATCTATTTGCTATAACTGAAACCTGGCTCCAGGAATTTGATACTACCTCTCCAGCTGCACTGTCCCACAGTGGCCTTCTCTGGACTCACTCCACCAGACCCAGTGGACGAAAAGGAGGTGGTGTCGGACTTCTCCTCTCCCCACAATGCACCTTCCAGGTACTGCCCACACCTCCCTCTCTTTCCACCTGCTCTTTCGAAATGCACTGCATTCGTCTTTTCTCTCCAGCTTGTCTGAGGGTCGCAGTCATTTATCGGCCTCCTGGACCAGTGTCACGCTTTCTGGATGACTTCTCTGCATGGCTACCCTATTTTCTCTCATCTGAAGTGCCTGCCATCATCCTAGGTGACTTTAACATTCCAATCAATGTTAATAATGCTACCACTTCTAAACTACTCAACTTAACCTCCTCTTTTAACCTAACACAATGGACACAAACCACCACTCACTCCAACGGCAACACTCTTGACCTTGTATTCTCCCATCGCTGCACTCCCTGCAATCTCTCCAACGCACCCTTTCCTCTCTCTGATCACAACCTTATCCGTTTCACACTCTCCTTGTCTCCTATATCCCATGCTGCCAACCCACAAACCACTACCCGCAGGAACCTTCGCAACCTCAAACCTTCCCTTCTTCACTCTGCTACTGATGGCCTTTATGACAAAATCGCACCCCTGTCCTGCCCAGACCTAACCACTTCCATCTACACCACGTTGTCATCCTCCCTAGACGTACTTGCTCCTCTTTCTACACGCAGAACCAGGCCCCATCTGCCACAACCCTGGCAAACAGACGACACCAGAAGTCTCAAGAGACGCAGCCGCGCTCTTGAGCGAGCATGGCGTAAATCTAAATCCCTGCAAGACTTTACCCTCTACAAATCTGTCCTTCTCAAATACAACTCCTGCCTCCACACTGCTAAACAAACCTATTACAACACTCTCATCAAAACCCTCTCATCCAAACCTCGTCAACTCTTTTCTACCCTTAATTCCTTACTTCACCCCCCACTGCCCCCTCCCACCAACTTGCTTACTGCTCAACATATTGCCAACCACTTCAATAGCAAAATCAACACTATTCGCAAGGAGATATCCAGCATTAAAATTCCTCCCCTACCCAACATATCAGGTCCAACACCACACTCAATACTCTCCTCCTTTTGCCCAGTTACCACAGAAGAAGTTGGTAAACTCCTCTCCATGGCACACCTCACTACATGTCCCCTGGACCCTGTCCCCTCTCAATTGCTGCGACCACCTTCCCACTCTATCCTCAACTCCCTAACCCACATCTTCAACCTCTCCCTCTCCTCCGGCACCTTTCCTTCCCCGTTCAAACATGCACTGGTTACCCCCATACTCAAAAAACCCTCACTAGACCCCACCTGTTTGAATAACTTAAGACCTATCTCCCTTCTCCCGTTTGCCTCCAAGCTCATCGAACGCCTTGTTCATGACCAAATGAGTCGCTACCTCACGGACAACAACCTTCTCGACCCCCTACAGTCTGGCTTCCGCCTACAACATTCGACTGAAACTGCCCTACTAAAAATCACCAATGACCTAATAACTGCCAAAACCAATGGCCACTACTCCATACTCATACTTTTAGACCTCTCTGCTGCCTTTGACACAGTTGACCACCTGCTGCTCCTCAGCAAATTACACTCCCTTGGCCTCCGTGATTCTGCATTATCCTGGTTCTCCTCCTACCTATCTCAGCGCACTTTCAGCGTCACTTACAACTCCACCTCCTCCGCTCCCCTTCCTCTTTCTGTTGGGGTACCCCAAGGCTCTGTCCTTGGGCCTCTCCTTTTCTCACTCTATACCTCTTCCCTGGGCCAGTTGATCACCTCCCATGGCTTCCAATACCATCTCTATGCCGATGACACACAGATCTATCTCTCCACTCCCCAACTCACCCCCACTATCTCCTCACGGATCTCAAACTTGCTGAATGACATATCGGTATGGATGTCACACCACTTCCTCAAACTTAATCTTTCTAAAACTGAACTTGTTATATTTCCTCCTTCACGGTCCCCCTCCTGTGACTTCACCATTAATATCAACAACACAACCATTGGTCCCTCCACACATGCCAGAGTCCTGGGTGTAATCCTTGACTCTGACCTCTCCTTCAGCCCCCATATCCAATCACTGGCTAAATCCTGCCGCCTTAACCTCCGCAACATCTCTAAAATTCGACCCTTTCTGACTAATGACACTACAAAACAACTTATTCACTCTTTGATTATTTCCCGCCTCGACTATTGCAACTCTCTCCTTAATGGCCTACCCTTAAGCAGGCTATCCCCCCTTCAGTCTATTATGAATGCTGCTGCTAGACTAATACACCTCACTAATCGATCCGTGACTGCTGCTCCTCTCTGCCAATCCCTTCACTGGCTTCCCCTACCCCACCGTGTAAAATTCAAAATGCTAACCATAACATACAAGGCCATTCACAACATCGCCCCCATCTACATCACCAACCTCATCTGCAGATATCGCCCAAATCGCCCCCTCCGCTCCTCCCAGGACCTCCTGCTCTCTAGCTCCCTTGTTACCTCCTCCCATGCTCGCCTTCAGGACTTCTCCAGAGCCTCTCCCATCCTCTGGAATTCCCTGCCCCAGTATGTCCGATCAGCCCCTACCCTGTCCACCTTTAGGAGATCCTTGAAAACTCATTTATTCAGGGAAGCCTATCCCACACCCACATAACTGTCCCTGAGCCACCCCCATCAAATCATTCTTTGCAGCTATTACCTTTTGTACCACCACCCCCTCCCTTTTAGAATGTAAGCTCTACGAGCAGGGCCCTCCTGTACCTTTTGTATTGTACTGTAATTGTGTTGTCCCCCTTATACATTGTAAAGCGCTGAGTAAACTGTTGGCGCTATATAAATCTCGTATAATAATAATAATATTGGACCTTGGAGGTTCACGAGTTTGTTGTGAGTACAGTCTCACTGTTTTCTCTGGTGTAGAGTAAGTGGATACATTATCTCCTCTACTCAGTTGACTTTGCCATTTGAATACCTGATCATTCCGGAAGTCTTTTGTATCCCTGGTGTACTTCTTGCTCTTCCTCTGTTGGACTTCTTTGTCTTTTTTAATAAGATCTTTATTAAGCTGTGTGATTAGGGTTTTGTACTCTGTTGATTCTTTATGTATTTCCAATTCCTCTTTTATTTCAGCAATATTCTGATCTATTATTTTATATTTCCTTCGTTTTCTTTCCAATAGAAAATGTAATAATTCACGGCCTTTGTCATTAAAAAATTTAAACCATTCGTCATTTGACTCCTGGTCAGTTAGGCCATCCTTCGGGGGTATATCCCATCTCAACCTCCTCGGGACTAAATTTTCTTTAAGATATGTTTCAAAGGTGAAAATGTCCCAACATAGGCTCACTTTTTTCTCCATATTATGTCCCAACTTTCTCATGAGGCTTTCTAGATCTAAGTTTCTATTGGTGTTAGAAGCAATAAAAACCTCTTCTAAATTAACTTTCCTTTTCTCCACATAGGTAAAAACATCCATGACTGCTGCAGGAATGAGTATAGTGTATATATGCAGAGAACAAGGTTAATGGTTATTCCCGCGCTATCATGTATGAGTGTCTACAGGTAGGAAAAGCTGCTTGCACCGCAAAGGGTGTCACTTGGCCCTAAAATGGAAATAAACGAAGAGTATGGTGCAGCGCTGATCCAGTAGAAAGTATTAATAAAGGTAGTAGTGTGTAGTAAATATCCTGGTGGTAGAGTATGTGTACTAATTACATGTTACAACTTGGGGCTGTGGAACCAAAAATGTCAAAAATAAGTAATCTATAAAGTGCCAAGTGCATAAATAATATAATGCAACATAAACCTACTACTATTGTGAAATAGTGTTCAAACAAATGGCATAGTGTCAGACACTTCAGTGCAAACCATATAGTGTCCTAATAAGGGTATGCATAAAAACTAAAAGATATAAACCACATAGATAGAATATTTGGTAATGGTATATTCATCTAATCAATAAAATTACAACTGGTGAAAAAACGATGCAATGCAGAGAATGCTGCAATCATGTGTATCATGCACAATTAGGAATATGTTGTGGTCTAAATGTGTCAGTGTGACAGTACACACAGTGACAAATATTCTACAAATATAACAAGTGCATTATGTACACATAGGGAGGTACACAGTATAGTGCCTAGTCAAAGTAAATCAAATAAATTAAGTGACAGAAGTATTAGTCCATAGTGAAAAATTAAAACATCCAGTGATTTCACACCAAGCAGGAAAAAATTATTTGCAGGGCATATAGTGGGTGTATCAACCAGGGAAAACAACACCATGACTCCTCTTCGTGACAGAAAAGAATCCTACACTAGTAAGTAATGGCCCCTTACCACATCTTATTAGGAAAACAGTATAAACAGTGAAGCTGATGTAGGCTCCTTTTCATAGACCTGCACCCGGCTATGTTCTCCAGACTCTAGGTCCCTCCAGAGATGTAATGGCCATAGGTGGAAGAAAGGGAATGCCTCATAGTGTAGTATTGTATTTGCAAACAGCCAAAGTTTATTAGAATAAAAGTACTCACATAGAAATACAGCAATACAGCATATAACCGACGAGCGGCGAGCTCGTATACGTCCGTGAATGGGATGTGCCTCTCCTGTCCCGCCTCGTGACTTCATCAGGGGATACTAGAGGGCACTGAATGTTGTCCTTAAATAGTAATGGTCTAATGCAGTATACGGCGGCCATTTTCTTGTAGCTCCATTGGAAAGTGCCATAGCGGCCATTTTCCAAGAGACTCGTGGGGGCGGCCATATTTTGGGTTATCTAAACAATAGAACGGCTGCAAGTACACTTGCTAACGGTGTTAAATAGCATAGACCATACAATGTGTACCCCGATCGGATAGACTCATGAAATATGAGCTGAGAAACGGGTATATTACTGACTAAGCAATGAGAGTATAGAACTATAAATAAAATCAAGTGGATAAAAACGGCTCATTGTAATGATAACGGGTACCACAATTTTTATAGTTGATTAAAAAATCTAGGGAAAATGATTAATTATTAAAAATCACTTCTTAATAGTGATCGGGGTACACATTGTATGGTCTATGCTATTTAACACCGTTAGCAAGTGTACTTGCAGCCGTGCTATTGTTTAGATAACCCAAAATATGGCCGCCCCCACGAGTCTCTTGGAAAATGGCCGCTATGGCACTTTCCAATGGAGCTACAAGAAAATGGCCGCTGTATACTGCATTAGACCATTACTATTTAACCACTTCAATACAGGGCACTTAGACACCTTCCTGCCCAGACCAATTTCCAGGTTTCAGCGCTGTCGCAGTTTGAATGACAATGACGCGGTCATGCTACACTGTGCCCAAACTACATTTTTATCATTTTGTTCCCACAAATAGAGCTTTCTTTTGGTGGTATTTGATCACCTCTGCGGTTTTTATTTTTTGCTAAACAAATAAAAAAAGACCGAAAATTTTGAAAAAAATAAAAGTTTTGCTTTTGTTTCTGTTAAAAAAAATTGTAAATAAGTAAGTTTTCTCTTTCACTGATGGGCACTGATAAGGTGGCACTGACAGGCACTGATACGGCGGCACCGATGAGGTGGCACCAATGAGCGGGCACTGACGATGGCCACTGATATGCGGCACTGATGGGCACTGGTAGGCGGCACTGATGGGTGGCACTCATATGCAGCACTGATGGGCGGCACTCATATGCAGCACTGATGGGCATTGATAGGCGGCACTGATGGGCACTGATGGGTGGCACTGGTTGGCACTGATGGGCGACACTAATGGGCAATGAAAGGCGGCACTGCTGGGCACTGCTAGGCACTGATAGGGTGGCACTGATAGGCGGCACTGATACGCGGCACTAAAATGAGGCACTGATGGGCATCCCTGGTGGCACTGGCAGTGGTAGGCATTGCAGTGGGCACTGACTGGCAGCTGCCTGGGCACAGATTGGTAGCTGCCTGGGCACACAGTGGCATTTCCCTGGTGGTCTAGGGGGCACACCTGGTGGTCCAGTGTGGATCGCTTCCCTGGTGGTCCTGGGCGGCTTCCTTGGTGGTCCTGGGTAGGATCCGAGGGGGGCTGTGCTGATAAACTATCAGCACAGACCCCCCCTGTCAGGAGAGCAGCCGATCGGCTCTCCTCTACTCGCGTCTGTCAGACGCGAGTGAGGAAAAGCCGATCTCCGGCTCTTCCTATTTACATCGTGATCAGCCGTGATTGGACACGGCTGATCACGTGGTAAAGAGTCTCCGTCGGAGACTCTTTACCTAGGTCAGTGCTGCAGGGCGTCAGACTGACACCCCGCAACAACGATCGCCGCGATGCGCGCCCTCGGGGGCACGCAGCGGCTCGATATTCCTGATCACGTCATATGACGTCCGATCAGGAATATCAAACCACTTTGCCGCCGTCATTCTGTAATAGGGCGGGCGGCAAGTGGTTAAGGACAACATTCAGTGCCCTCTGCACATGACGTCACACGTAGGGACAGGAGAGGCACATCCCATTGATGGACGTATATGAGCTCGCCGCTCGTCGGTTATATGCTGTATTGCTGTATTTCTATGTGAGTACTTTTATTCTAATAAACTTTGGCTGTTTGCAAATACAATACTACACTATGAGGCATTCCCTTTCTTCCACCTATGGCCATTACATCTCTGGAGGGACCTAGAGTCTGGAGAACATAGCCGGATGCAGGTCTATGAAAAGGAGCCTACATCAGCTTCGCTGTTTATGTTGTTTTCCTAGTAAGATGTGGTAAGGGGCCATTACTTACTAGTGTAGGATTCCTTTCTGCCACGAAGAGGAGTCACGGTGTTGTTTTCCCTGGTTGATACACCCACTATATGCCCTGCAAATAATTTTTTCCTGCTTGGTGTGAAATCACTGGATGTTTTAATTTTTCACTATGGTCTAATACTTCTGTCAATTTATTTGATTCACTTTCACTTATGTACACTATGTGTACATAATGCACTTGTTATATTTGTAGAAAATTTTGTCACTGTGTGTACTCTCACACTGACACATTTATACCACAACATATTCCTATTTGTGCATGATACACATGATTGCAGCATTCTCTGCATTGCATCGTTTTTTCACCAGTTGTAATTTTATTGATTAGATGAATATACCATTACCAAATATTCTATCTATTTGGTTATATTTTTTAGTTTTTATGCATACCCTTATTAGGGCACTATATGGTTTGCACTGAAGTGGCTGACACTATGCCACTTGTTTGAACACTATTTCACAATAGTAGTAAGTTTATGTTGCATTATATTGTTTATGCACTTGCCACTTTATAGATTACTTATTTTTGACATTTTTGGTTCCACAGCCCCAAGTTGTAACACGTAATTAGTACACATACTCTACCACCAGGATATTTACTACAAACTACTACCTTTATTAATACTTTCTACTGGATCAGCGCTGCACCATACTCTTCGTTTATTCTTTGAGGCTTGCAACCCTATCCTGTTACCGGAATGTAAAATAAATAGGGCATTCGGTTTCCTAATGCCACTGGCTACCTCTAAATACTGCAAGATGCAAGCCCTCGCATCCAGATGGCGGAACTCTTTCTCTTTCAGATTTGCTTGGGGCACACAGAAGGGGGGTAGGACGATTTCCTGCGACCTGTGGTACTTCAAAGACACCTTCGGCAATAACCCCAGATCAGTGCGCATCACAAGTCTATCCTCAAAGATTTATAGGTACGGCTCTGTAAAAGGAGAAGTAGGAGGTTTGGGATTTTTTCCCTAATCATACTTACCTAGGTGGATGCAGCATCTGTCCCCCGGTGTCTCTGAATTGAGAGACGCCGGGGGACAAGTTTTTAACAACATTGTAACTCTTCCATCTTAGATCAAAGGGATAAAACTTCTGTGTTAAAATTTCTGTGTTCTAAACCTTTTTCTGACACGTGTTTCCTACAGTTAAAATCCTTTTTTTTTTTTTTTTGTTAGAAAATTACTTGGAACCCCCAAACATATATATTTTTTAATCAGAGACCCTACGGAATAAAATGGCAATTGTTGCAATATTTTATGTCACACTGTATTTGCACAGTGGTCTTTCAAACGCAATTTTTTAGGAAAAAAAAGTGCGATTCTCATTTTAGCCAGAATCGTGCAGCTCACTGGAGCGCTGAGCTGTGGAGAGGCAGGGAGCGGCTGCCACTTGTACTTTTAGCATACTAATGGCTAAAATTCCAGAACTTAAAATAAATGGCCTGTGTAACTTTCTATCTACTAGATAACATTGTGCTCACGACCTTATACTAAAGCCCCTAAGACTTCAGGATGCTTTCCTCGGGTACCAGGCGGCCAGCTTTAAAATTTTGACTTTTTGGAAAATATACTAGACCCTGGGATAGTTTATCCTCCCTCTGCGTAAGTTGGAGGGGAGGTTCCTTCGATAGGCGAAGCAGAGTGGAAAATCAAAAACACTGTTCGGCCAATATGGCACTATACTAAAATCATCGAGGTGTTCTCCTAAGCAAATTTTCTTAAGACCAGGGGAATGAGCTTGAATGGGGGAAAGACAGAACACAGACAGAATGCCCAAGTCTAAGCCAAGGCATCCACCTCTTTGGCCAACTCGTCTATTCCTAACGAAAAATATGTTGGAATTGTGGTATTGGACTTGTTGGCAAAAAGGTCCACCTGCGGAAGGCCCCCTATCTTTGTGATTATCTGAAAATCCTCCCGATTCAGAGACCATTCTGACTCGCGATGGCGACTCAAATAATCTGCCAGATGGTTGTCCCCCCCTTTGGGTGAACTGCTGAAATTGACCCCAGGTTGATCTCGGTCCAAGCAAAAATCGTGCTTGCCAAGCATATTAGGGATGGACAACATGTCCCCCCGTTTGTTCATGTAGAAGACCGCCACCACACTGCCAGAAAGGATCTGGATGCGGTGACCCCTTACCTTCTTGGCAAATGCTCTCAGGGCTTCCTAAATAGCCTTTAATTCTCTCCAATTGGCATACCTTTGAGATTTCTCCCTGGACCAGGACCCCATGGGCCACTTTGGACTCCCAGGGGCCTCCCATCCCCAGGTTAGGGGCCTCTTTGCCCTTTGGGATAAACGGAAGGTCTTGTCTAAGGCTTGTTGACTTCCGTCCCAATTTTTTAGAATGTCGGTGTGGGGACATCTGAAATGGGCCCTTGCCCAGGGCACTGTCGGGATTGTTGCTGCCAGGAGGCCTAACCCCGACATGCCTGTTGTGATGAAAAGTGGAAGGTTGCTCTGAAGGTAAGCAGCCTTTTCCACTGCTTTCCTTATATTTTCCTCTCTGGAGGTACTCTTTCTGTGTTATGGAATTCACCCTTAATCCTAAGTAGCACAGAACTTCAGAAGGGGTCAGAATCGATTTTTCTCTGTTTATGAGCCACCCCGGGTCTTCTAGGAAAGGGACTGTCATCCGCAAAATCCCTTTGCAGCTGGAGCTCACTGGGGGCAAAGAATAAAAGGTTGTCCAAGTATGGGACATCCAAGTACGGGACGACAGATTCCTTTCAACCTCAGCGGGTCTAGTAACCAGGACTTTCGTAAAAATCCTTGGGGATGAGGAAAGGCCGAATGGCAAGGCTCAGAACTGAAGGTGGCGAACAGTCGTCCCCCACCTGATTGCGACCCTCAAAGAACTTTTGCGAATTCTCGTGAATCGGGATATGCATGTGTCCCTTAAATCGAGGGAAGGCATAAAGCAGTTGGGGGCAAAATGGTTTTTGTTGTGAAGATTGTTTCCATCCGAAACTTCTTGGAAACCACCCCCTTGGTTAAGGTTTTAAGTTCAGGATCAGGCCGGAACTTGCCTGAGGGTTTTCGGACAACAAAGACGTGTGCATAGAACCCTTGATTTATCTCCTGCGGTGGGACAGGGACAAGCACCTGCTGGTCTATCAAGTCGCCTATCTGAGACAAGAGGGCTGAAGCCTTCTGAAGGTCCCTGGGAGGGGAGCTTACAAAAGGTTCTTTAGGGCAGACTGCCCCTGAACTGTAACCGATCACCCTCCTCCGATGATCCTCAGGACGAAAAAATTTGGGGCAACCTTTTTCCACTGCGGAAGGAAGAGCCCCAGTCTTCCTCCCACTGGAATATCGGGGTTTATTTATTTATTTTTTTAGGAGAGGAAAAAGTGGTACTTCCTTTTTGCTTCCCCCTTTCCCCACAGTTTCCTTAACTATTTGGAAGCATGTGAATGCGCCCTTTGAGAGCATTTTTTATCGGGATAGATTTCTTTTTACCAGCTGTTCAGTCCAAAACTTTTTCCAAATCTGGACGAAACAAAAAATCTCCTTCAAAAGGGATGCCGCAAGAGTTCACCAAGGCTGCTACTTCAGCCAACAATTTAACAGGCTTTCTGCAACGTAGGGAGCTAGTCTAATATTTCTTTCCATGAGGTCCTCCTTTCTAGATGGGCCTGTAATTGGTCTAACCAGACCTCCAGGTTGCGTGCCATGACTATGGTAGCAGTCGCCAGTTTAAGGTTGGCCATGACCATCTTCCATGACGGTTTAAGCAACACCTCCATCCTTTTATCCATGGGCTCTCTTAAAACCCCCATGTCTTTAAACGCAAGGTCAACTGATTTAGAGACTTGCGAAAAGGCTAGTTTAGGGACCATATTCCATAAACAAGTAGGATCCTCACTAAAAAGGAAACCTCCTCTTGAGGCTTTTGGGGGAAAAGTTTTTTTTCAGGATCCACCTTTTCTTTCCTAATGGATTCTGAAAACGCGCTATGTACCAGGAATATCCTGCCCTTACCTTCCTTCAAGGTCTGGTACATTGGATCATGCAGAGACAGGGAAACCTGCTCCTTCTTGATCTTCAGCAATTCATAAATCATGCCTAACAAGGCATCTACCTCCTCGATATCTAGGCCGTTTTGATCCCTTAACCAGAGCATGTGTCCCATTATCCCTTTTATCAATAGATATGTACCGTGTTATGCCCATGTGTATCCCCAATTTAATCCAAACAACATATTGATTGATTTAGGTCAGTATTGACTCCCACAATATTTCACATACATGTGTGTCTATCTTGATACCTTAGCCTAAATTTATTCAGTATATGACGTAATGCTCCCTGGTTTATATTTGTCAGTGGCCATCTCTCATGTCGATTTTTTGTTCTTTGTTCTTCAGATTTGCTATCAATTTTGTATTTTTCCATGTTTTTTTTCAATTTTTTCGATGTTTTTTGATTTTTTTTGCAATATTTTTTGATTTTGCGACTTATTGCGATTTGTGCGTTTTTTGTGATTTTTTTGTGTTTTTTTGCAATTTTATACATTTTTGGTGATCCGTTGCTCTTTGTGATCTACTTAGAGCCTGGAAGTTTAAATTATCGCTTTTGTAACAAAATTATCATCTTAATCATGTTATTGAACCAAGTATAGAGAGACTATGGGGTTTATTTGCTGGGGCTGGGGAGTGCGGATTCTGGTGCAGCTTTGCGTGGAAGCCGGCCGGCTTCTAAGTTTTAATGTCAAAGCTTGGCTCAACAAGCTGAAGTTGGAAGCTGATTGGCTGATGTGCACGGCTGCGCCAGATTTGCGCTCGTACAAAATGTAGGCAAGATGTGGTGAGAAATACTCCTGCGCTTGTGAGGCCCTTTGCTGAAGTGTACGGGTAGTATTGTAGAAAGTGGAAGGATTGGAGGAGGTGATAAAAGCATGTCCCACCGCCTTAACTGACCCGGGGTGGTCTGGAAAGGACTGTATGGTAGGAGGTGGACAGAAGGCGTGTGATCAGACGCTTACATCAAAACATGTATGGTTTAATCATGTATAGGGAATACACACATATAAAATAATGAATCATACAAATACTACATTGCATACAAACAGGTAACAAAAAAGGCACTAGAAAATAAATTAAAATTGGGGTATGCCCATGTTGAGGCAAGTTGTTAAAAATGGCTGACGCGTTTCGAGGGTAACCTCTTCATCAGAGCCAGGAGAACAAGAGCACAGTCTGTATGGGCCGGTAGGCCGACATGTGTACATGAAAAGGGGTGGCTAGTAGGAGGGGATATCCTGTGGTGGATGGTTGTTTAATCCAAGTTCCATACTAGTCCTTGTCCGGGTTTTCTAGGTAGGGTATAGATCAGGACCATATATACCATACACTACAGACCTACTTACGAATGTAACCGGACTGTAAATAAAATGTATTTTCCTTTTGTGATGGAATTGGCTGTCAGATGTGCCTTTATCCAATGGATATGTCGGAGTGGCTGAAGTCCCAAAAACCTCCCGGGATGTGGAGCCGTGTGATCCTGGAGACCGGAGGGGGCGCTCCTGATGTGGCTGCAGCTGAGGACGCTCCAACAAGATGCCTCTTACTGAGACCGGAGGGGGCGCTCCTGATGTGGCTGCAGCTGAGGACGCTCCAACAAGATGCCTCTTACTGTCAAGGATAGAGGTCGGCCGATATATCGGCCGATATTTGGCTTTTTTTTACTTAATCGGCATCAGCCGATTGTGCTGATAAAAAAAGCCGATTCAGCGGGACTTGCAAATGACTTCTGTAATAGAAGTCAATTGCAAGTTGTCTGAAGTTTTCTTCTCTCCTCCTCTGGGCAGCCTGCCAAGTCTGATAAGATACATTTGTATCTCTTTCAGGTTCTTTTATCAATAGACTGAACTCCGTGGAGAAGTTTTCAGTTTAACCATTTAAAGACTAAATCTTTTCTGACACTTGTTGCTTACAAGTAAAAATCCTGTATTTTCTGCTATAAAATCACTTAGAACCCCCAAACATTATATATATTTTTTTAGCAGAGACCCTAGGGAATAAAATAGCGGTTGTTGCAATATTTTATGTCACACGGTATTTGCGCAGCAGTCTTTCAAACGCAATTTTTTTTAAAAAAAATACACTAATGAAATTTTAAAAAAAGCAGTAAAGTTAGCCCATTTTTTTTCGTCCAAAAGTTTTGATTACCTGTTTTTGTGCATTTAATATTTAAGATATAGTTATTTTTTTATAAAAATGGGTAATCAGAATATTAAGCCGCCCTCAATTCAAAACTACCCCCACTGCGCCAATGAATAGAGTTTACAACAAACAGGAATAAGATCCAGTGAATGGCTCATTCAGTGTGTAGCAAAATATATATAACTATATATAACTCACTAAATGAAAAGTGAAAAGAGAGCTGTCCCTTTAAAAAGCTATCAAACTAAAATATTATCTGATCTCATATATCCTTGTAATCCAACGAACCTTCTCCTAGATATACAAGAGCAAATAAGAGGCGCACTAGGGATATGAGCGCCTCTTATTTGCTCTTATATATCTAGGAGAAGGTTCGTTGGATTACAAGGATATATGAGATCAGATAATATTATAGTTATTTTTTTAAAATCTAAATTCTACATACAAGTGAACTGATTGGAGGTTTGTTTTGTTTAATAAATGTTTAAATATAAAAAAATTTCTGTATCACTTATTACTTAAAGCGGGGGTTCACCCACACCGCCAAAAAAAAAAAAATATTAAAAGCCAACAGCTACAAATACTGCAGCTGCTGACTT
Organism: Lithobates clamitans; assembly: GCA_037952925.1. Taxonomy (NCBI): domain Eukaryota; kingdom Metazoa; phylum Chordata; class Amphibia; order Anura; family Ranidae; genus Lithobates; species Lithobates clamitans. The sequence continues at coordinate 171,595 of JBBGZY010000433.1, read as the reverse complement.
TTAATACACTGCCACTTACCTGTCCCGGGGTCCAGCGATGTTGGCAGGGGACGCCGAGAACCCGCTCGGTTCTCGGCAGCTGCCGCCGCCATCCTAGGTGAGGGAATCAGGAAGTGAAGCGTTGCGCCTTCACTTCCCGGTTCCCTAGTGCGCATGCGCGAGTCGCGCTGCGCGTCCCTAGTGGTCCCCGCTCTCTCCTGGGAGCTGTGTGTTCCCAGCAGACAGTGCGGTCGGGACGGGAAGAGGCATTGCAGGGGCTTCGGCAGCGGTGCGCATTTATTTCAATGGGCAGGAGTGGTGGAGGAGCAGTATACACCGCTCCAAAGATGCTGCTTGCAGGACTTTTTTTTAACATCCTGCCAGCGCATCGCCTCAGTGTGAAAGCACTCGAGCTTTTACACAGACTGCAGGCGCTATTTTTAGCCCAAAAGCGCCTGAAAAACACCACAGTGTGAAAGGGGTCTAACTGTTAGATTTTATGAGATGAAGGGAAAAAAAAAAATTTGGCCTAATATATTGGCCCAAAAAAATCGGCATCATATATCGGCCATCGGCCGCCGCGATTTCTAAATATCGGCTTTGGCATCGGCCAGAGAAAAACCCATATCGGTCGACCTCTAGTCAAGGATTCCTATCCTTGACAGTAAGAGGCATCTTGTTGGAGGGTCCTCAGCTGCAGCCACATCAGGAGTGCCCCCTCCGGTCTCCAGGATCACACGGCTCCACATCCCGGGAGGTTTTTGGGACTTCAGCCACTCCGACATATCCATTGGATAAAGGCACATCTGACAGCCAATTCCATCACAAAAGGAAAATACATTTTATTTAAAGTCCAATTACATTCGTAAGTAGGTCTGTAGTGTACGGTATTTATGGTCCTGATCTATACCCTACCTAGAAAACCCGGACAAGGACTAGTATGGAACTTGGATTAAAGAACCATCCACCACAGGATATCCCCTCCTACTAGCCACCCCTTTTCATGTACACATGTCGGCCTACCGGCCCATACAGACTGCGCTCTTGTTCTCCTGGCTCTGATGAAGAGGTTACCCTTGAAACGCGTCAGCCATTTTTAACAACTTGCCTCAACATGGGCATAGCCCAATATTAATTTTTTTTCTAGTGCCTTTTTTGCTACCTATTTGTATGCAATGTAGTATTTGTAGGATTCATTATTTTATATGTGTGTATTCCCTATACATGATTAAACCATACATGTTTTGATGTAAGCGTCTGATCACGCGCCTTCCATCCACCTCCAGATTTGCGCTCTCCAGTTTTGGTGGATTAGCCCCTGTGTCTCCTACACACCTGCCCACACAATATCTTTTGATTTTCTAGGGTTCTTTGAGATTCAACTGAAAAAATCAGTAGCGTGGCCACCTTTCCCATAGCAATCACAGATACAACAAGATCGTTGCTCTTTGTTTACTGTTCCTTGCATAGCCATCCAGGTAATATTTATAGATCTCTATGAATTTTGGACCACCGTCTGAAGGTTACGTTATTTAGCACATATAGCTAGTCTATTAAAAAGATGTTCACGTAACTCCGTTAGGGTCCCTCTTTATTTTTCCACCTTTTCCATGCACCATTTAAATGCTTCCCCATCGAATGACGATTTTCTGTCTTTTTCTTCTCTTTTTTTCTTGGCCGTTTGTTGCAAATTTGGGATATATTTTTGTTTATGAATCCAATATGAATGGATTCCAGATGTCGTCGAATGGGGCTTGCGTTTTTCTTGAGTGTATGGATTTATGTGGGAATAATGATTTATACATAATCATTTTTAACGAAAATCAAGGTTTTAGCAACACAATTTTCAAATGTAATTAGGTTTACATATTTCAGGATGATGTGTGTATATATATATATATATATATATATATATATATATATATATATATATATATATATATATATATATATATATATATATATATATATATATATATATATATATATAGATATGCAGTTACCAAGACATTATTGGTAGTGCTGGGAATAGGATTATTGGTATTTCCACATCAATTTCAAGTACCGTATTTATCAGCGTATAACACGCTCCGGCGTATAACACGCACCCCAATTTAGGAGGGAATTTCAAGGGAAAAAAAACTTTTAGGAGGGAAGTTGAAGGGAAAAAACTTACATTTAAATGCCCATCATTGCAGCCTTCTCAGTGCAGCCTTGCTCCAGTGCAGCCATGTCAGTGCAGCCATGTCAGTGCAGCCTTCCCCAGTGCAGCCTTGTCAGTGCAGCCTTGTCAGTGCAGCCTTGTCAGTGCAGCCTTCCCCAGTGCAGCCTTGTCCAGTGCAGCCTTGCCCCAGTGCAGCCTTCGATCCTCTGTCCCTGCCATCCTAGGCTTCAAAATCGCCGACCGCGATTTGAAAATGGCGCCGCAGGCGCCGAAATACACAGAGCCGGTCCTCGGCTCTTCCCGGCGGCTCTCGTTCACTTTCGGCTCCACTCGTAGTCCCGAGCGGAGCTATCCGAACCTAGCCGAGTAGGTTCGGATAGCTCCGCTCGGGACTACGAGTGGAGCCGAAAGTGAACGAGAGCCGCCGAGAAGAGCCGAGGACCGGCTCTGTGTATTTCGGCGCCGGCGGCGCCATTTTCAAATTGTGGTCGGCGATTTTGAAGTTGTGACAGCTCAGGATCGCAGGGGATCGGCGTATAACACGCACCTGCGATTTTCCCCTGATTTTAAGGGGAAAAGAGTGCGTGTTATACGCCGATAAATACGGTATATGTTATTTTGCCATTCTGTATGGATCCAGCATGTTTTACATTTTTACGAATTTTGTTTATCATTTATACACCGTTTTCCTTTGAGATTATTTATCATTTACAATTTGAAAATTAGTGTTGTTACTTTGTATTTTGTTATTGTTTAATATTGTTTTAGTATTTATCGTGGTCTTTATCCCAAGGTTATGGATGTACACAATGGGAGAAGTTGAATAATGCAAACATTGAAAATAATCATGTGTCTAGCGCATATATTATATATATATATATATATATATATATATATATATATATATATGCGAATTATTTCACTTAATAAACTTTTCTAGTTTGGTGGACCTTTATAGGCATTATTATATTGTCATATTATCTTATCTTCAATCTTTGATTTCAAATTCAACTTCACATCCCAGGTGTCTCCTATCTCTTGGGTGTCGTTCTAGAGTTTGATTATGTGGACAGGTCTCCATTTGAGACCATATCTGGATTGGCTATCAAAACCTGAAGTCCCTATATATACCCATGATCAAACTTTAATCATTCAGCTATGAATAAGCGCCATGATGGGGTGTGAAACATGGTAGCTATTTTTCCTGTTCCTCCCTGTACATGAGGTGACTGCATTTGGATTTCTTCATATCAATAAAGATGCCTTCTATGGTGTGCGGTCATCCAGGATCTTTTTCTTTCCTTAACCAGAGCATCCTTGGATAAAGCAGCCTCACTTAGCTCCTCCAAAGAATCTGGATCCTCCTCTCCTGTTTCGTCACCATCCTCTGGGGTGGAAACAAGGGGTACTTCTGCTGGCTGGTTCAGGGCTTTAAGGCCTGAAAACATAGACTTAATTGCAGACATTTCTTTTTTAACGCCTGAAATCAAATTCTTGCAGATCCCCGCCGACTCTTTGCACGCCAGTTTGTCAATACATGACCTGCAAAGCACCTTGTTCCAGTGCTCTTTAAACTTAACAGAACAGGATGGGCATCTCTCCTCCCACCGCCTGACTTTCTTGGGTCTTTGGGCTGAGCCTGTAAAAACGAGAAGAGGCTAACACAAAAAAACCCTGTCAGTGGGATCTGCTCCACCATGGGTGCACCATCACCAAATCACCCCTGTGTTCCACAACAGCCCGAACCCTCTTTGGACTTCAAAGCTCCTTAGTCTGGGTCCAGCCATTAACAAGGGGAGGGAGCCCGAGCATAGCCGCTCCCAGGAAAACTCACCTACCCCCCAAGCCAGGTAGGATCAAACCCCTGTTGTCTTCCTACCAGAGCTGGGCCATCACCACTGCCACATGGTTCCGCTGCTGGTTCTGCAACAGCATGCTGCTCCTCTTCCTGCAGCATCTTGACTCCCGCTGGCCTCTTCCCGCTGTGGCTGGCATCCATCCTCCCTGCAGCACCCAGAAGTGATGTGCTGGAAGCCCCACCCCTCCTCCTGCGCTCCTTGGGTCGGAACTCAGAGCCAGCACCCGCCCACCGCCTGCTCTCACCAGCCCCAGCATTGGCTTCTGGTTCAGCTCTGGCAAGAGAAACTCACGGTGGACATACAAGCCCACCCTGAGCTGTAGGGAGGAAAAAGGTGCCGGAATGCAGCCTCTTGTCGCGGCCCAACAGGGGGGCCCAGGGCCTTGTCAACCCCTCTCCTGCATTCACAGGTATCTGCCCCCCCCCCCAAACAGCGCTCCTCGCTCTGGGAACAGGAGTACATTTCCAACACAACCTCCTCCTCTGGTGGAGGAAACACAATATACTGAAGAGTGGGGATGCCTGGCCTCTCTTTAAGTGCTTCCTGGAATTTTAGTATTTCCTGCCTCCGGAGGTGGAGCCTGTGTCTCCTGTGCTGTCCGGGACAGGCGACTGGAGAAAAACACTTTTCTTTAGTGGGGGAAGGAAAGAACCACTGTCAGAATTTTATTTCAGTCTCTGTCCCTATAGCATATTTTTCCTCATTTCCTGTCTAGTGAAACCATTGTCAGCAAAACAGGAGCTGAGGGAAAATTTCTCTAACGAAGCCCAGGATTGCAGTAAAAAAAGCAGGAGTTCTAATGCTTCCCCATTCTATCCAAAAAGTGAGAAAAAAAGTTTTGACTGCCCATAAACTTTAAGCACCTGGTTACAATGTATACTTGGGCAAAATACAAAATAAAAACATACAGATCTCTCCAACACGTTTTTGGCTTGACATACACTTAAAACATGGTGTGTTGCTAAATGAATCCCCAAATTTCAAAAAACAATTTGTAACTGGGACCCTTTCACCTGTATCCTGTCAACAAAATAGCTGCAGTCATCATACTTGAGTCAAGCCAGATTTTCCAGGAAACTGTTTTTTTTTTTTTACTTGCCATATGTGACCCCAAGCAACCTACACATATATTAACATACACAACAATTGTACTTAAAGTGGATGTAAACCCAATGTCATCCTTTCTAAACTACTGCCATAGGGGTTATCCATAAGGATATACATGCCTCCTGCATGTATCCTTACCTGTCAAATGTCTCCCCTCTGTCTGTTATTAGACCCAAAAAAATGCAGATTCTGTGAGTGGGTCTGTTGTCTGGAGCTCGGTGGGTGGAGTCGTGATGTCAGTGGACTCCCCACCCACCTCTACACTCCCCTTGTCAATATTTATTTTCTCTGTGTATTTCTAACATTGAACTTCTGCTGAACTTCTGCTATGATCTCTAACATCCAGTGAAAAGACAGGAAAGTTACCACATGACTTCAGCATGCCAAATCGTGCTGAGGTGTGGAACAGCCAATCCTTGCAGAGCTGCTGAAGAAAGGAGTGGGGAAGGGAATTAAAAAATACTGCATGTCTCTTAGGCTAATGCACGAGATGTAAATCACCTGTCACTCACAGCAAGGGGGAGTATTTGACAAAGTTTTTCTCAGTTTGTACAGAATTGTTCACTGAACAATAAAAAGGGATTGCTCAGAGATGGATTAACTCTGTGTGGCAAGACTGGACTCAAATGATAGCAAATCTTATACTCTACAGTATGGTAAAAAAAAAAAAATTCGGGTTTACATCCACTTTACGTTTCATGATACTGAAAGAGAAACATGATCACAAATCTCACCTGAGAGCCTTTAGAGACAAGTTAGTAATGGAGGTGCATGACGCCAAGTCCAAATGTCTGAGTTTACAACAAAATTTACTGAGGCTAGACGAGGTTCTGTAAGGAGGACAGACATGTAATGGCTCACAATGTTGCATGTCCCATAACAAAGGCTTCTACACATTAGACACTGGTTCAGATATAGCCAAACAAACTCACATGGGCCTTATTAAATGCAAAATTTACTCAATATGGTTTCAAGCCAAACTTCAGCCAGCTATACAAAGTTTAGGCTCCCAATTATACTCATTGGAAGAGAGCCATGTACAGTGCATCCGGAAAGTATTCACAGCTTTTCACTTTTTCCACATTTTGTTATGTTATAGCCTTATTCCACAATAGATTATATTCATTATTTTCCTCAAAATTCTACAAACGATACCCCATAATGACAACATAAAATAAGTTTGTTTGAAATCTTTGCAAATGTATTAATCCTTGAGATGTTTCTACAACTTGGAGTCCACCTGTGCTAAATTCAGTTGATTGGACATGATTTGAAAGGCACCCACCTGTCTATATAAGGGCCCACAGTTAGCAGTGCATGGCTGAGCACAAACCAAGCCATGAAGTTCATGGAAGCGTCTGTAGACCTCCGAGACAGGATAGTATCAAGGCACAGATCTGGGGAAAGGGTACAAAAATTTTTTCTGCAGCATTGAAAATGCCAATCACAGTGGCCTCCATCATTCGTGAATGGAAGAAGTTTGTAACCACCAGGACTCTTTCTAGAGCGGGGCGCCCAGCCAAACTGAGTGTTCGGGGGAGAAGAGCCTTAGGGAGGTGACCAAGAACCCACTGGTCACTCTGACAGTGCTCCAGTGGAGAGAGGAGAACCTTTCAGAAGAACGACCATCTCTGCAGAACTCCACCACTCCTGTATGGTAGAGCGGCTAGACAGAAGCCACTCCTCAGTAAAAGGTAAAACAAACCTCTCTGGTCTGATGAAACAAAGATTGAACTCTGGTCTGAACAGCAAGCGTCATGTCCGGAGGAAACCAGGCACCGCTCATCACCTGGCCAATACCATCCCTACAGTGAAGCATGAAGGTGGCAGCATCGTGCTGTGGGGATTTTTTTCAGCATCAGGAACTGGGAGACTAGTCAGTGTTGAGGGAAAGATGAATACAGCAATGTACAGAGACACCCTTGATGAAATCCTGCTCCAGAGCATTCTGGACCTCATCTTCCAACAGGACCCTAAGCACACAGCCAAGATAACAAAGGAACACACCGACGCTCCCTATCCAACCTGATGAAGCTTGATTGGTCCTGCAATGAAGAATGGAAGAAACTGCCCAAAAATAGGTGTGCCAAGCTTGTAGCATCATACTCAAAAAGACTTGGAGGTAATTGGTGCCAAAGGTGCTTTAACAAAGTATTGAGCAAAGGCTGTGAATATTTATGTACATGTGATTTGTTTTTGTTTTTTTATTGTTAATATATTTGTAAAGATTTCAAACAAGCTTCTTTCACGTTTTCATTATGGGGTATTGTTTGTAGGAAAATAATGAATTTCATTCATTTTGGAATAAGGCTGTAACATAACAAAATGTAATAAAAAGTGAAGCGCTGTGAATATTTTCCGGATGCACTATATATACAAAATGGGAAACAATGCATATCAGAATCCAAGTAAAAGCTATACACAATCCTCCTGATTGGTTTGTGAGTGCAAATTTTGGTTTTAGGTACAGTCAGGTCCATAAATATTGGGAAATCAACACAATTATAATCTTTTTGGCTCTATACACCACCACAATGGATTTGAAATGAAACAAACAAGATGTGCTTTAACTGCAGACTTTCAGCTTTAATTTGAGGGTATTTACATCCAAATCAGGTGAACGGTATAGGAATTACAACAGTTTGTATATGTGCCTCCCACTTTTTAAGGGACTAAAAGTAATGGGACAGATTAACAATCATCCATCAAACTTTCACTTTTTAATACTTGGTTGCAAATCCTTTGTAGTCAATTACTGCCTGAAGTCTGGAACGCTGGGTTTCATCCCTGGTGATGCTCTGCCAGGCCTCTACTGCAACTGTCTTCACTTCCTGCTTGTTCTTGGGGCAATATCCCTTCAGTTTTGCATGCTTAATTGGATTCAGGTCAGGTGATTGACTTGGCCATTGCATAACATTCCTCTTCTTTCCCTTAAAAAAGTCTTTGGTTGCTTTCGCAATATGCTTCGGGTCATTGTCCATCTGCACTGTGAAGCGCCGTCCAATGAGTTCTGAAGCATTTTGCTGAATATAAGCAGATAATGTAACGAGCCCCTTGCTCGCTCGGTTCCACTCTCCCGACACTCCTCTGCAGCTATTGAATCAGATTGCAACGTCTGATGGTTCGGTCATTCAATGGCATGGGATTAGAACTACAGCTCTGTGCCATTCTAACCCAGTTGTGATAGCTCAGAACAAACACCAGGCAGGCTGTATGTATGTTCAAACAGGAATCTCATTTATTGCAATATACAGGCTCTTTTATACACTAAAAGTGGAGGTGCATACCTCCGACAAATATTACTCTAATACAGCTGTAACCTAATTAGCCTAATTAACATGAGCTAATTAACTAATCCCTTTAGACAGCCTAGATGACTCAGACATGACCTTTAGGCCAGACTGGCCGTCTTGTAGTTCAGAAAATCCAATCAACATTATCACAATAGTAGAGTTAATTAAACAGTAACAACAATGGGGATCTATTGACTCTTAGATCCCATACTAGAGACTTATTTACAATACACATTTTAGCAGACAACAGACAGACAGGTGCTGGAATTTACAACAGCATCTCCTAACAGTATCTGTCCCAGCATTATGAATCAGCCGCTATTCCAATATGGCAAATCCAGGGACCCCAGAGTCTGTGTGTCCTGGGGGACCAGGAGCCGAATCCACAGTAATACCACCTCAAGGGTCCCCAGGCATACAGCTCACAAAGAGCACCGTTCCTCCAAATGCAAGGGCCCACGAACGATCGGTAAGAGGCTAACATACAGTCTACTCCAAAAGTCTCTCTCCCAGCTAGGTCTGTCAAAGATAATATTGCCCGAAACACTTCAGAATTCCTCCTGCTGCTTTTGTCAGCAGTCACATCATCAATAAATACAAGAGAACCAGTTCCATTGGCAGCCATACATGCCCACACCATGACACTACCACCACCATGCTTCACTGATGAGTTGGTATGCTTTGGATCATGAGCAGTTCCTTTCCTTCTCTATACTCTTCTCTTCCCATCACTCTGGTACAAGTTGATCTTGGTCTCATCTGTCCATAGGATGTTGTTCCAGAACTGTGAAGGTTTTTTTTGATGTTTGGCAAACTCTAATCTGGCCTTCCTGTTTTGAGGCCCACCATGGTTTACATCTTGTGGTGAACCCTCTGTATTCACTTTGGTGAAGTCTTCTCTTGATTGTTGATTTTGACAAACATACACCTACCTCCTGGAGAGTGTTCTTACCTGGCCAACTGTTGTGATGGGTGTTTTCTTCACCAGGGAAAGAATTCTTCGGTCATCCACAGTTGTTTTCTGTGGTCTTCCGGGTCTTTTGGTGTTGCTGAGCTCACCGGTGCATTCTTTCTTTTTAAGGATGTTCTAAACAGTTGATTTGGCCACACCTAATGTTTTTGCTATCTCTCTGATGGGTTTGTTTTGTTTTTTTCAGCCTACTGATGGCTTGCTTCACTGATAGTGACAGCTCTTTGGATCTCATATTCGGAGTTGACAGCAACAGATTCCAAATGCAAATAGCACACTTGAAATGAACTCTGGACCTTTTATCTGCTCCTTTTAAATTGGATAATGAGGGAATAACACACACCTGGCCATGGAACAGCTGAGCAGCCAATTGTCCCATTACTTTTGGTCCTTTAAAAAGTGGGAAGCACATATACAAACTGTTGTAATTCCTACACCGTTCACCTGATTTGGATGTAAATACCCTCAAATTAAAGCTTTTTTTTCTTGTTTGTTTCAAATCCATTGTGGTGGTGTATAGAGCTAAAAAGATTACAATTGTGTCGATGTCCCAATATTTATGGACCTGACTGTAAGTCCAAAATATATTAAAGTACTACTCCATATTGGTGCACCACGTGCACCAATATGGAGTAGTACTTTAATATTGGTGCACCACATGCATTTTTTTCAAAATTTTCCATGTTTGAGCAAGGCCTGCTCCTTCACAGACAGCAGTATATAGAAAAAGGCTTTACTCTTAAAGTGGAACTTTAGTCAGAAAATGAAGTCCTGCTAGATCACTTCAGGCTGGCCCCTTTTGGTCAAACGGTAAAGGCCAAGTTTCTTTTTTTTTTCTAAATTCCAGCTCCCCTATGTATGTACAAATATAGCATTCATGTACTTTTTTTGCAAAAATATTAAAGCTTCCTATAAAATCTACAGACACTTACCTTACTGTCCTCCATCCATGTTTCCAAACATATCTATTGCTTCTGTCTTATTTCCTGAACAAACTTTAGGTTATGACACACAAAGGAGTTGACCAGCTGACCTCATTAGCACACACCTTGCACCATGCACCCACCCACTCCCAGCTGCATGTTTTTTAAATGAAATGCAATCAATCAGTGATCACCCTTCTCACTTAATACACAGTATACAATCAGACTGCATAGTGTATGGCCATCTTTATACAAGTATATAGGAGGAAGTGGACAGAAAGACTCAGCTGTCAAGCCCCGTTCACATCTCTGCATAGTGGGAACTCGCATTCCAACATGTGTTTTATTTATTTATTTTCTAGCAAGGTGGGGAGGCGTTTTGGAGCATTTTCACTGATCAAACATAAGGCAGCCCATCCACCTGAATGAGCTGCCCTACACAGCATTTGCCCCAAAGAAGCTTCAAAACTTTTTTTATAGAGCAGAGCTTGGTGCGCAATGCGAGTTCCCGCTATGCAGAATTGTGAATGTGATCGGCGTGCCTGCTCGGTTCCATGGCCTTTTGAAAGTTTACCTAACTATACTTTTTTGAATAAACAAATAGTTCTAAGCTACACCATGAGGAGTTCTCTCTTTTCTTTGACACATGATCAAACCTTCGTTGGCGGATCTTTCATTTGGGGCCGTTTTCATTGGAGGATACATCTCTTTGTCATCCATGCTTACTTGACTACCTATAATGGGTGTCATGCCGGTTTGGCGAGTAGGATGTTTGTCCATTAATCGGTGGAAGGTGGCACTTTATTCTTCACAGAAACAAGAACACTTTACTTTCACTTAATTGAGGATATTTGGGGGTGGTTTATGGACTTTACATTGTATTTATTGATTTGCACATGTCTATATGAGCGCGGTATGGAAATATTTATTTTTCACATATTAGACCTTTGGTCTCACTACGGGCTGCTCTTTGTATTAATTTTGTATTATATCATATTGTAATTGGTCCAGGGTGCGCGGCCTATTAAGGTTTTCAACCTTATTCACCACTGTATACACAGTTGTTGTTTCATGTATTACTATTTCTACTATTTCTTTCGCTTATTCCCTTTAAACGGGCCTATTGTTTTAATCTCTGCTCAAGTTATCCTGTGTCTGCTATGAATATGGACTGCTAAAGCTGGCCATAGCGGGCTGATCAAAAAAGATAAACTGATTCCCTCATCCACACAAATTAAGGTGGATGGAGGAATCTGCCTCACTGTGCTATTGTATATTAAAGTGGAGCAGTCTCCACTGTCAGAATACACTGAACAGTGCTGCAGCCGATCGGCTGCATGCATTGATTAAATGAAAAATTTAAAACATTCCCAAACGAGGGAAGCTAATCATTAGAACAACTTCTTATGAGGGGGAATGGCCATAGATGATACAAAATTCGTCTGGTCTTTGCTAAACTGGCTGATTTGCAACCGGTCTAAAATTTACCCCACATTGTCTGCTTCAATCATTAGTAAACGTCAGCCAATCAAACCTAAAATGGCTGAGTGCAACTGAAACTTAGTGTGACGGGAGGGCCCGTGGAACTCAGAATCCCTTGGAAAGTAGGGGATGCCCTTGTTTCAGCTCCCCATACACTTCTTATGTCTAAGTCACCCTGTACTATCCTGGCACAGGGTGAGTGAGAAAATATATCTTGGATTGCTTAAAATGGGACAGTAATATTTATCCCCAATATCTCCCAGGATATATATGTAAAGACTATTATTGGTTTGTTTGATTCTGAACTCAACATGTTAATTAAGTGAGCTGATCACATTAGCCTCCAGGACTGGCTAGGAGATGAACAGTCTACTCCTACTATAGTTGTTAATGACTAGGGAGGAGGGGGTGAGAACACTGTTTGTATTGTTAATTGTAATTAGCTCCTGCTATTGTGAAAATGTCCTGTGGTTGTACTTATGATAATGTATAATGTACTGTGTGAAGCTTGGTGACCTCAAGTCTGGGCAAAAAGTCATGTTAGATAATTAGCTCATGTTAATTAGGTTAGGTTTTAGTCACCCTGCTGTATATAAATTTGTGTAAGATCTCAAATAAAGAGTTAGTCCATGTTAGCAACTAAGCAAGTCTCGTCTTGTTTTATGCTTGGGAGCGGTTGGAATATCTGATCTGTGGGACGTTCCGTTACACTTGGCATATAAATTATAGTTAACTGTAGACATTAGATGCCCATAAAATTTGGGCAGCCACTGTTGCATCTATAGATTACCACAATACTTTAAGGTAGGGGAAGAGACACAGAACATTAAACAGCTAAACACCTGAAAGGGCACATTTTGCTATAAACAATATAATGAAACACCATTATCCACCTTTGCCCAGGCAGACTACTCACGTGTCAGTGATTTTGGTGCAGCCATTCAGGTTTAAAACTTCAATATTCCTACAGTTTTGAGCAAAGGTTCTGCAGAAGACACAGAACACAGTTAAACGGACGTAAACTAGGACAGTAAAAATTATGACAAAAAAAAAAAGGCAGACCTGAGAGCATTATCTCCCACACCCAGGCATCCACGTAAACTTAGTTTGCGTAAAAACCCGCCACATCTTTTGGATATATTCTCTACTACTCGGCCCTGGAAAAAGAGAAGATTTCACATGGAGGACTTACTGAGAGTAGGCAATAGTAATCTGGAAGTCAGTGCTAGACAACTAACCAAAGTACAGATAAGGATATAATGAAAACATAGCTACCTCAATATCCCTTTGAAAGTCAAATAAGTCGATTCTCTGCCAATTGCTACCATCAAGAGCAAGGACGTTCCAAGCCTGAAAACATCAAGTGATGTACTGATCAAGTTATAGCGCAACTAGGTGTCAGAACAAGGCAAAATGCCTATAAAACAAATGATTATTTTGTCTGCATCAAAAAGTTTATTATACTTTGGAGGAGAAAGAAAAAAGTTAATAAGCGGAAATGCCTACTTCCCTCAAACATGTGATCTCCCCACCTGTACCCACTACAATTAGTGGTTGGAGTATCCACCGACATGACAGTCTTTAGCTAGAACTAATGATGATCTAACATCCCCTTTCTCCTACTGATAAAACCAGCACCAGCATTTACTGCTCTTTCCACTTGCCTCTGTTGTGAAGTTTGAATCTATCACTGCAGGCTGAAGGTAGGCAGGCAATTCAGCTCCACACTGGGCTCAGCTGCACATCAGAGACTGCTGTTACTGGGCTCATACTGATCACTTTTACTGTTGGGTGGATGTGGCAACATGTTTCAAGGGCATGGCCCTCTTTCTCAAGCATCGTCTCAAGCAGTCTCTAGTGTGCAGCTAAGCCCAGTATGGAGCTGAATTACCTGCCTCCCTTCAGCCGGTCAGCCTTTCGTGAGAGATACAAACATCATGCTCAGCAGCCACCGGACATCACTGACCCTGATGTGAGCGGCTATACAACTTTAGCAAGATGGAGCTGCATTCAAGGCGCTTTTATTTTATGAAATACAGTACTCTGCAAAAATGTTGGGCAGGTGTGAAAAAAATGCTGTAAATTAGGACTGCTTTCGGAAATAGAAGTGTTAATACTATTATCAACAAAATGTAAAGTAAGTAAACAGAAAAGGAATCCAAATCAATTCAATATTTGGTGTGACCACCTTTTGCCTTTAAAACAGCGTCAGTTCTAGGTACACTTACACACAGTCTTTGAAGGAACGCATGAAGTAGGTTGTTCCAAACACCTTGGAGATCTAACCACAGACCTTCTGTGGATGTAGGCTGCCTCAAATTCTTCTGTTTCTTCATGTAATCCCAGATAGCCCCAAACTTGCAAGGAACCTCCACCATGCTTCAATGTTGCCTGCAAATACTCTCCATGTGCCACTCTCCAGCCATTCAACTCATTAGTCCAGCACACCTGCTGCCATTTTTCTGCACCTCAGTTCCTATGATTTTGTGCATAGTGGAGTCACTTAGCCTGGTTTCCATGTCAGTGATCTTCCATGAAGACCACTTCTGGCCAGGTATCTCCAGACAGTAGATGGGTGTATCTGGGTCCCACTGGATTCCACCAGTTCTGTGCTGATGGCACTGCTGGAAATCCTCCAATGTCGAAGGAGAGTAAGTATGATGCTGCACAAAGCTTCCTTGGCTGACCATTGCATCTATGGTCCTTAAAGTTGCCTGATCAATGGTGTCCTCAATACTGAGAAATATAGGCAGATACATATTCATCATGCCATACCAATAGGGAGATGTGTGACTTGCCCCAAATGTATTCTGCAGCAGAACGACTCCAAACATCCTGGAAATGTCTGCAGGCAACATTGAAGCATGGTGGAGGTTCTTTGCAAGTTTGGGGCTGTCTGGGATTACATGAAGAGACAGAATAATTTGAGGCAGCCTACAACCACAGAAGATCTGGGGTTAGTTCTCCAAGATGTTTTGAACAACCAAATTTCAAAAACTATGTGCAAGTGTACCTAGAAGAATTATGCTGGTTTGAAGCCAAAAGGGTAGTCACATCAAATATTGATTTGATTTATAATTTTCTTCTGTTTACTCACTTTGCATTTTATAAATTGATAAAAATAACTAATTAAATTATATATTATTGAAAGCATTCTGTCAGGAAAGGCTTGCTGGGAGCAGTAGTTCTACACAAGCTGGTGTGCAATTGCGGGTCCCTATGCGCATGCGCGAGAGCGCACGGGAGCGCGTGCGATTGCTATTTGAACTTAGCTGTTACACTGAAGCTCTGCTGTCTGATCTACAGCGTTCCCTGTGAGTTACTTGCTTATCTAATCTGTTCCTATGATTACCCAGCTTGCCCTGTGACTACCTCTGCTATCCGCCTGCATCTGACCCCAGCCTGTCCACGACCTTGCACCTGCCTTATCCTCTGGTCCATCCGTGCATGCCTGTTACCGACCCAGCTTTTCCAGTGACTCTGCTCCTGTCTTCTGTAACTGTTCCAGTACTCTCTGTGTATGACCTTGCCTGCCTGACCTTCCTGTGTTCCAGTCCCTGGAACCTCCTCTGTGCATCCTGTAAATGTCTTCCTGATACAAGCCTGTTCCAGTCTTCAGCCAAGTCTCCTGTCTTGAGTCTTCTGACCCCCAGCTACAGCATCATCCGGAACTCCAGACCTACCTTTCAGCTGTTGATCCTGCCAGGCACTTGTGCTACCTTGTACTCCCGTGCCTCCTGTTCACTCTATCAGGGGCCACGAGTCAGGGGCGTAAGAGAGGCCTCCCTCTGGATATCAGGCTCATCTACTAGGTACGTTGCAGTATCAGATAGCCATGTCTGAGCCCAAGCAGGGAGCCTCTCCAATGGATAAACTTTATTTACATCTAGCAGGCATGATACAGGCTGTCAAAAGCCTACAGGAGGGCTATATCCGCTTGGAAGGACATGTTCAAGCACTTTCATCTCCTGCTGCAACCCAGGGGTCTCCACATGCCTCAGCCGGCGCATCTTCTTCACCTGCAGTAGTGATGCTACCCCCTGAACCTCGTGTACCCACACCTGAAAGGTTCTCGGGAGGGCCTTCCGTAACTCCTATGAACTTTACTTTGCCCTACAGCCACACACCTTTTCCTTAGAGGCTACCAAAGTGGGCTTTGTGATTTCCCTGCTGCAGTCTTGGGCACACCGCCTTCTTGAACAAAAGGCAGCAGAACTGACTAACCTGACCACGATCTTCGATGTTATGGCTCAACTTTATGACGATCCACAGCTATCTGCAACTGCGGAAGACACACTTCATACGTTACAGCAAGGTCGCAGGGCAGCAGAGGACTATGTTGCAGAATTTAGATGTTGGAGTGCTGACACCATCTGGAATGATGCTGCCCTCTGCTACCAGTTTCGTATGAGACTGTCAGACCCACTAAAGGACGAACTAGCCCGGGTTGGGGTGCCCCAAACTCTAGATGCACTCATTAATCTGGCTATACAGATTGACCAACGTCTGCGAGAGCGCAGATTTGAAAAGGCCACGGGTCAACCTCGTCCTACCTGGATGTTGCCAAGAGTTCCCAGCTTCTTCAACACAGCTCCACCGGTGCAGTCAGCTCCCGCTCCTGACACATCCGAATCTATGCAGTTGGGCGTGCTACGTCCCTCACTCATGGGAGAGGAACGCCAACAACGTAGTCTGAACAACCTGTGCATGTACTGTGGGGAACCTTGGTCACTATGTGAGATCCTGTCCGGCCAAGCTCCGTAAGTGCCTCTCAATTTCTGCTGACCGCACTCTTGCTGTAACCAACACTTCTTCTCAGTTTGCTCTCCCCGTTCTGTTGCAACTCCCTGGAAGGAACATCCAGGTATCTGCCATCATTGATTCGGGAGCATGTAGCTGCTTCATGGACTCTACCTTCGCAGGTAAACATTTAATCCCTTTATTGCTCAAGGACTTTTAGTACATCTAGCCGATGGGTCTGCCATCAAGTCGGGTCCTGTCACACAGGAGACAACCCCTCTACCAGCCACCATTGTCAATCTCCACGAAGAACTGTTGTGTCAGATATCATCATGTTACCACTGTTTCCAGTCATTCTTGGCATGCCCTGGCTACAGGCCCACAACCCTCACATCAACTAGGCCACCAGAGAAGTCACCTTCCCTTCTCCTTACTACCATCAACACTGCCTTCAAGAAGTTGCCAATAACTCTTACTCTTTGATGTGTCTGAGGTTCGCCAATCAATCCCTGTGGCATACACGACTTCTTGGATGTCTTCAGTAAAAAAGGGTGCAGAGACTCTTCCTCCCCACCGAGTCTATGATTGTCCTATTAAACTCCTTCCAGGGGCTGAGGTGCCTTTTGGAAGAATTTTCCCTCTAACTGAACTAGAGCTGGGTACACTCAAAGAGTACATTGATGACAATCTAAAGAAGGGGTTCATCCGCCCATCCACATCTCCAGCAGGAGCTGGCATCTTCTTCGTGGAAAAGAAGGACCACACTCTATGGCCTTGTATTGATTATCGATATGTATAGCAGGATATCTGCGCTAAACCCAATAAACAAACAAAAATGTGTGTAGATATAAATCAAAACAAGAATGTATAAATAAATATATATATATATATATATATATATATATATATATATATATATAAAAATATATAAGATACAAGTGTACAAAAAAAGGTGCTGCATCTAAAACTTAAATATTCAGTCCATAAACGTGTGTATCCAATAAAGATGCGCAATCCCAAAAAACAAACAAAAAAAGCACACAAAAGCCCCAGCATGCGCTCAACTAAACCAATGAGCTCATACAGGTGCAAATTTTCAAAAACATACAAAGGGAAAATATAGTCCAAAAAAGTGCAAAATTCAATGTGGACAATCAGGGCGAACTTTTCAGCAAGACAAACATTTTTTCTGTTCATCAAATAGGGAAAAAAACAGCGCCGCATACCAGATGTGATGAATCTCAAATTATAGAGATCGGATAGACACAAACAGGAAGGATCACTTGGCCACAGGCGTTCGCATCCACAGGCTTCTCCAAGAACAGGATCCCTCCTCCAGCAGCGGTCTTTGCTCTGTGTACACACTCCTCTCTGAGCCTTCTAATGCCATAGGTTCCTCTGCGGGATGTGTTTATAAAATGGAAAGAAAAGGCTTCATGGTGCAGTACTCCAGTTTAAAAGATATTTATTTTAAAAAATCATGAGCACTGACATCCAAAATAAGAAACGTTATTCAGTGTGTTCTAAAACTAGCCGCGGCTCATGCCAGCCTGCTGGTGCGCAGTGATGTCAAGATCTGTAGCTCCGCCCAACGCGTTTCTCCATACAAGGCTTAGACTGGGAAAGGAGGCTGCATCTGGACATCACACACCACACTATTTATACACAGACAGGAGAGACACTGGAACTGCCATTATGCGCTACTTCCTGGCATGTCATTAGATATACGCTGCACATATTGTTACCAATTATTTTTTTTTAAATGAACATGGGTTTATGCAGCAAAATATAGTAAACCATCACTTATATATGATATATAAGAACATGTCATACATTAAAAAATGCATGTAATAAAAAGGCATATAATAAAAAGGACAGGCCAACATACATATCCTTGACTTCAACTATTGTACACTGGAATCATTTATACATACAAATAAGGGGAATAATATACATATAACTATAAAACAATATATGAAAAAAACATGCACTTGTCCACCCCCTATAGGTACTGAGGGTGAGTATGTTATATTTAGAGAAAGGGAAGATACATTTATTGTATCACCGTATAAGCAACTCCCATGCATTTTTTAATGTATGACATGTTCTTATATATCATATATAAGTGATGGTTTACTATACTTTGCTGCATAAACCCTTGATCATTTTTTTAAAAATAATTGGTAACAATATGTTCAGCGTATATCTAATGACACGCCAGGAGGTAGCGCATAATGGCGGTTACGGTGTCTCTCCTGTCTGTGTATAAATAGTGTGGTGTGTGACGTCCAGACGCAGCCTCCTTTCCCAGTCAAAGCCTTGTATGGCGTCGGGCGGAGCTACAGATCTTGACGTCACTGCGCACCAGTGGGCTGGCATGAGCCGCGGCTGGTTTTAGAACACATTGAATACCGTTTTTTATTTTGGATGTCAGTGCTCATAATTTTTTAAGAATAAATATCTTTAAAACTGGAGTACTGCACCATGGAGCCTCTTCTTTCCATTTTATAAACACATCCTGGGGAGGAACGTATGGCATTAGAAGGCTCCGAGAGGAGTGTGTAAACAGAGCAAAGACAGCTTGCTGGAGGAGGGATCCTGTTGTTGGGGAAGCCTGTGGATGTGAACGCCTGTGGCCAAGTGATCCTTCCTGTGTGTGTCTATCCGATCTCTATAATTTGAGATCCATCACATCTGGTAAGCGGCGCTGATTTTTTTCTCTATTTGATGAACAGAAAAAACATTTGTCTTGCTGAAAAGTTCTTCCCTATTGTCCACATTGAATTTTGCACTTTTTTGGAGTATATTTTCACTTTGTATGTTTTTGCATATTTGCACCTATTTGAGCTCATTGGTTTAGTTGAGCGCATGCTGGAACTTGTGTGCTATTTTTGTTTGAGTTTTTTGGAAATGTGCATCTTTATTGTATTGATTATCGCAAACTTAATAAAACCACCATTAAGAATCGCTATCCTCTCCCTTTAGTACCCAAATTATTTCAGAGACTTGGGGCTGCTGTCATCTTTACCAAACTTGACCTTCGGGGGGCCTATAACTTGGTGCCCATCAGGAAAAGTGACGAATGGAAGACAGCTTTTCGCACCCGATTCAGACTTTTCAAATACCTGGTGATGCCATTCGGACTATTCAATGCCCCTGCCCCCTTCCAAAACGTTCTCAATTATATTTTCCGAGACTACCTAGACCTGTTTTTCATTGTCTACCTGGATGACATTCTAATCTTCTCTTCCTCCATTGACAGTCATCGCAAACATGTCAAATGTGTGTTGGGTCGGCTCCGGCAGCACGGCCTATACCCCAAACCCGAAAAATGCAAATTTGAACAGCAAAGTATACAATTTCTGGGACTTATTATCTCAAATGGAGGGCATTAAGATGGATCCCCAAAAGATTTCCGCTATCTTAGAATGGCCAGTCCCTGCAGACAAGAAGGGGATTCAACGGTTCGTGGGATTTGCAAACTTTTACCAGAAGTTCATTAAAGGGTTCTCAGCCATCATCTCCCCCATTACGCAGTTGACCAAGCAGGGAGTCCAGTTCCACTGGACTCCTGAGGCTCAAGTTGCCTTTGATGCCCTCAAAAGACTGTTCACCCTTTCTTCCGTGTTAAAACACCCTGACTCTACCTTACCATTTGTTCTGGAAGTTGATGCTTCTGAAGTTGCTGTCGGTGCAGTGCTCTCGCAACGAAAGGGATCCAAGGTTTTTCTGTTACCCATTGCCTTCTTCTCCTGTAAGCTATCTGCCATTGAGAGGAACTATGACGTGGAGGACCAAGAACTGATGGTGATAAAAGCCGCACTGGAGGAGTGGCGATATCTGTTGGAAGGGGCAGCTCATCTGATTCTAATTTATACTGACCATAAGAATCTGGAATACCTGAGAACTGCAAAAAGCTTAAGGCCACGTCAAGCCAGGTGGGCATTATTCTTTTCCAGATTCTCCTTCCATGTCACCTACCAGCCCGTCTCGAAGAACACAAAACCAGACGCCTTGTCTCGCATGTTCAATGACCCTAAAACATCTGTATCCCCAGATACCATTCTGTCCGCAGAAATTTTTCTTTTAATACTGGAAGAGCTACTATCACGAGTCAAACAGGCTTCCGTTGAAGTTTCCCCTCCCCTGAAGCAAAGTTGCTAGCGAAAGATGGCCTGTTTTGGCACGATGACAAAATCTTCATACCTGAGAGTCTCCAGGTCACCATACTTGAACTCTGTCATGACCATATGTTAGCCAGGCACTTTGGCGCATCCAAGACATCTTATCTGGTACAACGCACATTCTGGTGGCCTCAAGTAGCAAAAGACTGTAAAAAATATGTGGAATCTTGCACCACCTGTATCCGAAGCAAGAGTAATAGAACCAAGGCCTGGGGCATGCTTAAACCATTACCTGTCCCAGATAGGCCTTGGAAACTGATATCCATGGACTTCATTGTAGAACTTCCTCCCGCAGAGGGTCATACCCCCATCTTCGTGTTGGTGGACCAGCTGTCCAAGATGGCACACTTCATTCCAGTGAAAGGAACACCTTCAGCCCCCAAAACAGCGCAAGTCTTCATCAGGGAAATTGTTAAACTTTCACGGAGTGCTGGATAACATCTACTTAGACAGGGAAATACAGTTCACCTCCAGGTTCTGGAAAGTATTATGCAAATCCCTTGGCATCGAATTATCAATTTCCTCAGCCTACCATCCATAGATAAACAGGCAGACGGAGAGGACCAACCAGACCTTCAAACAGTACCTACATTGTTTTTCTTCCCTTTCTCAAGACGACTGGATCTCCCTGCTGCCGTTAGCTGAGTTTGCTTACAACAACTCTACCCACTCCACCAAAAAACAAACCCCTTTCTTTGCCAACTATAGGTACCATCCATCATTCCTGCCTAATTCCATTCCAGAATGTTCTGTGACAGCTATTGGATTGTACGATATTTTTTTTTGTTTTTTTTGTTTTTTTATGGTTGAACTGGATGGACTTGTGTCTTTTTTCAACCTGACTAACTATGTAACTATGTAATCTTCTTCCGGTCTTCTCCGCCACTGCAAACTCCCTCTACACCGGACTACCTAAGTACCAGATTGCAAGCCTACAACTTATCCAAAACCTGCGAGAAAATAAAACGCTACTTACCTAATCGCAGTCTTCGATCAACCAACCAAAACCTCCTCCACATTCCCAAATCCCGCTACAAATCAAAGGGAGAATGAAGATTCGTAGTCCAAGGACCACCATCAGGCCTTCAGGAAAAAACTCAAGACCTACCTCTTCTAACAAGCTGGACTACATAGGACGGATCAAGTGCCTTGAGGTGATTCAGTTCACATTATACAAGTCATTCATTCATTCATTCACTGCTGTCTTCTACTCCTCTAACGCTGTCCTCCCGTCTTTGTGCCAGCTCCGCTGTCTGCCGGTTTTTATATAGCCATGGGGCATGGCCATCCGATTACATCACCATGAGACTCCCATCCCTGTAATGTCACATGACGGAGAAGACAGCAGCGAAGAAGACTGAAGGAAGAAGACCGAATGGGAAAACACAGGAGAAGAACGGAGGAAGATATAAAAAAAAAAAAGGGACTTGTCAAAACTACAATGCCTTTTTTTGGGTGAATGGGTAGGGGTACAATGTACCCCATACTCATTCACATGGGGGGGCTGGGATACGATAAGCCCCCTGTCTGCAGACCCCCACAACCATAGCCCAGGGTTGTCGTGAAGAGGCCCTTGTTCCCAAAGCCCCCCTGCCTCAAAGCACCCACACCCCCATGTTGAGGGCGTGTGGTCTGGTATGGTCGGGGGGGCTTACCCATTCCCCCCCTTTCCTGACCTGATGGGCTGCATGCACGGATAAGGGTCTGGTATGGATTTTGGGGAGACCCCACACTTTTTTTTTTGATGTGGGGTTTGCCCTCAAAATCCAAACCTCCCATGGGTATGATATGGTCTTAAGTGGGGACCCCACACGGTTTTCTTTTTCAATTTTGGCATGGGGTTTGCTTTCAAGAGCCATACCAGACTCAAAGGGCCTGGTATTGATCTTGGGGGGGACCACACGCCGTTTTTTGTTTTTTTTTGCAATTCTGGCATGGGGTTTTCTCTTGAAGATCCTCAGAGCACAAGATGATCCGACTTGTATGCAACTTCTATTCAAATCAATGTGCTGAAAGTCAGATCAGGAGACGGCTTTCACAGGGAACCATTCATTTTCAATAGAGGCAGAGAAACGCTGCTAAAAGCTAACGCGGCTAAATGCGCATTAACGCCCATGCAAAAAGCTGCTAAAAGCACATTCTTACAGTCCATTTTTTCTGGCGTTGGTAGTGGCTTTGCAGCTAATTTTTTTTTTTAATGCCCCGTGTACATGAGGCCTAAGAGCTTTGGAGACAGTTAGTCGCCTTAGACCTGCACAAACTTGAAAAATGTGTTTTGGAAGAGATAGTCGTTAACCCACTTTACTTACCCTGGAGACTTGAGCACATCGACAAAGTGTAACAACATCTAAGAAGGAGAAAATCCTATGACAAAAAAAAAAGAAGAATCACCTTTTAAAGTGTCAAACCACAGCTGACTTGGGTCAGCCTGAAGTAAACTAAATCGATATACAGATTATGCATCTGATACATAGATTTTGCACCGGTTTAACTATATATTACATTAATTTATGACAAATTTGTGAATCTCAAATGTGCTCACCTAAGTAGCAGCTCCTTGGGAAGCTTCTTGTTAATAAGAGCTTCATCGTTGTTTGAGAACATCTGGTGGTATAAAGAAAACAAGGAAGTGAAGTGAAAAATAGAGCGCACACACAAAAAGTTTTGCATAGCTAAACTGGAGAGCTGCTGAAAAATAGAGAACAAGTCAATTCCACCATATAATAAACCACTACCTCATACTGCACTGATCACTTCAACAATTATAAGATTAGGAGAAATTCGTTGTTTGTTGGGATATAAATGGGTGCAACTAGCAGTAATTATGAGAGAACACGTGTGTGTGCGCGTATACGGTTCTCCTCAAGGAAACCTTGCCTCATAAAAGCCCAACTCCAGACAACACATTTTATTTCATTTTGGTGAGAGCAGAGAAGGGCTATGGCCTTTCCCAGGTGTAGATTGTTCTATATTAAGTCCATATTGGGGAGATTTCCACTAATTTTCTAATCAGTAAGTTCTGATCTGGTCATCTATCCTTCTAAAAATACTTGTTGCCTGGCTATAGCAAAAATCTAGCAGTTTCAATACACTGAGTGACTGACCCAGAACACATATGTAGTTTTCATTCAAGCTAACCAGTCACATCTGTTGCTATTCTTGGCTGGAAGCTCAAATTCTTTCCAAGTTGGCTTCCTCAAACACAAGCCTTCCCATTAATTATTTGCAATATTTTCATGCAACGATCACCCATTTTTTCAGCCAAGATTTAATTTTCACATTTACTCCATTTTTA
This sequence comes from Lithobates clamitans, assembly GCA_037952925.1. Taxonomy (NCBI): domain Eukaryota; kingdom Metazoa; phylum Chordata; class Amphibia; order Anura; family Ranidae; genus Lithobates; species Lithobates clamitans. Next base: position 147,599 of record JBBGZY010000433.1, on the reverse strand, counting down.
ACCATTGTACATTTTTAATTTTTAATTTTTAATGAGAATTGCCCACTGAAAATGGTTTCAAACGGGATTCAAAAAATATCTAACAAAATGGGAAAAGTGCTTTACTGCACGACTTATTTTTCACTCAGTAAACAAAAGGTTTGTGTAAATATTCACACTAAATTCACCAGTTTTTTCCTTGCACAATATTCCCTGGTTGGGAGTGGGTGGTTGTGTATTCATTTAACCACTTCAGCTCCAGAAGGTTTTATTCACTTCCTGACCACGCCATTCTTTGCGATATGGTACTGCATTGCTTTAACTGACAACTGCGGTCATGCCACGCTGTACCCAAATTAAATTGATGTCCTTTTTTTCCCCACAAATAGAGCCTTCTTTTGGTGGTATTTGATCACCTCTGTGGTTATTTTGTGCGCTATAAACAAAAAGAGACTGTCAATTTTGAATTAAAAAAACTAAATTTTTACTTTCTGCTATAAAATACATCTAATAAAAAAAGTTTAAAAAAATCTAATTTCTTCATTAGTTTAGGCCAATATATATTCTGCTACATATTTTTGGTAGAAAAAAAAAAAAAATCCCAATAAACTTCAGGGGGCATGGTCTGGCCACAGGAGAAGATGGCCGCTTAACTCCCAAGCTCCGCTCCTCCACGCCGTAAAACAGCTTCACCAGCCTTTCCAGCGCGGTCATCCGCCCTCTGGACAGGAGGGGAACATCCAGGGCACTCACTATGCCATGTCCCGCAAGAGATCCAAGGCTAAGGGATCGCGCCAGCTCGACTTTACTTCTACATGCGACCCTCACAGCATGCAAGCCAAGATGGTGACGACCAACAGAGGAGACCCGGAGCGGCCGACTGATTAAGATGCAGAAGCCGACTCTCCCTCCATTGAAATGGAGGAAACCGCAGCTCTCCTAGTGAGCCAGCCCCTTCTCCAGGAGAGAAAGGGAAGAGGATGGCTGAATCCCAAGACCTATCTCCTACCAAGCAACCTCCCATTAAATGCATTATGGGGCTGGGACCTGTAGTCCCACAGCAGACTCTTCACCCACACCGACTCTGGCTGCATACCCCACCACTGAAAAACCAGCATCAGAACATTCTCCAAAGGCAAATGCACCTTTCACTTCAGACTGAGCTGCAGCATGATTTTAGAGCCTCTATTAATAACATACATGATAAAATCACATGCTTAGAAGAACGCACCGACCAGACCGAACAACACCTCTGTGATGCCACTAAAGCACATAACGCCATAGTGGCCATACAAGATGACCAAGCAGCCACTATACACATACTCCGCCTAAAAATTGTGGATTTGGAGGACGGCTCTCGGCAGAACAACATTAAAGTCAGAGGGGTCCCGGAGTCCCTCACCCCCTCTGAAATCATGCCCTACCTACAGCGTCTTTTTTGCAAGCGGATTCCATCATTATCTACTAACGACATGCTTATCGACCGTGCACACAGGATCCACAAACCGCAACATCTGATTAGATAAAATGTGTATATAGCACGCTCTGAGTTGCAGACTGGGCAGATAATTGTCTTAATTGGAGATAAAATTCAAATGGCAAGCGGTTATTGAGGCGATGCCTAAAGACCTCCCCCCAGCGGAGCATTATCGTAAGCTCTGCCAGAGAGAAAAGTTCTGGATTTTCTCTTTGAACGTGCTGGCCCCTGGAAGGTTGAACGAGGATTTTGAAATAGGTGCCATACTTTAACGTACACGCTTCCATGATCAACATTGTTGATAAACATGGGTTATCTGATTTTGACTAATATTTACGCTTATACTCAGCCATGTTCATTTTCATATATGTCCTTCACTGGATAACCATATGCTGCATGTTTTCCTTTTTATTTTTTTAATTTTATTTTCTATTCTATTATTATTTTTGTTTTTATTCATATTTTTTCACATACTACCTCTCATGCTCATCATTCGTATCTGTATATCTACAGTTGTAACCATATATGTTTGATTATGTAATACAGGTCTTAACGTAGATCTTACACCCACATGCCCACTGCCATAGACAAATTTTGGAACCTGCTCTCTATATGTTTGTCTAGTCTCATTTATTTAATGTGCGTCCTTGTACAATTTTGCACAACTATTTGTATCACCATTGGGTGATTACATTATAATCCTAGGCTATTATTATTATTGTTCTCTTTGCCTTTTTACTCCTGCCCATAGTTCTGCCCATATCCCACCCACAGAACATCAAAAGCTTTGCTTTCCTAATCCTGTCATTGATGTGAAGAAGGAACCAATCAGTAGGTCCGAAACGCGTCCATGTTGATGACCTCACTTCCGGTTGCGGTCCATGCTGGTTTTCAGTCCCCTTCCTGTTGACGTCACTTCTGGGATCTGCGGTCCAAGCTGTCCCTGGCTGTGCGGCCGCACTATTGGCGTTCTCATAGCAGCAGTTTCTCTCTGCTGGCCTCCTTGGGATTCCATCAGGGCTGGGCTCAGCCCTTCCTTCTTAAAGCTGGCCGCTCAGCTGTCAGCTAATTGCCAGCTCCTTTCTCTCCACAGTGACTCACCTGTTGATGATATCCTGCTCGTCAGTCCTGTCTACTTAAGCCGTCCAGCCCAGATGATGTCTGCCTTCACCCTGGTCACATCTCTAGAAATGCTCTCCTGTGTTCCTGTTAAAGACTTGCTTGGCTGACATTCCTTCTGGCTCCAGATCCTGCTTGCTGTTCTACTACGCTCATCTCTGGCTCCCTGACGTTTTGGCTTGTCTGACTATCTATTCCAGTTCCTGAACTCTGGCTATGTTTTGACTACATTTACTCTTTTTACCTTTTTATTAATATTATTATTAACCACTTCAAAACCGGCCATTGTATATAAACGTCCTCACTTTGGGGGGGATATCTGAATGATGCCTGTAGCTACAGACATCATTCAGATATCATTCTTTTCAGCCAGCGATTCTCTGCACGATAAGAACGATCATTGCGGCAGTTCCACCACTTGATCGTTCTTATAGGAGACAGGAGGGGACGTTCCCCCCCCTCCTGCCACCATCTGGTGCTTCTCCGGGCTCTCCCGTGCCATCGGGAGCCCGGAGAAGGAATCGACCGGCGCCGGATAAGGACGATAGAGATTTCTGGTGACCAGATGGTCACCAGTCATCTCTATGACCGTCGGAGGCCCGGGCGTGACGTCATAAGTACGTGGAAAATAAATGAAGCCGCGATTGCGGCTGTCAGCATGAGATTGGTGAATTTTTTTTCCCCGATCTCATGCTTTCCAGCCTGGAAGACAGATGTGGGGTCCTATTGACCCCACATCTCTCCATAAAGAGGACCTGTCACATAGATTCCTATTACAAGGGATGTTTACATTCTTTGTAATAGGAATAAAAGTGATTAAAAAAAAATAAAATGTAAAAAAAAGTGTAAAAACAAAAAAAGTTAAGTAAAATAAAAAAATAAAAATTTAAAACGCCCCTGTCCCCGGTAGCTCACGCTCAGAAGCGAACGCACACATATGTAAACGCCGCTCACACCACACATGTGAGGTATCGCCACGTGTGTTAGAGCATGTGCAACAATTCTAGCACTAGACCTCCTCTGTAACGCTAAACTGGTAACCTGTAAAAAATGTTAAAGCGTCGCTGTCGCGGACATTGGCTGCAAGGACCTTTTTTCTGTCCACATTCACCCTGTTATTTGTTATTTCTATATTAATCTTTTATTTTTTTGAACTTGCCCAAAGAATATTCTCAGTTGTTTATTCTAAACAATACATGACTCTTGAAAGAGCTGATCACATTAACCTGCAGAGACGAACTGTCTGGTCACCAGGTCTGCCTTAAGTGTTGTGTTTATTAACATGTTAATTATATTATTGTCTGTTAGGTTTTTGCTAGAGGGGAGGGGGGGAGTGTCCATGAGTCAGCCCTACCTCGTTATCTAACCCCTTGTGTTAAATGTGTATAAAAAGGCTGTGTTCTGCCCAATAAAGGATTCAAGATTCTACAAGCTATTATCGACTAGACTTGTATGTACTGCAGCTATAATATCATATCTGTCTGATGATCATACGGGAGGAAGCGGTGTTATTGACGGGGGCACTCAGTGGAGTGTGGGATTGGATCCGTCACAATTGGTGGCAAGCTCTGGGATGCTTCCTCTTGCCTAGGCTCACCCAAATCACCACCGGGACCCCCTGCTCCTAACAGCAGATGGAACATCACTACGCCAGACTCAAGCGCAGCACCTTGAAGGATCTCTTGGAAGCCCGTGGAAAAGTCCCCAGCAACAAATCCAAAACAACTCTCATCACCGAACTAATGGAGATGGACCAGGCCAGCAACCCACCAGCAGACACCTCAGAGGCAGCAGAGTTCCAGCGTGACGTCCAGTGGCGACTGGCCTTGTATGGTACTCACCCCCCGCAGGAGGTTATCAGTCAAGTGTTACGAGAGGTGTCCCAGCTGCGAATGGCTGAACTCCAGCGGGACCAAGGAGCGTCAGTTATGTTCAACCGGGAATCTCCAGCGGTGTGCAAAAAGCTACCCTATGCCGCCTTCCGCATGTTTCAAGATGGTGAAGATGAGATGGATGTTTACCTGCAAATGTTTGAGCGTCAATGCGGTCTCCAAGGTGTCAATAAAGCAGATTGGGTCACGCTCCTGGTCAGCCGTCTCACAGGAAGGGCTGCAGAGGCGTACAATAATGTCCCTGATGAGATCAGCCAGGACTATGACCGGGTAAAAGAAAGACTATTGGCTCGCTTCGGCATTACTCCAGAGGCACACCGTTTGAGGTTTCGCAACCTCCGCCGAAAGGAGAGAGAGCCTTACACAGAATGGGCTCATCAAATGACCCGAGCAGCGGAGAGTTGGATGACCGGGCGCCAAGCTGTTACCATGGCAGATGCGCTCCAGCTAATCCTCCTGGAACAATTCTACGATCATACCCCACATGAGGTTAGAGACTGGGTAAAGGATCGGCGGCCCGTCACAGTAGATGAAGCTGCCACCCTAGCTGACCAATACGTGGATTCAAGGCGGACTGTACAACCAGAGCCTAAGACCCCAGCTCGGCCTGTCCCCAACATTCCACGGAGCGTTGCCCCTCCACACCAGCCGTTGATCCCCGGCCCCACTCAGCTACCATCTTCACGAGGAAAAGGGGACCTCTGCTACAGATGCAACCAATCAGGGCATGTTAGGAGGTATTGTCCGCAGAATGTTTCCCAGGACGCGCGGAACAACAGGCCCCTTGGACCTGCCCGGGCTGCTGCACACTGTCTGGAGAGAGATGATGTGACTTACCCAAGCGAGGAGAATATTGGAATTCTACATGAGGCAGACCCTGTGCAAGCTGCCACTACAGATAATCGTTTGCACCATCGACAAGCCGTGTGGATTAATGGTCGGGCTGCCCAGGGACTGCGGGACACGGGAGCTACTATTACCCTGATACAGTCCCGAATGATAAACCCGGCAGAGCAGACGGGACGGTCTGTGGCTGTGCGGGTGGCCGGGGGAAATGTTATGCGGGTCCCCACTGCCAGGGTTCACCTTGATTGGGGTTCGGGGGCCAAAGAAGTGGAAGTGGGAATAATGCAGAACTTACCTGCAGAGGTTTTGTTGGGCAACGATTTGGGACGTTTAAATTCAGCCTTCTCCCTGGATGTATCCCCGGAAGCCTATCCTGTTACCACCCGCCAGCAAGCCCGGATGGAGGTGCGCTCCCTCGAGGACGGGACCCAGGTAAGACCTGTCACCCCTGACCTAGACTGTACTACCCCAACTAACCCTATCCCGACTTGGGCTTCTCCCCAAGAATTTGCTCAGGCAACTCTTAGCGACCCTTCCTTAGCTAGCTATAGGGAAAGAGCAGGATTGGACCCTGGGGGGTTGGAGAGGGAGCGAATAGAGTGGGTCCAGGGATTACTCTATCGGGTTAATGAGGGAAAGACAGCCTCCCATCCACCCAAGCGGCAGCTGGTTGTGCCGCAGAAATATCGTCATGACCTGCTGCGCATTGGGCATGACATACCCTTAGCCGGACACCTGGGGATGTCCCGGACCCTCCACCGTCTGACTCAGTCGTTTTTTTGGCCAGGGATTACAGGGGATGTCCGACAGTATTGCCGGACCTGTGACACATGCCAGCGGGTGGGTAAGCATGGGGGCCCGCTGAAAGCTCCCCTACACCCTTTACCGATCATTGATGAACCCTTTAGCCGTGTTGCCGTAGACCTGGTTGGACCATTGCCCAGACCTAGTCCTTCTGGGAAGAGATATATCCTTACTGTGGTGGATTATGCCACCCGGTACCCAGAGGCCATTCCGCTGGCAAATATCCATGCAGAAACTGTGGCTGATGCTTTGCTCCGGATCTTTGCCAGGGTGGGTTTCCCTCGGGAAATCATCTCTGACCAGGGGACCCAGTTCACTGCTGAGCTCACTCAGCAGTTATGGAGGCTCTGTGGGATAAAGCCCCTACAGAGCTCTCCCTATCACCCCCAGACCAACGGACTGTGTGAGAGGTTCAATGGAACACTGAAACAGCTGCTTAGGACATTTGCAACCTCTCACAGGGATTGGGAGAGATATCTGCCACACCTTCTCTTCGCTTATCGGGAGGTGCCGCAGGAATCTACCGGGTTCTCCCCATTTGAGTTACTGTATGGGAGGCGGGTGAGGGGGCCCCTAGATCTAGTCAGAGCCCACTGGGAAGGGGGAATTGATCCCCAAGGGTCCTCTATCGTAGCATACGTTCTTGAGTTTAGGGACAGACTGAAGGAGCTCACAGACATTGTCCAGGAGAACCTTCGGGCTGCCCAAAGGCGGCAGAAACGATGGTACGATCGTACTGCTCGGAACCGCACTCTGGAGGTTGGGCAGAAGGTTCTTGCCCTCAGACCAACCAAGCAGGACAAGTTACAGGCCACTTGGCAGGGACCTTACCGGGTTGTGGCAAAGCTCTGTGACACAACCTACCTAGTGGCTAAATGTTCGGATGAAAGAGTCCGACGGACCTTTCATGTGAACATGTTGAAAGCATACTGGGAAAGATCAGGAGAGGTAGCCGCTATATGTGCTCCAGCTGTGGAAGATTCTGAGAATCTTCCCCTGCTGGTGCTCCCGGAGCTAAATAGAATTACTGCAGGGATAGAGATGATAAAGCTTGACGACCAGCTAGGGCCGGCGCAGAGAGAACAAGCTAGACAAGTCCTTAGTCAGAGAAGGGAAATGTTCTCCACAGTCCCCGGGTACACTACTATGGCAGCGCACCGTGTGGAGACCCCAGGACAACTGCCGCTAAGACAGGCGGCTTACCGGATACCTGACGCAGTGAGAGAGGGGATGCGTCATGAGATTAAGGAGATGCTTGAATTGGGAGTCATTGAGCCATCCAGCAGCCCCTGGGCTTCCCCGGTGGTCCTTGTACCGAAGCGAGATGGCACAACTCGCTTCTGTGTAGACTACCGCAGATTAAATGAGTGCACCACCACTGATGCTTACCCTATGCCCCGGGTCGATGATCTGTTAGATCGCATTGCTCGGGGAAAATTCCTGACAACCCTTGACCTATGCAAAGGATACTGGCAAATTCCTCTGGATGCGGAATCTATTCCGAAATCGGCATTCATTACCCCATTTGGCTTATACCAGTCTAAAGTAATGCCATTTGGGATGAAGAATGCACCAGCGACTTTCCAGAGGATGGTAGACCAACTCCTCGATGGCCTCCAGGACTATGCTTGTGCCTATCTGGACGACATTGCGATCTACAGTGATACCTGGGAGGACCATCTGGTTCATCTGGGTGTCGTGTTAGACCGCATCAAGGCTGCAGGACTAACCCTTAAGCCAGAGAAATGCAGCATAGGGATGTCCGAGGTACAGTACCTTGGACATCGAGTAGGCAGTGGACAACAACGACCTGAGCCTGCTAAGATTGAGGCCGTTGCCAAGTGGCCGACCCCCCGTACTAAAACCCAGGTCCTGGCGTTCCTCGGCACAGCTGGGTACTATAGGAAATTTGTCCCGCAATATAGTTCCATTGCTAAGCCCCTGACAGACCTGACTAAGAAGCACCTTCCCCGACAGGTACTGTGGTCCCCTGAGTGTGAAGCTGCCTTCCAACAATTAAAGAATGCACTAACTTCAGCTCCTGTTCTAGCTGCCCCTGACCCAACCAAACGTTTTTGTGTCCACACAGATGCCTCTACATTCGGGCTGGGGGCAGTACTGAGCCAAGTAGGACCTGATGGCGGTGAGCACCCAGTGGCCTACATCAGTCGGAAGCTGCTACCCAGGGAAGTCGGTTATGCAGCCGTGGAGAAGGAGTGTTTGGCGCTGGTGTGGGCTCTCAAGAAATTCCAACCTTATCTCTACGGACGATCTTTTACGGTGCTCACCGACCACAATCCATTAATCTGGCTTAATCGGGTCTCCGGGGATAATGGACGTTTGTTACGATGGAGCTTGGCACTGCAGCCCTACAATTTTACCATACAGTATCGGCCAGGAAAGCAGAATGGGAACGCTGATGGACTTTCCCGGCAAACGGAACTATAAAACTCTCCCGGACAGCCCCAAGCTGACCCGTGGTGGATCTAGTTGGGTCTCCTGGACTATGGGTCAGGGGGGGGGCACTGTCGCGGACATTGGCTGCAAGGACCTTTTTTCTGTCCACATTCACCCTGTTATTTGTTATTTCTATATTAAATCTTTTATTTTTTTGAACTTGCCCAAAGAATATTCTCAGTTGTTTATTCTGAACAATACATGACTCTTGAAAGAGCTGATCACATTAACCTGCAGAGACGAACTGTCTGGTCACCAGGTCTGCCTTAAGTGTTGTGTTTATTAACATGTTAATTATATTATTGTCTGTTAGGTTTTTGCTAGAGGGGAGGGGGGGAGTGTCCATGAGTCAGCCCTACCTCGTTATCTAACCCCTTGTGTTAAATGTGTATAAAAAGGCTGTGTTCTGCCCAATAAAGGATTCAAGATTCTACAAGCTATTATCGACTAGACTTGTATGTACTGCAGCTATAATATCATATCTGTCTGATGATCATACGGGAGGAAGCGGTGTTATTGACGGGGGCACTCAGTGGAGTGTGGGATTGGATCCGTCACAGTCGCCTATGGAGATTTTTAAGTTATGAAGTTTGGCGCCATTCCATGATTGTGCGCAGTTTTGAAAAGTGACATGTTAGGTATCTATTTACTCGGCATAACATCATCTTTCACATTATACAAAAAAATTGGGCTAACTTTACTGTTTTGTTATTTTTTAATTCATGAAACCGTTTTTCCTAAAAAAGGTGTCTGAAAAATTATTGCGCAAATACCATGCGAGATAAAAAATTGCAATGACCACCATTTGATTCTCTAGGGTGTCTGCTAAAAAAACATATATAATGTTCGGGGGTTCTGAGTCATTTTCTAACAAAAAAATGATGATTTTTACATGAAGGAGAGAAGTGCCAGAATAGGCCCCGGTACTGGGGTGGTTAAACAAGTGTGATTTAACTGTACTTCTGTCTGTCGGATTTCATGGTTTCTAAAAGTAGGCGAAGGCCATGAATTCAGAAGATGCAGTCAATCCACTTGTTGGTAATATTTTTTCCAGATTGGAGGAGCAGGATCACCGCATGGATCAATTTGCCATGGCGTTACAAATGCTACCGAGTCGCGGGGGCTCACTTGGAATCTCCCACTGTGGCTGCTCCGGTACAACCTGAGTTGCAGGCCATCCCTGCTGCTGCTCCAGTCTCTGTGCAGGCACCCGCCTCGAGTATTACCTCTATAAGAGGTATGTCTGGTTCCGCTCCGCTTCCCCAACGATTTGGGGGTGATCAAGTTAATGCAGAGGGTTTCTCAACCAGGTTGAGATATACTTTGAGATGCTGCCCCAGGCGTTTCCCACGGACAGAAGCAAAGTAGGTTTCGTGATATCTTTGCTTTCTGAGAGAGCCTTGGCAAACCCTCTATGGGAGATGCAAAAACCTGTTGTCTTGAGTTACCCAGAGTTTGTGGCTTCTTTTAAAAGGGTATTTGACATTCCCGCACGCTCTGCTTCTGCTGCCAAGTGCCTCATGTCCATCAAACATAGTATGAGTACGGTTGCCAATTACGTCATTGAATTCCCTACTCTGGCAGCAGAGGTTGCTCGGAACAATGAGGCCCTCGTGGCTGCTTTTTCTCATGGTCTCTCGGATACCATCAAGGATGAGATAGCAGCCAGAGATATACCCACTGAGCTGGAGAAGTTGATCACGTTTGCCAACCTTATTGACTCTAGAGTCAGAGAAAGACTTCCTTTTAAGGAGTGCTTGCGGAAGCCTACTGTACATTTGTCTGCAAACTTTGCTGTCCCACCCTTGCTTCCCTCAACTCCCATGCCTCCTGGTACCAAGTCGGTCTGTGAAGATGAACCCATGCACTTGGGCTTCACGCATCTCTCTGCGGATGAAAGAACACTTAGGAGGGGGGAGAGATTGTGCCTTTGATGTGGCCATGCAGGTCACTATTTGAAGTCTTGTCCTACCTGTTCAGGGAATGCCCAAACCTTGAGGTCCTGTCACGGACAGACCTTAGGTGGCGTTGTTTCACCCCAGTTATCCAGAAGGATAAGCCCCCGGTTTCGGTTACCCTTTCTTGGGCTGAGTCATCCGTCGAGATACAGGCTCTAATGGAATCAGGAGCTGCAGGCCTGTTCATTGATGCTGCCTTTGTATCGAAGCACTCGATTCTGCTGCAGCTGTGTGACACTTCACTTGCCATTGAGGCTCTTGACGGGAAACCTCTACAGCTTGCCCATGTGACTCATGAGACTGTTCCATTGTCCATGGCCATAGGGGCTCTTCACCATGAGATAATTCAATTCCAAGTCATTTCCTCACCTAAGTTTCAGTTGGTTATTGGTTATCATTGGTTACAGAGGCACAAGCCCTCTTTTGGTTGACTCCATGCTGAGTTTCTCTCCTGGTCGCCACAATGCAGAAAGACATGCTTTCAGAAGGTAGCCAAGGTCCTGTGCACCTCTTCACTATCCTCCCTGCCGGAGGAGCACCGTGATTTTAGCTATGTTTTTGACAAAGGTCAAGCCGGTAGTTTGCCTCCACACCGGTCATATGATTGCGCAATTGACCTTCAACCTGGTGCCATACCCCCTCGTGGCCGGGTTTACCCTTTGTCGATCTTGGAGGAGAGGGCCATGCAGACGCACTCTCTCGAGGTTTCATCCGCAAATCCTCGTCTCTTGCTGGTTTCTTCTTTGTGAAGAAGAGGAGTGGTGAAGTGAGACCTTGTATTGATCATAGGGGACTCAATCATTTCACAATTAAGAATATAAAATTGAATAACGTTGCCCTACTAAAAAAAATAAAATTACTTATATGAACATAATAGCAGCCAGCATCACCAGTGTAATAACCGTACAACAAAAATTATAATAAATAAATGCAGCGCTAAGTGAAATGAAAAAAAGGGGTGGGCTAACACTCCATGAATATATATGTTGTGTGTAATAGCAAATAGTTCAACGTAGTAATGATTGAACGACACAACAGATAAAGTGAACCAGTATACTCCAATGGTTGGAGGCAGTGTCCATAATAAAAGTTCATCAACATAAACAGTGTGATATTTTTAGTGATAAGAAGAAAGAATGTATATATACAGGTGATATTCAATCAGGTGAATGGTCTTCGTGTATTTAGAATCCACACGTGAGCAGAAGGGGTAAATGCGCTTACCAGACAGGGTGGACACGCTCACCATACGGCGGAGTGTCATTCAGGCATATGGATCAACCGATCCTAGAAGTGTGTGCTGGGAAGCGCTGGTAATAGGTTCCAAAGGTCCCACCTGGGGCAACCGTGGATGTAGATGGTACTTCGATCACCAACAGATGGATGGACTCCTCTTCACAGCTAGCAGGCAGTTATCACAGGATACAGCTCTCACCGCACCAAATATTAGTTCATATGGAGAAAGAAAAAGGTCTCCATAGTGCATGAATCAATTGTATAAGGTTTATTGAAAACCACAAAAAGGAGAAAGTTTCCTTTGTAAACTGCAGATACAAAAGGTAAGAAATCATGATCACAAAGAGTTGAAAAGATAAAATCGTGTGGTAACAGGGCACAGACGGCTTCAGCGACCCGACATGTTTCGGACCATAGTCCTTCTACTGGGGCATACAACCTTGTGCCTGGTACCACGCTAACATATACAGCAGTAAAATAATGAGATGGCAATCAGCTGTGTGTGCCGCTATTCGGCGGACACACCAGCCAATCAGAAGTGAACAATGTGTTGGTGACAGTCGTCACAGGGACATGTTACGGCGCCAACCAATCAAAATCTTGAGCGGAGTCATGTGTTTGCGTCCTTAGGGATGATATCATCGCGCACCGGCGGATGCGCTCCACGCCTCATTTCCATTATAGGAAGAGGCAGAATGAATAGTGTGGCAGGGGGTTAAATAACTCCACCTACATGCCAAAAATGGATGTCATTGCGCACCGGAATAGAGCGCTCATATCCCCGCAGCTTCCTGTGTCAACGGAAGTACGAATAACACAGTGATAAGATGGTGATAAGAAAAACAGACATTGACTGAAATATATCCGTTCACAAATCTATAAAGGCGTTAACCTCTTAATAACTCTGCATCAAGAAGAACAAAAATACCTAAAGGATCATAGAAAACTAAGAGTTTGACAAAAAAGTGAAAAAATATAAAAATGTATATATAATACAGAAAACAATTTTGATCTAGTGCTGGTATCCGTACACTGTAAACAATCAACAGACATTGTAATATGAATCCGTATAAGTACATATAAAGCATCCAATTACAGGTATATAAAGTCCTAAGGATACTAGGGAGTCCCTAAAAACTTCCCGTCGGGATATAAACCATATGTATGTGAAAAAACAAAGAAAACATTTTTTCTTATATATGCATCTACAGGGCTGTGTCAAAAAATATTTTTGTATGAAAAAAGGGGAAAGAAAGGAAAAAGAAAAGGAAAGAAAGGCCCTCAAATCTGGACGTGCATGATAATTGGCCCCTGGGTCCTCCAAGTCTGAAAGTTTCAAGTTTAGATACTCCTCTAGTGCATGGGCCCCCCCCCCTCCAGTGTGGGACAAATTTGTCGATGACTTAGAACTTAGTGCCTTGTGATTTGTGCGGCCCTATTTAATAGAAGTGATATGTTCATTCACACGTGTACTAAACGCTCTTATAGTACGGCCCACGTATTGCTTGTTACAGGGACACGTGATGAGATATACTACATAGCGAGTGGTACACGTGGTGAAGTGTCTCATACTGTAAATAGTAGAGGTGACCGAGGACGGGAAAGTAGCAGATTTTTTTCGTCCACATAGATTGTGCATACATACATTACACTTTTAACACTGAAAAAAGCTTTTAGATTCTGGAAAAAAGGATGGTTTAGTGGGGGCCTCAATCACATTATGAGAAATGCGATTACGTAAAGATGGAGCTCCCCTGAAAGTGACACCAGCATTAATCGGGAGTACTGGGCCTAAAATAGGATCATTTATCAAAAGATTCCAATGAGGGTTCCAAATGAGCTTGAATTGCTTGTGTTGAACTGAAAATTGTGTAAACAGCAACCATTTGAACCTGTCATTGGGGGTTGACTTGGGACGCACAGTGGTGAGTGTATCACAGGGTGCCCCTGGAAGACGCAATTCTTTTGCGAAACGCAGCGTAGGGCTGAGCGGTGTCATCGCGTCACCTCCCTCTGTCGTTGCTACTCCAGCTGGACGGGCTATCTGCGAACATCCGGCCGGTGCCGCAGAGGTTTTTTCTTAACTACATGTGAGTTTTTACTATATTTTAATAAATATCATTTGGTTTTACACTATCGGAGCCCTTTGTTTTTTCCCTTTATGATGATAATACTTCGCTGAGAGATGAGCCTCCTTTCCTTGTGGATCCATCTATCTGCATTTAAGTTCTTGATGCCCTAGCACAGCTCCCACCTGATTCCTTGGCGGTTTGAACAGCAGGAATTCAAAGCCCATTTAGACCCTCTGTAACGGGGGGTCATGGGGTTCTGGTAAGTGGCCAGGCTCTTTATTCATGGTGGTGGACCCATATACCTAGGATATCACAAATAATTGGATAAACTTTGGATTGTAACATCACCCTTTGGTGTTTATGTGTGTGGACTTTTATTATACCTATTATTTTAATATATATTGCAGTTTTTTTCACGTTTACTTTCTGCATATTTATATGGTCTATTATACTTGTTTAGGGGGAGGTTGGACCATTTAAACCTCGTACCTACTTTGAGTCTACTGTATGCACATATGGTTTCCTGCACTTTTTGTTTTTAAAATACTCAGTCACATATATTGTAATTTGTTTAGATGCGCGAGTCAATATTTTTCCTATTTACGTTTGTGTGTTTGTGTCACATTTAGGACTTTGCAGCACATATTATCGTTATCATTCTTTTTGATGCGCAGTTTTTTTTTTTCAATTTTTCTCGTGAGTGTATCACAGTCAATACGGGAGACCCTTGTTATCTCTTGGTCTATGAGTGACGGTTGATAACCTTTTTCAACAAAACGTTCTTTTAAAAATTGGGCTTGCTTTACAAAGTCCAAAGAATTTGTGCAATTTCTGCAGATTCGTAACAGTTGGCTGCGTGGAACAGAATCAAGCCAAGGGCCATAATGGCAACTATCCGTGGAAATATACCCATTTCTGTCCGTCGGTTTGAAAAATGTGGTGGTCACAATAAGGCGGTCAGCTATGGAAATTTCCAGGTCTAAAAAATGAATGGAGACAGTGCTTATCTCATATGTGAGGACAATACCCCTATCGTTGTTGTTAAGAGTAGCCATAAATTCATGGAGAGTTTCCTCATCACCTTTCCATAGGAGGAGGATGTCGTCTATGTACGTGGCCCATAAACACAACTCAGGTTGCTGTGATGGATAGACGACATCCTCCTCCCATAGTGCCATGAAAAGGTTGGCGAGGCTGGGGGCAAATTTAGCCCCCATTGCCACGCCTTTCCTCTGTAAAAAAAATTGGTTATTATACCAAAAGTAGTTGGTTTGTGTAGCAAAATGAAGGAGTTCCATGATATAACATTGCTGTAAAAGGTGGAATATTTTTGCTGGTGGCTAGGTAGTGTTTCACAGCAGCTAATCCTAATGTATGTGGGATAGAGGTGTATAATGATGCAACGTCCGCTGTAACAAGGGTAAGGTTATCCTGATATTCAACGGACTCTAAACGACGGATGGTGTCACCTGTATCCTTCAGATATGATGGAACATTACACACAAGCGGTTGAAGGTAGAAATCAATATAGTGGCCGATTCTAGATGTTATTGAGTCGATCCCGCTTATGATAGGTCTACCAGGGGGTTTCATGGTGTTTTTATGTATTTTCGGGAGATACATCACTGGGATCTGGGGGCCTACCGGAACCAGATACTCTTTTTTCCTTTTTATTCAAAATTCCTTGTCGGAACCCACGTTCCACTAAGTCAGTTAGACATTTTTTGAAATCTCTAGTGGGATCTCGAGGGAGAACCATATAGGTTTTATCGTCACTGAGAATGTGACACATCTCAGTGTGATAGTCTTTCTTGTCAAGGATCACCAGACCCCCACCTTTGTCGGCGGGGCGGATCATGATGTCCTTGTGTTCACAAAGAGATTTTAGGCCAGTTGTAATGTGAGGGTGGTCAAAGAAACGTTTATTAGGTAGTATATCCAGATCTTTTAGCACCAAATCAAAAAAGACTTTAATAGATGGGGCCGTAACATTGGGAGGGTTAAATAAAGAAGGGTTTGCTAATCCAAAGTGCAGAACAACTCCATTACTTTCTGTACTGCTAATTGTAACTCCAGAAGCAATGGAATTTGCCAAAAAATGCCTTTGAACGTTAAGTCTTCTTTTAAATTTCTGAATGTCTATAAAAGTCTCAAATTTGTTCAATTTCTTAGAAGGGGCAAACTTGAGACCCTTATTCAACACATTTTTAGCCCCATAGGGGATGTCACACTGTCACAAAACTTTAAATTTTTGGAATTAGTGTGGTTACCGTATATTTATTTCATTTTTTGTAATACACGGCACTTACTATCACATTTATATAACACACAGGGATTGCACGTTCATTTTTAGTGTTTTTATTTATTTTTAACTTTACACATATGCTAGTTCTTGCTTAATTGGTTGACAAATCGCAGGCTCTAGTCACTCTCGCGCATGTTTTTGGTACCTAGCCTCATATTTGTGTTTTTTGCTTAGAAATTGCATGTTCACTTGTAGTGTGTTTACACATTCTCACTATTATAACCATTTAAACACTGCTAATAGGGCAGCGCCATTTTCCTCAACTTCTCTTTACATATACCAATTAGCTCCCAGTGGGAACTAATTAGGGGAAGGCTGCAGCCCTTCTGTTTTCCTGAGCGCGAACTTTTGATCTATTATCTATACAGACCACTTCAGGGTGTAATTTGTCTGCTGCTATGGATATCTTTGGGTATTTGAATACCAGAAATATAGATATAGAGGCAATTTTTAGCCAGGTTACCAATAACAAAGATATGCATGGGCTGCTCAAACAACTAAAACATACCCTAGAAAAACAACTTAGGGTATGGTGGGACATTTCCACTTTGAAAATGTATGTCACGGAGAAAATAACCCCCAGGAGGTTAAGGTGGGATGTACACCCTAATGATGGGATTGACAATACTGACCTCGTGAAAGATTGGTACTCCCTCTTTAATAAATGTAAGGGGGAACTACTCCAGAACATCATTAAAAGGAGACAGTTTAAAATGAGAGCGATTGAAACTAATATCACTGAAATAAAAAAACTACTCCTACCCTTTGTTCATCTTAAAGAATATAAAGACAAAGAAAAAGAACTGCAGGAATCCATCGAAAAGTATGACAGTAATATACAAGCGAAAAAACAGAAAAAATTTAAAAGAGACGTTATGGATTACAAAAATTCCAATGTGTATAAATGGCAAACACATGGGGAAGATCAATCAGATGACCCTTCTATGGAGGAGGAATCCGAGGAACCAACACCAATTCCATCCTTGGGCATGATGGAAGGTACACCTAGGAGAATGGATAACCTACCTTATAGCCCAGCAAGGCCCATAACTCCCAATACACCATTGGGAAGAAGGGACACCAGGAGAGAGGACTACCGAGGGCCCCCCAATCACAGAACTCCGATAAATAACAGATACAGCATACCCGTACGTAACAGGTAATCCCCACTAAGGGATGACTACAGAGGACAATATCCCACGTATAGAAGAGGATATGGGGGAGGTAGGGATTTTCCCCGAGTCACCTATCAGGACAAGCCCCCTGGAAGATGGAGACCTCGCATCCCCTACAGGAACTCCGGATGTAGAGGACGGAATGCGGATGGAGGACCAAGGCCGGAAGAGCGCTACTGGAGCCCGAGAAGGATAGAAGGCCAAAATACACACCAGAGATACGAAACAAATCCACGAACTGTAACCAGGAGGGACTATCATCAGGAAACAAATACGGGACCCACACACAGGTACAAAGAAAGAGAAAACAGACAAGAGGAAGACGAGGAGGTAAGAAGAAGAAAAAGGCCCCGAAATTATTAGGGCAAGGGATTTTTAATCTTAGCAATGTTCAGTTTACACAAGAAGAACTAGGAGTGTTGGAATTGGGACTTAAATATGCTCCTGATAAGCCTCTAGACAAATTTGAGGCCTATATCAATCTTCAAAAGTTTTTAAGAAAACTGAACATAAAAAAAACATTTTACCATGAACCCAGGAGAAGTAAGAAGGGAAGATTCAGAGTATATGCACACCAAACTTAAAAATAATTCCATATTTAACCCAAAAACCACAGGGAACCAATGCATTAATGCTTTTAAAAAAATGGTAGAAGAAGATATCAAGGCAATGGGAAATAGCAAGAAGAGATCAAATAATATCCGGAAAGCCATCAAAGATATAGGTAACAAACATGATGTAGTAATCAGGCCAGCTGATAAAGAGGGAGGTCTGGTCATTTTAAATAAAAAGGACTATCAGGAGGAGATGAATAACCTTTTGAATATAGAAAATACCTATAAGAAATTAACAGGAAACCCCAAGAGAAAATACGAAAAGAAGTTAAAAACCTTTGTGGATAAAGGGAAAACCAAAGGTATCCTGAACTCTAAAGAGGCCGAATATATGATATCAAACTCGACAAAAAAAACAGTGATATATTATACATCCAGAATCCACAAGAGACTGGAAAAACCACCAGGGAGGCCCATTGTCAGTGGGATTAACTCCATCTTCTCCAGACTTGGAGAGTACCTGGACAAATTCCTCAAACCCCTGGTCAAGGAGGGGAAATCTTATCTACGAGACAGTATGCAATTGATACAAGAGCTTCAAAAGATCAAGGGAGCAGAACAATGGTTGTTGGTGGCGGTAGATGTTAATTCCCTGTACACTAGTATTGAGCAAAAGGATGGACTACAGGGAGTTGAAAAAGCTATGCATATGAATACAAGTATGAAGCAGGAACAGATTAGTTACATTCTAGAGGGCTTAAAGTTAGCCATGGAATGCAACTATTTTTGGTACGACAAGAAATACTATGTACAAAGGGTGTCGCAATGGGAGCTCGCTACGCCCCAAGCGTAGCTAATTTATTCATGGATATGTGGGAGGACAAGTATATCTATAGTAAGAACATACCCCAGATTAAGATGTATAAAAGGTATATAGATGACCTGATCATCCTATGAGATGGAACACAGGAGAGCCTTACCAAATTCCTTGAGAATCTAAATATCAATAAGTATAGTATCACGTTTACCGGGAAGTGGAGTTATGAAAAGATTGATTACCTGGAAATTTTCAAAACAAGGGACACGCTATCTACCCGCACATTTTTCAAAGCGACAGATCGCAATGGGTATATCCCCACTTCCAGCTGCCATCATCCATGATGGAAATCTAATGTCCCTAAAGGACAATTGATGCGCATACGTCGCAATTGTGACACGCTGGAGGATTTCAGCAACCAGGCTGATATCTTAATTAAAAGATTCCAAGAAAAGGGGTATGATAAGGACAGACTCTTCAAGCTAAAAGCAGACATCATGAAGATGGAAAGAACTTCCCTTTTCTTGAATAAGAACAGAAACAACAACAAGGAAGCTGACATAACTTTTGTCACCGGGTTCAATAGTCAATTCAAAGACTTTGAAAGAATAGTAAGAAAGTATTGGCCGATCCTCAAGGAAGATCTTATCGTATCGAAAATCTTACCCGGAAAACCTAAGTTTGTATACAGGAAGGCACCTAATTTAAGAAACCACCTAGTGAGAAATGTTATAGACCCCCCGCAATCCATTAAAATTTGTCCTGACTTGAAAGGGTTTTTTAGATGTCAGAGGTGTCTGCCATGTAGAGTTGCCAAGTGGCAACCCAGAAAGAAGATCGCATTTAAATCATGTACTGACCACAAGGAATACCGCATCAACCAACTAATCACTTGTCGAAGCACACACGTCACGTACATTATAGAATGCCCTTGCCACCTCCAATATGTGGGGAGAACCACCCGCCCCCTCTTTGTTCGGATTAGGGAACATATTAAAAATATCAGAAAAGGGTTCCCTAATCACAGCCTGTCCAGGCATTTTGATGAGGTCCACCATAGAGACCCCAGTGGACTTATCTTCTATGGCATTGATTCAGTACAAGAACATTGGCGTGGCGGCAATAGAGAAACTCTAATCTCTAGAAAGGAAACTAGCTGGATATACCAGCTAGGATCCCTTGCCCCCAAAGGATTAAACCTGGATATAGACTTAAATAATTGTTATATAGCAAATCCCTAAATACCTACAAACACCAACACACTAAAATGTAGGGTGGTGAGAAAAAAGTTTATAAACACACTTGCGTACCCATAATTAATGGAAGCTTAATTAAAACTTTCCGTTCTTGTTCTTTGGGATGTCTCTTGTCTTTGGCTTTAGGCCCTCATTTGACCAAACCCGTCTTTATTTAATCAAAGTAGGGTCATATCATTAGTCATCAACCTTAGTAACCTTACTATGTACATGGACCTCAGGATACCCTGCCAGCTTAGTGAAAACCAGTGAACCCAAGGGGCCTGTATGTAGAAGAATAGGTATACACATATAGGGGTATATGGGTTATCAGGTAGATCTGGCTAAAGGACATGGGCTAGTATGATTCATGGTAGTATACGGCAACATGCATATATTTTTATATCTTTATAGTTGTAATTCTTTCATACACTTTTTTTAATTTAATAAATATTGGGCACTTCCAGGCCCCTATGCATGGTCAATACATGTAGCAGGACGGACCATGGTATTTTATGATACCATGTATGAAGTTCTTAGTTGCACCTTTTATCCCTATCCCACAGTTTTATATTATACAATAGGGAACTCCTAGGCCCCTATGTATGGGCATTATATAGGTGGTTTACATGAGGCATTTAGTGATATACTCACACCCTGTATATCAGATTATTACCTAGGTCTCTGCTACCTTATGGGTCATACATCCCTACACCATTATTGTAATGGTGTAATGCCTACCTGTATAAGAGTTAGTATTAACTTTAGTATATCCCTCCTTGTATATATTTTTAGTCCTAATCTTCACTGCCACTATGATTTTTATAATCACACTATTTACTAGTATATTATTATACAGTATTAGATCTTTAATTTAATAATTATTAGCAATAAATCCATTTCATTTTTTAATATAACAATTTTTTATTATTTTCTTTGTCCAATTTTATTCATTTTATATTTTTAATTTTGTATTTTTATTTTTAATTCTAATTTTAACTTTTTTAATTTTTTTCATTTTTCTCCTTTTTTATGTTATATTAAATATTTCATTTATTTTGCTTGTGCCAAATGTAGTTTATTAATAGAAATTAAGTGGATAAAGCACTTTAGCAACATGGTCTAACATCTCCATGAAAAGATTATGAATTACGGATAAATATAAACTGTATAAATGTATAATGCATACAATGTATTAGGAACCACATCTGTTGCCTTTTGTGACATATAGACCAGTGCCTCTGTCATTTCCACACACCCCGAGCGGCATTACCATAATTAGGGGAGGTTTTATGGAGACCGCAGGACTATATCATTGTGTGAAGCGTCGACACCGTCTTTGAAAACGTCCTATGACGAAACGCGTAAGGCGGAGTCGCGCTCACACGTCATACCCGGAAGATCTGGCTGGAACGCAAGGTGGGACGCATGATCGGAATTGCTTCCTGGTCTCATCCTTGTCTGCAGCCATGTTTGTACTGGGTCTACGGTTTTAAAGTACTTATATAATTTTAATAAACTGGACATACTTCACTACGGAAGCCCCCTGTTTCTTTGTGGCGGAGGATAAAACAGATTGGTGGTGGGAAGTTGTGGAGGAGCCCAGTCCTGGAACGCTTGGTTGGAATTCTATGTCGAATCACTGGAGTGATCTCACGGAGCAGCGGAACGCAAGCAGGACATCTACAGAGACATCCATCCCAAGACACCCACTCTTCGCCCAATACCCCTGCGGGGGTGATTGATTCTGGTGAGTGGGGGAGCACGGGGGGGAGCACTTGAAGTCACCAGCTGATATGAGCACGGAAGTCACCGGTTCTTGTTTCTGGCATCTAAAACTGCATATTGGCTGGACCCTGGTTTCTCCACAGAGACTCTCGCTCTGCGTGGTTGTGTTTCTCACAGAGACTTTATTAATTTTTTTTTTTATATGCAAGAGCTTCACTAGTAATTGCCTAATTGTACACACATTTGCTTGTATAGATTCTGTATATACATTACATGAGTCTCACTGCAGCTTAATATATGTTAACACGGAGGTTCAGGAATTACTGATCATTTTTTTAGAAACAGTACACATGGGAGTTAATACACACGTTACTGAAATGGTATAATCAATAATTAGTGTTTTTCACTACTGTTGTTGTTAGCCCTATAGAGGATGTCACACTATCACAAAACTTTAAATTTTTGGAATTAGTGTGGTTACCGTATATTTATTTCATTTTTCGTAATACACGGCACTTACTATCACATTTATATAACACACAGGGATTGCACTTTATTTTTAGTGTTTTTATTTATATTTATTTTTAACTTTACACATATGCTAGTTCTTGCTTAATTGGTTGACAAATCGCAGGCTCTAGTCACTCTCACGCATGTTTTTGGTACCTAGCCTCATATTTGTGTTTTTTGCTTAGAAATTGCATGATCACTTAGTAGTGTGTTTACACATTCTCATTATTATAACCATTTAAACACTGCTAATAGGGCAGCGCCATTTTCCTCAACTTCTCTTCACATATACCAATTAGCTCCCAGTGGGAACTAATTAGGGGGAGGCTGCAGCCCTTCTGTTTTCCTGAGCGCGGACTTTTGACCTATTATCTAGAAAAGGATTTCTGACTCAAGTTAGAAATACCACTAGATTTCAGTGTCGCTTTCTTTTTCCTGGCCCGCCACCCCCCTCGGGAGCCTCCTTTGTGTCTGCTCTTCGTTTGGGGCCTGGGGGTCCCCGGGGAAAATCCCTATTGCGGGGAGGGTTGGGGTATGAATGGTTATAAGTGTATGGTGATCTGTCAAATTGGTTGTATTCATTATCCATGTATGGATAATGGGTATTGAATTGATTTTGATATGGTTCTTCCCTGAGGGGAGAAAATCTATTGTAAGTGCGAATAGGGGTACGGGATGTCTGGTATGGTTCGGAATGATTCCTTGCATAGTGATCCCATTGAGGTGATCTAACATATATATATATATATATATATATATATATATATATATATAAAAGAGTCTGGATATCCATAGCTCTCATTCCTCCCATGGGAGGAACCCTTGCCTCTCTGAATCATACCTCTTCCTCTATTAGGGTATGGGTGGCCACCTCTAGAAGGGTGATTAGGGGTGCGGTTCTTCCCATTTAGTCTATTATGATTTCTAGGAGTGGCCTATGTTGAATAGGACATAAATGCGTTTATAAATAAGTCTTAAGTAGTAGCGATTTCCCTGTCCCTGCTAGAGTCGATGCTTTACCCATCTATGTTTTACCTACCTGTCATGTGACCCTATGGTTTGCGATTATATTTGAACTTCTGGAACCATATGGCAGGCAAGACATGCATTTTTTTGCACTTTTAGGGCATGGCTACCTTGGAGGACCCAGGGGCCAATTATCATGCACGTCCAGATTTGAGGGCCTTTCTTTCCCCTTTTTTCCTACAAAAATATTTTTTGACACAACCCTGTAGATGCATATATAAGAAAAAAAAAAATTCTTATGGTTTATATCCCGATGGGAAGTTTTTACTCCCTAGTGACCTTAGGACTTTATTACTCACCTGTAATTGGATGCTTTATATGTACTTATACGGATTCATATTACAATGTCTATTGATTGTTTACAGTGTACGGATACCAGCACTAGATCAAAATTGTTTTCTGTATTATATATATACATTTTTATATTTTTTAACTTTTTTGTCAAACTCTTATGCCGCGTACACACGGTCGGACTTTTCAGCTACAAAAGTCCGACAGCCCGTCCGACAGACTTTCTAACATACAGACGAGCAGATTTCTGGGTCCGGCGGAGTTACGACGTAAAGATTTGAAGCATGTTCCAAATCTAAAGTCTGTCAGATTTGCGGCTGGAAAAGTCCGCTGAAAGTCCGGGGAAGCCCACAGACGGTCGGATTGTCCGCCGGACTTGGTCCGTCTGACTTTTGTAGCCGAAAAGTCCGACCATGTGTACGCGGCATTAGTTTTCTATGATCCTTTAGGTATCTTTGTTTTTCTTGATGCGGACTCATTAAGAGGTTAATGCCTTTATAGATTTGTGAACATATATATTTCAGTTAATGTCTGTTTTTCTTATTATCACCATCTTATCAGTGTCTTATTCGCACTTCCGTTGACACAGGAAGCTGCGGGGATATGAGCGCTCTATTCCGGTGCGCAAGGACGTCCATTTTTGGCATGTAGGTGGAGTTATTTCACCCCCTACCACACTATTCATTCTGCCTCTTCCTATAATGGAGATGAGGCGTGGAGCGCATCCGCCGGTGCGCGATGATATCATCCCTAAGGACGCAAACACATGACTCCGCTCAGGATGTTCTGATTGGTTGGCGCCGTCACATGTCCCTGTGACGACTGTCACCAACACATTGTTCACTTCTGATTGGCTGGTGTGTCCGCCGAATAGCGGCACACACAGCTGATTGCCATCTCATTATTTTACTGCTGTATATGTTAGCGTGGTACCAGGCACAAGGTTGTATGCCCCAGTATAAGGACTATGGTCCGAAAAATGTCGGGTCGCTGAAGCCCTGTTAACACACGATTTTATCTTTTTAACTTTTTGTGATCACAATTTTTTACCTTTTGTATCTGCTGTTTACAAAGGAAACTTTCTCCTTTTTGTGGTTTTCAATAAACCTTATACAATTGATTCATGCATGTAGAGACCTTTTTCTTTCTCCATATGAACCAATATTTGGTGCGGTGAGAGCTGTATCCTGCGATAACTGCCTGCTAGCTGTGAAGAGGAATCCATCCATCCGTTGGTGATCGAAGTACCATCTACATCCACGGTTGCCCCAGGTGGGACCTTTGGAACCTATTACCAGCGCTTCCCAGCACGGACTTCTAGGATCAGTTGATCCATATGCCTGAATGACACTCCGCCATACGGTGAGCGTGTCCACCCTGTCTGGTAAGCGCATTTACCCCTTCTACTCACGTGTGGATTCTGAATACACGAAGACCATTCACCTAATTGAATATCACATATATATATTATATATATATATATATATATATATATATATATATATATATATATATATATGATATATATATATATATATATATATATATATATATATATATATATATATATATATATATATATATATATATATATATATATACACACACACACTCTTTCTTCTTATCACTAAAAATATCACACTGTTTATGTTGATAAACTTTTATTATGGACACTGCCTCCAACCATTGGAGTATACTGGTTCACTTTATCTGTTGTGTCGTTCAATCATTACTACGTTGAACAATTTGCTATTACAAACAACATATATATTCATGGAGTGTTAGCCCACCCCTTTTTTTCATTTCACTTAGCGCTGCATTTATTTATTACAATTAAGAATGTCATAAACAGGTGTGACTAGAACCGTGTGGACTACAAGAGAGGGAACCAAACGCATGTAAAGGGAAATAATGTAGTTTATTAAAGATAAGTGAATACAGATTAAACGCACCTCCAGTACTAGTGTACAGCAATCTACCAACCAAACCCTGACCCACAAATAATAACAGTCTAAACTAAATATATTTACAGCAGTTAAGGAATACCCAAATCGTAACCGTAGCCAGGCCATGGTCATACACGGGAGATTCAACAGATGGGGGCAAGGAGCAAGACAGGACAGGGAGAAGGTGGACGGGATCAGGCTGCAGGGCAGGGGTACAGGATAACAGGATCACAGGAGTGGCAGGGACAGGAACAAGTTCAGGTTCAGAGGATCACAGGTACAGGTTTCAGATTCAGAGGATCACAGGTACAGGTCAGGGCTCAAGGACAATACCAAGGCAAGTGTGAGAGTGCTTGCCGCGTATAAGTACACATCTCCTGCAATTAGCCTCAGGAGACGCCTGATCGCAGGAGATGTCGGCTCCACACTGCCAGGAGACTACCGCTGGTGGACACCAGTACTGCAGCCCAAAGATCTAACAGTGCCACCAGCAGGTGAAACCTTTGACAGCTCCAGACTGCTAGGAGACACCCGCTGGCGGACACCGGTACTGTGATCCAAACAACTGACAGCGCCACCAGCAGGTGATACCTTTCCTGACAGAATGTCTACCCGATTCCGTTGATTATGGAGTTATTTGACCGCCTCAAGGGAGCAACAGTTTTCACAAAGCCTGATTTGAGAGGGGCATACAATCTGGTGAGGATTAAGGAGTCGACGAATGGAAAACTGCGTTTAATACCAGAACAGCCAATTATGAGTATCTCGTAATGCCTTTTGGCCTTTGTAACGCCCCAGCAATTTTCCAGGAATTTATTAATGATGTCCTCCGAGATTTGTTGCAATTATGTGTGGTGGTTTATCTCGATGATATACTCATATTTTCCTAGTCCCTGGAGAGCCACCACACAGATGTCTGTCGTGTGCTTCAGAAAATAAGAGAATAATCTCTATTGTAAATTGGAGAAGTGCGAATTCCATCGTGAACAGGTTCATTTCCAGGGTTATGTCATTTCCACTGCTGGTTTTTCGATGGACCCAGAGAAACTTTCAGAAGTCCTACAGTGGCCTCAACCCGTCCTCTGCAGAGTTTTCTTGGCTTTGCCAACTATTATCGTAAGTTTATTCATAACTTCTCGTCTCTGGTCAAGCCCCTGACTGATATGACCAGAAAGGATGGTAACCCACAGAGTTGGTCTCCGGAGTCTTTGAGAGTCTCCAGGCTGCCTTTTTTTCTGCTCCTGTGTTGGCACATCCTGATCCTACGTTACCTTTTATCCTTGAGGTTGATGCTTCTGAGACTGAAGTTGGCACCCTTCTGTGTCAACGTTCCAACCTCAGAGTGCTATGCATCCTTAAGGCTACTTTTCCAAGAAATTGTCACCTGCAGATTGCAATTACGAGATTGGTGACAGAGAGCTGTCAGCGATCATTTTAGCCCTGAAAGAAACGAGACAACTCCTCGAAGGTACCACTCACTGTGCCAGTTCTCATTCTTACTGAACATAAGAATCTCACATTCTTGTCTGAGGCTAAATGCCTGTCTCCCAGAAGGGCGCGATGGGCTCTTTTCTTGTCTAGTTTCAACTACATTGTTTCATTCTTACGCGGTACTAAGAATGTAAGGGCTGACGCTTTGTCACAACAATTTTCCTCCACTTCTAAGATGGAGTCGGTTCCGGTTCCTGTGATTCCTCCTGATCGTATTCTGGCTACGGTTCACACCAGTCTCACTTCTCCTTTGGGTAACAAAGTTCTTTCTGCTCAGGTCCATGCTCCTCCTGAGAAACCTTGTGACCGCTGCTTTGTCCCAGAGAGTCTCCGTACTGCCGTGCTCCAGACTTACCATTCTCCCAAGGCTGCTGGCCACCCTGGGAAGAATCAACTCTTTTGGGCCATTTCCCAACAATTCTGGTGGCCTAGTCTACGTGCCGATGTAACTGCCTTCGTAGCTGCCTGTTCAGTGTGTGCTCAGAGTAATACCGCATTCACACGAGCGGATTTTCCATTGGAAAAAACTTGGATGGTTTTTTCAACGGAATTCCGCTCAAGCTTGGCTTGCACACAAACGGTCACACAAAAGTTCTCTGAACTTTCGACCGTCAAGAACGCGGTGATGTACAACACTACGACAAGCCAAGAAAATTAAGTTCAATGCTTCCGAGCATGCGTTGAATTGTTTCCGAGCATGCGTAGGAATTTTGCGCTTCGGAATTTGTACAGACGATCGGAATTTCCGATCTTTACTTTTTCTGACCGAAAAATAGAGAACATGCTCACAATCTTTTGCTGGCTGGAATTCTGCCAGCAAAAGTCTGATGAAGCATACACATGGTCGGAATTTCTGAGCAAAAGCTCACATCCGGCTTTTGCTGGCAGAATTTCTGATCGTGTGTATGGGGCATAAGACTCCATGACACCTTGCAGTGGGCCTCCTACAAACCATACCCAATGGAGAGGCCCTGGAGCCACCTGTCTATGGATTCCATTGTGGAGTTACCTAACTCACAGGGCAACACAATTATCCTTTTGGTGGTTGAACGGTTCTCAAAAATGTCCCATTGTATTCCACTTAAGAAGTTGCTCACTTCTAAAGGAACTGGCTTCCATTTTTGCTCAGGAGATCTTTCGCTTACATGGGTTACCCAAGGTGATTGTCTCAGACAGGGGTAGTCAGTTTGTGTACCGGTTCTGGCGAGCCTTTTGTGCACAGTTGGGAATTCAGCTTGCTTTCTCCTCTGCGTATCACCCGCAGTCTAATGGGGACGCAAAGCAAGCCAATCAGTCCTTGGAGCAATTCCTATGTTGCTATATTTCTGACCATCATAACAACTGGTCAGACCTATTACCGTGGGCAGAGTTTGCCCACAATAGTGCTTTGAATTCTGCTTCCCGATTGTCACCGTTTTATGGCAAACTATGGTATCCAACCTTCCCTGTTGCCTGACTCATTTGTTCCGCAGAGTATTCCTGAATTAGAGGAGAATCTCCGTGGTCTTTGTTCCACTTGGGCACAAGTCCAGGAGCCTTTGCGACATGCCAATGATAGGTACATGCTCCAGGCTGACCACAGACGCCTGCCTGCGCCTTCCTACCAGGTTGGGGACAGGGTTTGGCTGTCATCTCACAACCTCCGACTTCGTGTTCCCTCTCTGAAGTTCACATCTCGGTTTATTGGGCCTTTCCGTATTCTTAGTAGGATTAACCCAGTGGCTTATGCATTAGACCTTCCTTCTAATATGCGTATCTCAAATGTATTTCATGTCTCCTTATTAAAACCTTTGGTCTGCAATCTCTTTACCACCTCGATGCCACGTCCTCACCCTGTACAGGTTAAGAACTGTGAGGAGTATGAAGTACAGTCCATTCACTCCCGTAGGTTCTGTGGGCGCATACAGTACCTGGTGCATTGGAAAGGGTACGGTCCGGAGGAATGCTCTTGGGTCTCATTCTCAGACGTACATACCCCTGTCCTCCTCCGTGATTTCCATAGATGTTTTCCCCTCAAGCCTGGTGGTCTGAGCTTGTCTGAGGCCAAACGCCTCTCTCCCAGAAGGGCGAGATGGGCTCTTCTCTTCTCTAGTTTCAATTACATTGTCTCATTGTTATCTGGTACTAAGAATGTAAGGGCTGGCGCTTTGTCACAACAATTTTCCTTCACTTCCAAGATGGAGTCGGTCTCGGTTACTGTGATTCCTCCTGATCGTATTCTGGCTATGGTTCACACCAGTCTCACTTCTTCTTTGGGTGACAAAATTCTTGCCGCTCAGGTCCGTGCTCCTCCTGAGAAACCTTGTGACCGCTGCTTTGTCCCAGAGAGTCTCCGTACTGCTGTGCTCCAGATTTACCATTCTCCCAAGGCTACTGGCCACCCTGGGAAGAATCAACTCTTTTGGGCCATTTTCCAACAATTCTGGTGGCCTAGTCTGCGTGCTGATGTAACCGCCTTCGTAGCTGTCTGTTCCGTGTATGCTCAGAATAATGCTGCATACACACGATCGGAAGTTCCGAAAACAAAATCCTGGGATTTTTTTCCGGCGGATGTTGGCTCAAGCTTGTCTTGCATACACACGGTCGCAAAAAATGTTGTTGGAAATTCCGATCGTCAAGAATGCGCTGACGGACAACACGTACATTGGCACTATAAAGAGGAAATTCAATAGCCAGTGCACCACCCTTTGGGCTCCTCCTGCTAATCTCGTGTTAGTAGAAGTTTGGGGAGAGACAATTTGCGCTTTTCAGCCTCATGCTTTTCCGATCGTTACTGCTCTTCAGTTTGTGCTTGTGGGATCGTATCTGGTTTTCAGTGTGTGTAGTCAGTTTGCATCTGGTTTTCAGTGCATGCTATTTATAGTATTTATTTGATTGCCAGTGTGTTCTTATGCGCTCGTTTCTGAATTTCAGCTCGCTCTTCTCAGGCCTTTCTGATTTTCAGTGAGTTCTGTTAGTTCCTTCTGACCAGCCGACCGTTTTGAAGCCATGTTGCGGGTACGTACTCATCGTGGAGTTCGTGCTGTGCAGGTACTTGGTGTTGGGGTTCTTACTTTCACCCAAGCCCAGTCCATGAACAGGGGGAGGAGGAGTTCATGGACAAAGAATTGGTTGCTCCAGCGTGACCAATTCTATCATATGCCTTTGTTGCGGGAGATACGGGAGGATAATCCTGATGATTTCAGGAATTATCTCCGGATGACGGGCCCCGTTTTTCACCATTTGTTGGCTTTGCTGTCCCCTTATATTGCCAAGCAGGACACCTGCCTGTGGCAAGCCATCACTCCTGAACAGAGGCTAGTCGCCACCTTGCGGTACTTGGCGACAGGGAGAAGTCTCCAGGACATCAAGTTCTCGACAGGCATCTCCCCCCAGACACTGGGAATAATTATTCCAGAGACCTGTTCTGCCATCATTCAGGTCCTGCAGGAGGACTATAGGTAAGTTTTCTCCTTTAACATCACATTCTATGTATTTAATGTTTGCTAATGTATTGTATTTCTTTCATCATTCTCCAATTACCATGATTGTAATATGCTGTGAATGTCCCCTTTATCCTCATGCATGCTGGAAGTTTTTAATGCTCCATTTTTCATGTATTCTTCATGTATATTTGCCTTAACTAACCTCCCCAGCTTGCTATCCTGGACCCATTACACACCTAGCCTAGTCACTCAACAATGTATTTTGTCCATTGTAGTGCTTTGTAGTGCTTTACCCTAAACACCCCCTAAAATATGTACAAATGTTATTTGTGTCCTAAAATTCAGGCAGAGTGCCAGAGGCTTTTTTTGGGGGTCACAAAATCATTTGGAACCCTCCCTCCCCCCAACCGCTAAGTCAACCGATACCAATCCTCTATCTGCTGACTTGCCCAAACCCATACACACTATACCCTACCTCTTTTGCAGTAATATTTATGGATGAATTCACCAAAGCATGTAGTGCAAGGGCCTCCCTGAATACTTTCAAATGGTACCGTTTAAAGTTTTGTTCTACTTTTATCTTGATAGGTAAGTGCAGAATGTAAAAATGTGCTTCAATTTGTACAGTGTGTATTCATATTTTTGTATTATGACACTTGTGTAGGTAAGGAGGGGCTGGCCAAAGTACCACACATTATTTATGCATTCAGCTCCCAATGAAGTGGAGAGGGTTACCTGTCCAAAATATCTCCCCCCTCCCCCCCCCTAAAATTTTTACAATGGGCCATCGGGGGGTGAGGAATCTGATAAGTGGACCTTAGATTTTTTGCTTTAAATACTCCTTGAAATAAATGTTATACTTATGTTGGCCAAAAATGTTTGTGTCTAATCTGCTTGCAATGTTATGTGCAAAAGTCCTAATTAATTTTTTATCTTGTTTCACTCCACTGCCAGGAATGGCAGACTGTGGCTTCCCAATTTTCCCAGCGGTGGGACTTTCCCAACTGCGGAAGGGCAATAGATGGGAAACAGGTCCACATAGTCCCTCCCCCCAACTCGGGGTCATACTATTACAACTGCAAGGGGTTTACTAGTATTGTGATGTTGGCGGTGGTGTCAGCGACATATGATTTTCTCTATGTGGACGTGGGGAAGAATGGCCGGATGTCAGATGGTGGAGTCATCGCCCAGACTGAGTTCTACGGATGGCTCCAGAGTGGTGGCTTGGGATTGCCATCCCTGGAAGACAATGTGGCTGGTTTGCCGTTCGTCTTTGTCGCTGATGAAGTGTTTGGGCTGGGTGATCACCTGATGCGGCCGTTCCCAATGAGGACCCTCACCCCAGACCAGAGGGTTTTTAACTACCGGCTAGCCAGAGCCAGAAGAGTGGTGGGGAATGCTTTCGGAATAATGGCCAGCCGGTTCGGTCTATTCCTTACGCCAATCAACATAGCGGAATATAAACTTAACCATATAATCCTTGTACGCTGCATTCTCCACAACTTTTTAAGGAGAAATTCTATGAACTATGTGGCCTCAGTTGGGCCTAAGGCCGGATTTGAAGACCAAACCCTGACGGCGCTTGAAGCTGGCCGTCCTGGCTTGCCCCCCCCCCCCCCCAAGCGCCCGCGAGGTCCATCAAAAAATTATGGAGTACTTTGCGGGTAGGAGGGCCATTGATATGCCAGAAAATGTTTAAGAAACCTTTTTTTAAATACATTTTTATTTTAAAATGAAATATTTCCTTTGATTTACTGCTTGTGTTTCTTTTAGCTGTCTCCTAGGTTATGCAATGTCCTTTTTTTGTGCCCATTTTCTTCAATAGTGCAAGTATAATTTCTTTGATACATGAGGTGACACTCTCTTCTTCAGCTAACTATTATGTTGTGGGTCTGCTACACACACACCTTGTTTTTGTTGTTAATGTATGTAATGCATTAATGCTTAAAATATTCATCATTTTCAGCAACATGAATTTTTTGGAGGGACGAAAATGACCTGACTAAAGGAAAATTCACTTTGTACTACCAGTGCACTTGAAAGTGCACTGAAACTGCATTTGTAGTGCAAAGTGGATTTCCCTTTAGTAAATAACCCCCATTGTCACTGTAAACAACTTAAGCAAAAAACTTCTATTGAGCATTGAAAGAAAAAGCCACACATTTGTTGGGTAGAATAATTTTTACTCTGTGCACATTCACATGTGCGTTTAGTAAAGGGTTTTTGAACAAACCAACATATTTTTGAAATCCAATTTTTGTTTCTACAGTAGAAATATCCTTTTTTTGTGTTAAACAGGCATGCTTTTTAAACCATAAAACAATACACAACTCAGGAACTTACAAAGTTCAACTTTGATAAATTGAAGGCAAAATCAGACATTAGTATGTCCAAACTGTGTAGATATTGTCTTCATCAGATGGGTTGATGTCACCCATGTGAAAGCCAAATTTTGAAGATGCACACAAATTGAGAGTCAAAATGGGGATTTCCCTCCCGATCCCACGCCTAATGTCAACATGTGCTAGCTCCCATCATGGGGGATCAATGGACATGTTTCGGGGGTGCAACCCCCTTCCTCTCATCTACTTGAGTTGCGAGGAAGGGGTTGCACCCACAAAATGCGTACATTAATATCCCGTGATGTCAGATAGCACGTTGATACAGTGTATGCATCTTCAAAATTTGGCTTTCAAAATTTTTGAGAAAAGTTAGAAAAATAGAAACAATTTGATAAATGTTAGTGTTTTAGATTCTGCCTAAAACATCAATGATGTTTTTGAGTCTTTTTTCCACATCATTGATGTCTTCCTTGATCTTCTGTAAATCCCAATTGCACACCATGATCTCCCCGATGAGGACGTGTGCACTTGTGAAATGTGTTTCTTCTTCCACAACATCCACATCACCTAAAAAAAAAAAAAAAATCAAAAACACACCATGTATTAAAATATGCAGGCATCCATCTATTACCTAAAGCTGTGGTCTCAGACACTCACCTGTTGTGGTCACTATTTCGCCCACTTCATAAACCTCTTTTTCCTCCACATCCTCTGGTTGTTGATTTGGGATTTCTCCTTCTTTAGGAGGTGGGGGGTCCCTGGTGACCTCGGACGTCCCGAGTCTTTTCTCCCCTATGTGAATAAAATAAAGGTATGCTTAGCACACAGATATTTGAGGCAAGAAATAGGAATATGAAACATTGCTTGGAAGTGACGTACAATTGTCTGTTTTGGCAGAGTTCAAAGCTGAAGACATGATCTTTTCCTTTTCCAAAGCTGAAATAATTAACATTTTTGTTAAAGTATCACAAATGGAGACACCTTTAGTATCCACTGGAGCACCTGTGTGGGACACCCTAAAAAGTTTGTTCTGGTGTCCCACACTAGTGCTCCTGCGTCCAGATGTGTAAACAGCTGCTGAGTGTCCTCTCCTTACACTGAATCAAGTTTGCATTTCATTCTAGTACAAACCCATCTAAACAATGTACTAAACTTCTTTTAATACAAATAGGCATGACCAAATGTAGTTAACCTGCATCTGCAAAAAACATTGTATTAGTGGGCGAACGAACAATGTTTACAACGAACGATTACTGTGCCCACGAACCTGAAACTTGCCATTTTAAACTGTACAACAGTAAAGAAAAGCACATGGAGCAGCATGAACGTAATAATAATAATAATAATAGGAACACACGACAAAACACTTACTTTTTTTGCAGCACTCTTGATTCTTCTATACTGATCCTGCTCACTCAATTTGAGGTCTGACCAGCGTTTCCTCAGTTGATTCTTGGATCGCCGTACCTCAAAATTCTTCTGCAGACTTTTCACAATTTTAGTCATGATCTTGGCCTTTCTCACATTTGGGTTTGGGCAAGGTCCATACTTCCCATAATAGTCGGCCCTCTTGAAGATGTCTCTACAAAGGCCATATTTGAGGCTTTAAATCTCCTCCGGGATCGGGATGTTCGTGGCTCCAGGCTTTCGACATTGCTGCTGCTGTCTTCATGCACTTGTTCTTTCTTCGCCACTTGCTCTCCCACTGCGCCGAAAGAGAAGGGGCGGGGAATATACTAGATAGAAAGTCAGTGGCGGGTGGAGTTTCACGCATCCGCAGTGTATATAAAGCGTAACAGGCGTGTGTCGTAAGTACGATCTGTGAGTGGAGGAAGGAGTAGCGGAAGCGCCGATCGCGATAACGAAGGTACACATTTAACTTGGGCCTATACTGCTTATAGATTGAGGCCTATATTGGGACAAGATTATGAGAGTTTAGCCTGACATTAGGGTGTGTCTTGTGTTGTGTCTTTCAGAGAAAATGGATCTATTGAATAATCAGGACTTTATCCCCATATTCATTTATATGTACAGGGAGCTGCCCTGCCTGTAGCAGGTAAACCACCCCTTTTATAACAATAAAAGGAAGAGGCAGGCAGCGCTGGATCAATTGTTGGAATTCGTGAAGCCGCAGATCCCCACGGCAACCATCAACTATTTGAAGGCCACAATTGGTGGCATGAGGAGCACATATAATAGGAAGCGCAAGAAGGTCCAGGATTCCCAGAGATCAGGAGCTGCAGCAGATGACGTTTATGAAGGAAGCTGTGGTACTATGACAGACTGCATTTTCTGGCAGGCCAGAGGGAACCCAGGCCAGCACTCTCCAATCTTCCTTCAACCCCAGCTGAGGCTTCCGACGTCCAACTTGGGCCTTCCAGCCAGGAAGATGTGGAGGAGCCCAGCTTGACCCAGGTATAGCATTGTTCAACATATTTCTTGGCAAAAAAATAATGATGTTAACTAGATGTTATTATTAATCACTAATTTCTGATTTAACAGTGTTTTACATATCATATATAGACAGTAGTGGCCACAAATGATTGGGACAAGAATGAAAAATGTTGGGGTCAGAATGATAGTCTTTTCTATTTGTTAACATTCAATTTGCAACAGTCATGAGCTGAAAATTGTGTGTGACTGATGAACCAAAAACTAAAACTATGTCCCTTTTTCATACACAGGAAAGTCTCAGCCAGGAGGAGGCCGTGGGAAGTGGCAGCCAGGAAGTGGCCGGGCCCAGTAGCCTGTCCAAATCCCAGGTCCCTCCCCTCCGCCTTAAAAAAAAAAGGCCCAGGAAGAGAAGTAACCTGGAGGAGGCTGCACTTGGGCTATTTCGGAAGGCTACTGCGGCCCTCAGAACCCCCCCCCCCAATATACAAGAGGACTATGCCTGCATGGCAGCCTGCAAATTGCAGGAAATGGAGGAGGGCCAACACCTCTTCTGTGAGGAAGTTGTCTTACAAGCCCTAAATAAGGGGTTGAGGAGCGAACTCACAAACCAAAGCCAGGTTTGTGAGTTCGACCATCGTCCTCCTCCACCTCCTGCCTGGGTTCAGTCTGGTCTGACAAAAGACGCAGGCTGTTGTAAGACCACAGCCTGGGGACATACATGTCATCTGCTGCTGTTCCTGATCTCTGGGAGTCCTGGACCGGATTATGCTCACTATTATATAGACTCCTCATGCTACCAATTTTGGTTGTAAAATAGTTTATGTGTGCCCTGGGGTACAAAGGCTTCGTCAATTTCACCAGTTTATCCAGTGTTGCCTTCCTCTTTATTTGGTTATGACCCATAATAAATGGCCATTTTTCATTCACAAATACTTACCTATGTGTTTAACTTCAAAAAGGACAGTTTGTTTGTGAGTAGGCAGATACATTTCAAAAAGACAAATTAACAAGGGGCACCAACACCAAACAACCTCCTTGAGGTTAAAAAATACAAGTTAATAATGGTGTTGTGGTTGACACACAAAACAACAAAAAATATTATGGAGATCAGTAGAAAAAAAAATCGAAAAAAACAGGAGAAAAAAAAGTAGATCACTATAAAAAAAAGGAGATCTTCATAAAAATAAAAAAAAAAAAAAAAAAGAAGATCACTATAAAAAGAAATTCAAAACATTATTATGGAGATCTGACGAAAAAAATAAAAAATATTATTCATGAGATCACAAGAAATAATAAAGAAATCAGTTTGTGAAAACTCTTTGTGAATATCAGCAGTAAAACAACTTCATTATTCTAGCATTATAAAGAAGAGGAGAAAGATTTAAAAATGTGCTATCTCCATTACGAACGCTAGTT
This sequence comes from Lithobates clamitans, assembly GCA_037952925.1. Lineage (NCBI taxonomy): Eukaryota > Metazoa > Chordata > Amphibia > Anura > Ranidae > Lithobates > Lithobates clamitans. The sequence goes on along the minus strand of JBBGZY010000433.1, from coordinate 111,104 downwards.
TTACCAGACCGAGCGCTTCCATCTTGTACTTGATTCAGAGCATGCGTGGAATTCTGTGCGTCGGAATTGTGTACACACGCTCGGAAATTCCGACAAAAAAATGTCCAATGGAGCCTACACGGTCGGAATTTCTGACAACAAGCTCCCATCGAACATTTATTGTCGGAAAATCCGATCGTGTGTACGCGGCATAAGACTCCACGACACCTTCCAGTGGGCCTCCTACAACCCATACCCAATAGAGAGAGGCCCTGGACCCACCTGTCTATGGATTTCATTGTGGAGTTACCCAACTCACAGGGCAACACAGTTATCCTTATGGTGGTTGACCGGTTCTCGAAAATGTCCCATTGTATTCCACTTAAGTTGCCCACTTCTAAGGAACTGGCTTCCATTTTTGCTCGTGAGATCTTTTGCTTACATGGGCTACCCAAGGTGATCGTTTTGGACAGGGGTAGTCAGTTTGTGTCCCGGTTCTGGCGAGTCTTTTGTGCACAGTTGGGAATTCAGCTTGCTTTCTCCTCTGCATATCACCTGCAGCCTAATGGGGCCACAGAACGAGCCAATCAGTCATTGGAGCAATTCCTACGTTGCTATATTTCTGACCATCATAACAACTGGTCAGAACTCTTACCGTGGGCGGAGTTTGCTCACAATAGTGCCTTGAATTCTGCTTCCCGATTGTCCCTGTTTATGGCAAACTATGGTTTCCAACTTGCCATGTTGCCTGACTTGTTTGTTCCGCAGAGTATTCCTACGTTAGAAGAGCATCTCCGTGTTCTTCGGTTCACTTGGGCACAAGTCCACGAGGCTTTGTGACATGCTAATGATAGGTACAGACTCCATGCTGACCGCAGACGCCTTCCTACCAGGTTGGGGACAGGGTCTGGCTGTCATCTCGCAACCTCCGACTTAGTGTTCCCTCTCTGAAGTTCGCACCTCGGTTTATTGGGCCTTTCCATATTCTTGGCAGGATTAACCCAGTGGCTTACGCATTAGACCTGCATATCGCAAATTTATTTCATGTCTCCTTATTAAAACCTTTGGTCTGCAACCGCTTTACCACCTCGGTGCCTCATCTTCACCCTGGACAGGTAGAGAACCATGAGGAGTATGAAGTACAGTCCATTGTTGACTCCCGTAGGTTCCGTGGACTCATACAGTACCAGGTGCATTGGAAAGGGTACGGTCCTCTGTGATTTCCATAGACGTTTTCCCCTCAAGCCTGGTGGCCCTCCGAGGGGGAGGGGTCATTGAGGAGGGGGTACTATCAGGGCTGAGCTCAGCCCTTCCTTCTCAAAGGTGGCCGCTCAGCTGTCGGCTGATTGCCAGCTCCTTTCTCTCCATAGTGACTCACCCTCAACGTCCTGCCTAATTAAGCCATCCAGCCCAGACGATCTCTGCCTTCGCCTTGGTCACATCTCTAGAGACGCTCTCCTGTGTTCCTGTTAAAGACTTGTTTGGCTGGGGGGCGCATGGGCGAAGCTTTACATGGCGGACGCCTCTCTGTGAAGCTCCGCACTCCCCGCCGCATATTCGGGACCATAAAGCACCGCTGAACCAGCGATCCAGCTCCCGTTTTCCAGGGATCACCTCCCCGCATACCAGTGCCTCCTCCGGTATGGTTCTTACGGGTCATCGTGGCAAGACAAAGCCAAAACCCATAAAAGAAGCGCTGGCCCGCGCTTCTTCCAAGATGGCGGCGAAGGCTCGAGCCCTAGCTGAACAAGCAGCGTCCTCTCCAGCACACTCAGAAGCGCTCGACAGTGAAGATGAGACGGACATACAATCTAACCCAGGCTGCTCCCCCTCTCTACCGCAAGCAGGTATGTCTCAGACTGCTTTTATAAGGCTGATGGAAACCATGCTCCAAAAGGCACTAAAGACAACCTCAGACCAGATTACTAACAGCCTGACACGAGAGATTCGTGAAATAGGCCAACGCACAGCAGATCTTGAAACTAGGGTTGATGATATGGAACTCACATTACAGGAACAGGCCCAGGAACAAATTGCCCTTCGTGAAGAAAACGCTATGCTGTTATCGCATCTGGAAGACGCTGAAAATCGTTCTCGCAGGTCCAATTTGCACCTCCGGGGCATACCGGAGGCGATAGACGATTTACAATCATTTACCACAGCTTTATTTCAAGAGCTCGCCCCCTTTATACCCATCGAACGCCTTGAGTTTGACAGAATACACAGGGCACTAACCCGCCGTCAAACAGATGGACCACCACAGGATATTATTGTTAAGCTGCACTTTTTCCGCACGAAGGAACAACTACTAGCAGCAGCATGGAACAAGAGCTCCCTTCAGTTCCAGAATCACGATTACCAACTGTTCACTGACCTGGCGCCTCTTACTATTGCTAAACGGCGTGCTATGAAGCCACAGCTGCAAATATTACAACAACACCAACTTAAATACACATGGAGATTCCCATTTGCCTTACAGTTTTCTTACCAAGGGCAGCAACATACCTGCACCACCCCTGAGTCACTGCAACGCCTACTTGAATCTCTTCACCTGTCGCCCCAGACACACCAATCTGAGACGTCTCTGCCTCGCACACCAGCCAGAGCTGCCTCCCAACCATACCACATGACCCCGAAGAGGAGTAATCCAGATCCGCAGTCTATCCGGAAAGGAACCCCAGCGCGATCATCTGGAAACTATCACCCCAGCCCGAAATCTCAAGCCCTCCGCTGACAGCCAGGAAGATAACTCTCTTCCCCCCCCCCTTTTTTTTCTCACCCTTTGTCTCTTCCAGCGTAAAGTTCCTTGGTTGCACATACCATGACTGTCCCTGCACAGAATACACTTGCGACCGGGAGCTCCTGGACGACATCGGTGGGCTCAGGAACTAACACAGCGCACTGCAAGCCTTCTTTACAGGGCTCTCAGGCTCTTTAAGGCCTGCTCAGGTTCAGTCACTTCACTGTTTTCAAAAGTTTTCCTTATTTTTTTTTTTTTTTCTTTCCTTTTTATGTTAAGATGAATTGTTTACCTTTAATGCTGCATTATTAATAGCCATTATAAATAATTCACATGCTGTATGGGTACCCGTATGATTAAACTGGCCTACACACTGTGTGCCAGATTATTCCCACTATCTCACCATTCCCACTCCAATAGTAGTCATAATCCCACGAGACTATACTCTGAAAGCAACTTGTGTTAGATTCAAACCATTGGATTATGTTCTATATCCCTATTCCTTGTCTTCTCCCACCCCCCTCCCCCCTTCCTTCCCTCCTCCCTTCCCCCTCCCTCCATCCCCACCCCCCTCTCCCCCCGTTCTCACCCCTACCCACATCTCATTTCCCTCTCCTCCCCTCCCACTACCACTTCCCCTGTTCCTGCATAAATCTTCTTATGGTTGTATAATCTAGTCTCCTGGGAATGGCGCATTAGAAACATAAGTATATATACCGTTTAATTACTTATCACCACTTGCCCCCCCCCCTTTTTTTTTTTGTTTTTTGTTTTTTGTCCCTTATACAGTTTCTGTGTTGGATTAATACTGTAGTGTAAAATGCAGTATTGAAGATTTTGACGCTAAACCGATTTTGTTATCCCTGAATGCGGCGGGGAGCAGTCACTGCGCTCCCCCTCTATGGTGCACCCCCTCTCTGATCGGTTTTCTGATTGCAGAGTTGGTGCACTTACTGGTCGGGCGTCACTGACCTATTACCTCCCCGTTGGGAGGAGACTTCAGTAGCGTGCCCTACACCCTATACACTCCTCTCTCTTTCCCTTTCTCTTTCTTATTTCACACTCTTTGCCTCTTCTTTTCCCTTTTTCCTTTGTCGGCCGGCCCGCATGGGCTCTGAATCCCAGGCTAATAGTCCCTCACACACCTAACCATGGCACCGCTTAACTCCACATAAGCGTGTCAAAGCCTTTCAAACTTTCACTTCCCTAAAAGCCAACATAGTAGCTCTTCAAGAAACCCATTTTTCTAAGCGCCACACCCCCAACTTTTTTAGCTCTAAATACCCGCAAGTCTTCACCGCCTCAGCAGATACAAAACACCGAGGGGTCCTGTTAGCTTTTCACCACACCACACCATTTACACCCTTAACTGAGATAAGAGACCCTGAGGGCCGTTACTTGCTTCTTGTCGGTCTGTTACAGGATGTTACAACGACCCTTGTTTCCTATTATGCCACTAATTCAAACCCAAACCCCTTTTTTTCACATTTATTACAGGTTGTGAAAACTCACTGTAAGGGAACTCTGTTTCTTTGTGGTGACTCTAACTCTGTGCTACAACCACACACAGATAAATCTCCCTATGCTACCGAACATCATACCCCCTCTATTCAATTCCGTTAACAAATACTTATGCCTCCCTCTTAGACACCTGGAGAGAATCCAACCCCACTAAGAGAAATTTCACATTTTACTCACACCCCCATAAATCCTTCTCCAGAATCGACCACATTTTTATTTCCATAGCATCCGCTCCACTCCTCCTCCATTCACATATCCACTCAATCACATGGACAGACCATTGTGCTGTTATCACAACTGTATCCTCCTTAATACCACAGGCTACTCACAGGTCGTGGTCCATGAATGACTCTCTCCTAACCAACCAATCATATTGTCTAGATATTCAGATAGCCCTTAAAGATTACCTAACACATAATTCCACTCCCGATATATCCCCTATACTGCTCTGGGAAGCTCACAAGCCCGTTATACGAGGCACATGCATTTCAGTTGCGTCACATCTAAATAGAGACATAATTCTCCGATTACACCAACTTGAAACAGAATACCACAAGCACTTCCTACAATTCCAAACTAGCCCGACCGAAGCTCATAAAATAACACTAGAAAAGACTAAACTTGAACTAGACCTACTCCTGGCTGAAGCGGCTGATAAGACTATCCGCAGATCTAATCATACGATTTATACTAAAGCGAACAAACCAGACACATTCCTGGCCTTACGCCTTCGTAGACCAGACCGTGTCCGTGTCCCTATCAGACTCAGACTGACTAAAGATAACGTAACGAGTAACCCAGTTAAAATTCTCTCCGAGTTTCGTAAGCAATTAGCAAATTTGTATGAGCCCAAATCAGCGTTTTCGCTGAAGCAGGCGGAAAAACTCTTCTGTAATCTTCCAATTCCTTCGTTGTCCAATGCTAGTCGTGAACTGATGGAGAACACGATCACTACGGAGGAAGTCTTGTCAGCCATCAAGTCACTTAAACCCCATAAACGCCCTGGCCCGGACGGTCTTCCGAGCCTTTATTATAAAAAATTTGCAACTGAATTAGCCCCCCTTCTTGCCAACACTTTTAACGCTATACTTAAGCAGCACTCCTTCGGCAGAGACACATTGACAGCACTTATATCAATGATCCCGAAACCGAACACGGATGCCACCTTATGGTCCAACTATAGGCCAATTTCATTATTAAATGTGGACATCAAGATCCTAGCCAAAATTTTAGCCCTACGCCTAAATCCCATCATAGGGGGACTGATCCATAAAGACCAAGTAGGTTTCATACCTAAACGGCAAGCGAGTGATAACATTCGACGAGTAATCCTCCTACAACACTTAGCCCGCTCCCGTAAAATCCCGATGCATCTCCTATCCCTAGATATCCGGAAAGCTTTTGACACAGTCTCTTGGCCCTATTTGTTTTTTATTCTTCAACGTTGGGGCTTCGGCCCACATTTCCTGGGGTGGATTAACGCACTACACAATCAACCACAGGCATATGTACATTATTCAGGTTTCCGTTCAGACCCCTTTCCAATTCTGCGAGGAACCAGGCAGGGCTGTCCCTTATCCCCCATATTGTTTGCGCTCGCAATCGAACCCTTAGCTACCCTGATAAGGAATAACCCTGATATCCGAGGCCTGGAGATAGCTTCAACCTCGCACAAACTGTGTCTCTTTGCTGATGATGCTCTCATGTTCATCACATCTCCCCATACTACCCTCCCAATTCTACTACACACCCTGGATAGGTTTGCTCGGGTCTCGGGACTAGAGATCAACCAAACCAAATCAAGGGCCCTCAATGTGTCTTTGCCTCAAGCGGATTTAGACATGCTACGCCAAAACTTCCCTTTCCACTGGTCCACCACATCTATTCCCTACTTAGGGATTAAACTGACGAGCGATCCATCCCACTTGTTCCAAAACAATTATCTCCCACTGCTAACCCAATTAACTTCACTTCTTAATCTTTGGGCCCCCTTATGTGTCTCCTGGATCGGTCGCATTGCAGCTGTTAAAATGTCTTTACTACCAAAACTTTTATATTTATATAGAGTACTCCCAGTCACGATCCCCCCTTATTATCATAGGGTCATACAAAATAAAGTCTTTAAATACATCTGGGGTCCCACAAGGCCCAGAGTGGCTAGATCCGTTCTTCTCCGCAACAAGCTCAATGGAGGCCTTGGTAGTCCAAATTTTTTACATTATTACCATGCTGCAAGGCTGGCTCAGACTACTCTCTATCATTCGAAACATGAAATACCACTCTGGGTAAGCCTTGAAGCCATTGACTCATTTCCGATTACTATAACAAATTTGCTATGGCTTTCCCCAACATCAAGAGGCCCCATAACCAACCCACTCACACTACACACACTTAAACTCTGGGATAAATTGAAGATACCCTTCAAACTGATCTCTCAACACTCCCCCCTCTTGTCTTTCCTAGGTCACCCTCAATTCTATCCAGCCTATACTGAACCAACATCATTTCAGTCCTGGGCGCAGGCGGGCCTGACTCGCATATGTGACCTAGTCAACAGTGATACCATTAAAACATTCGCCAGTATCCAAGCACAAACACAACTTCCCAGTAGGGAATGTTTCCGTTATCTCCAAATTGCTCACTTTGCCCAAACAACAACAAAATCTTTCTCTGGGCTTGACACTTTGACAGAGTATGAGACCGTGTGCGATTCGGACCCGCATGCCCCAGGAATTATCTCCCGACTCTACACTCATCTCACTACACCACCCTCGAGCCCCCCCACTTACGCGCAGCGATGGCTAAAAGACCTAGACATTAATATTGAAGCGGAGGACTGGGTGACTATCTGGACCAACACAAAAAACTCATCCCAAAACGTTATTGCCTCAGAGGCAAACTATAAAGTGTTGATGCGGTGGTATCTAGTCCCGGTCAGAATTGCTAAATTTTCACCTGAAGCTTCCCCAAACTGTTTTAGGGGATGTGGTGACAGAGGTACACACTTGCACATCTGGTGGACATGCCCACTGGTGCAGCGCTTTTGGGAAACTGTACTCCAAATGGCATCTACTCTCCACCAAGTCACTCTAAAACCCAACCCAGCGATAGCTCTGCTCAACCTCATTCCACAAGATTACACGAGAGCTCAACTTCGCCTCCTTCTCCAGCTATTCACTGCAGCCAAGCAAACGATAGCTAAGGCGTGGAAAACACCCACGCTCAGTATAGCTGAAATGAAAAATAGGATCACCCAGGCAATGGTGCATAGCAAGACTGAGGCGAAAATTCTAGATAAAGCCCCCCAGCACGCCAAAATCTGGCAACCATGGATTGAGCACTTCCTGCCAGCTGGTGTTGACGAACACCTACTGGAACTCTGAATCTGTTCATACTTGAACCTGGAAATCCGACAACACACCTTTGCCCATGTGGCCTGGCCGACCCACGTCCACTCTTACCCCTCCTCTTCCAATCTGGTCTTACCCCCCCTCCCCCTCTTTCTTCTTTCTCTCTCCTTTCTTCTCTTATTAATACCTATTGGTAGTGTACTCTGTCTTATATAATGGTCCCGGCGGCCCCCATGTTGGTCTTCTTGGGAGATGGCCGGTACCTCCGTATGCTTATTTAAGGGACCCTGCTCCCTCTTACTTTTTGCAATCTTACCTTAATCGTTCCCTCATGTAATCCGACTGAGTATTCATGTATTTGTATAATTCCCTATTATACACTTTGTTAATGATATACTGTATAACTGTATTAAGCACTGTCCTATGCCAACTTGCTACCTTTACTGTAATGTATGGAACAGTTGCTTGTTAATTACCAATAAAATATTTGAAAGAAAGACTTGCTTGGCTGACATTCCTTCTAGCTCCAGGTCCTGCTTGCTGTACTACTATGCTCATCTCTGGCTCCCTGACGTCTTGGCTTGTCTGACTATCCGTTCCAGTTCCAGAACTCTGGCTATGTTTTGACTACGTTTACTCTGTTTAACCTTTTCATTATTATGAAATAAGTGTGATTTAACTGTACTTCTGTCTCAGTCTGATTATTGGTTTCTGACAGATTCACACTGCTACTGGATATTCCTGGGAGCTCCAGAGATACATACTGGGACGAAACCTGATGCCTGAACACCTCCTTACCACACTTATGATGAGACCGTTTTAACATTAACATTGATCTTGTAAGTGTTTTTAATCCCTTTGGGATATTAAAAGTTTTAAACATATTGCACCTAGTGGCGCCTCTCGTTTTATCTCGCAACATCTGACTGCCTTTCTTCCCCGAGATATCCTAGCACGTGTCCATTTTTTTCACACCAAGGAAAATATCATGCGAGTTGCAAGATCCCTGCACACTTTCCCAGAACCTTTCGACAAAATATCGTTATTCAACGACATCTCAGCTGCCACCTCACAGGCATGCAAAGCTTTTGCACCACTCACCTCACTTCTCACTGAGAATAAAATTACCTACAGGTGGGGTTACCCCACTAAGCTGGCGGTAACATACCAAAATTAATAGGTCCCCATACTGAAAGATGGAATAAAGCAGCTACACAACTGGGGCATCATCTCACATATGCCTCCACCAAAACAGAATCTGAAATGTTCTTCCAAAATCTCCTACTCCAAGGAACCGCAAGCTCCTTCGTGACTTAAGCGTGCCATGCCGCCTAGTTTCCCCTCATTGAGGGGGCATGTACTTCAGGCTGGATTTGACCCTTGCACCTAATGATAGCAGTGGAGGAGTGGAGTCACTGTTGATCCTCCCTCAATGCTCCAGTGCTGTTGTGTGCCAAGCACACCTTCTTGTTCGCTATTGATACCCACTAGCTCTCTATCATATTAACTACACCTAGGTTATTTTGTTGATTTAAAAAGTATTTGAATTTACATTGTTCTTGTACACTTGTGCGGAGATCTCTGACCAGCTCATACTTATTATTGCAATTCATGGTGTCATATTAGCACCTTTGTTTCTCCACTCTTCTTCTCTGCCCCCCCCCCCCATTTCTTAGAAACCGAGTTGAGAGGCTTCTTTTCTCAGTGCCGTACCAATACCTACACCCCTAACACAATATGTTCCTCAAAATGGTCTCCTTAAACATCAAAACACTCAAACAGCTCCTTTAAGTGCTCGCTTCTATGGCAAGAAGCTATCATTTAGAAGGCGGACATACTCTGTGTCCAAGAGACACATTTCTCAGAAACCAAACCACCCCAATGCTCTCACAAACTATTCCCACATTGCTTTCATGTACAAGCTGATAAAAAAGTCAGAGGGGTCATGATAGAGGTTCTCTCCTCAGTATCCTTCTCTATTTCCCATATTGAGCAGGACCCTTCTGGCAGATTCCTGATATTATTAGCCCCATTCAACAATCACCCCCTCGTCATTGTTAACCTATATGCCCCCAATACTCAAACACCTTTTTATAAGTCCATATTAAGAAAAATACAGCATTACCCCAAAGACCAAATTGTAATCTGTGGTGACTTCAATGGGGTCATAGACCCTCAGATTTATTCTTCAAACACAAAACAAAACATAGCCCTCTCATCCCCAATTTCACTCAAAGACCTATATGATCCCTGGAGATGTCTCCACGGCACCGAGAGGGACTATAGCTTCTACTCACATACTAAAAAATCTTACACTAGGATAGATCTGTTCCTGACCGCCAAGGTTCTCCTGCAAAAAATCAAGGCATCCATAATTGGGATCATTACATGTTCCGATCACACACCAGTCTCCATCACTATCACTGCCTCCCCTGCTGCTCCCCGACATACTATGTGGAGATTAAATGCCTCAAATCTTAGCACCTTGGAGAGTCAGGAACAGGTACGATGAGAAATAGAAGTCTTTTTTCCTTTAAACATAGGCTCTGTCTCCGATCCAGCAATTCCTTGGAATGCACATAAGTCTGTCATACGAGGAGTATTCCTAAAGCTGGGCACCCAGGAAAAGAAAAAAAGAGAACCCTTACCATTAACATTGTAGAACTCTGTAATCCAAGGACTGACCTTTCCTCCTATCTGCAAAGAGGCCATGACTTCTACCTCAGACGCATCCGCCTTACTTGGTACTCTCAGGGGAATAAGGCGGGTAAGTTCTTAGCCCAACAATATAAACGTAGAGCTGTCCAGGCCAAAATTCTATTTCTTAGACAAACAGGGCCACAAATTAACAAATCCAAAAAGGACATTGCTGATTGCTTCAGTTCCTTTTACCCCAAACTGTATAATTTAAAACTTTCCCCCTCTAAACCCCAACCTACTCTTCAGCAAACACAGCTTTTCCTGTGCTCACTCCAGCTTCCTTCTATCACTCCGGTACAATTACATTCCCTTTCTCAACCATTCACACACTAAGAGATAATCGCAACCATCAAAAGTCTCCCGTCTCACAAGCACCAGGGCCAGACGGCTTCATAAACTAATATTACAAAACATACATAGACCAAATTGTACCTTATCTCTGTAATACTTTTAATAAATTTCTAGCAACTGGTGAGATCTCCTCAATCTCTTGAAGCGGTCGTAACTACCATCCACAAATCAGGCAAACCCTCTCACAACCCTGCCAGCTATCACTTTCTCTTTTAAATACTGATCTCAAACTCTATGCCAAACTACTAGCCACCCGCCTAGCGGCATTTATGCCCACGCACATTCACGCTGATCAGGTAGGCTTTATACCTCATAGACAAGCTTCTGATGGGACACGCCAGTTCATATACCTAATCCCCTTGGCAGAGAACCACCAAACGCCTTCTCTGTTGATCTCCCTGGATGCAGAAAAGGCGTTTGACAGGGTTCACTGGTGATATTTTGAATCTGTACTTCAGAAATTTGGCATCAACAGCCCCTTTCTTCACGCTATCTTAGTCTAATATCAACTCCCCTTCCCATAACTAATGGGACTCGTCAGGGATGCCCCGTCACCCCTAATTTTTGCGCTTGTGATTGAACCCCTGGCCCAAGCTATACGATCACACCCCCTCATCACAGGACTGAAGGTTGGCCAAGAATCCCACAAAATTTGCTTATACGCCGATGATATAATCATACGGCTCACTACCCCTTACAACCCCTTACTCCACTTTGCGATCTCCTAGAGAAATTTGGACATTTGTCTATGTACAAACTGAATCACTCTAAAAGCGCTGTGTTGAGCATCTCTCTCCCTCCACATCTTAAAACCACCATCACTGAAAGATCCCCCTTTTCCTGGGCCCCCAGCTCGTCTATGACATACTTAGGAATCCACCTAACCTCTCCATATGCTATGCTGTTTCGCTCCAATTTCACCTCACTAGGTCAGAAAATCCAAAATGTATCTAAAATGCTTCTTACAGTTAAGTCCTCCTGGGCAGGGCTTATAGCCCTGGCCAAAATGTTTCTCCTGCCACATATATTGTATTTATTTAGGACTCTACCTATTCTGCAGCCCGACCTCTCCAAACTACATCTCCTCAATCAGTTCATATGGGCAGCACGCAAACCTTAAATCAAATCCTCATTACACAGCATCCAAAGAGCATATGCTGGACTTAGGAGTCCCTAATCTCAAATGGTATTATAAAGCAACAATCTTAGACCAAATGAAAATATGGTGGTCCTCTGTTTTCACATCAACCTGGATCCAAATTGAAGCTTCAGCTCTCACGAACACCCCTCCTCAACCCTAGCATCTACCTGGTCGGGATACCACCCTCCTTGACTCCTTTCTCCCTACTGCCAATGCAACGATATCAACATTAAAAGCTCTACACCAAACTTCCTCGGCACTTCACACTCAGGCATGAATCAAACTCCCACTCCAAGCATTAAAGCTCTTATCTCCAGACCTTCCTTTACAACATTGGCTATCAGCTGGGCTCCAAAAATTGAGTGACCTAAATGACCAGCATCAGCTCCACTCTTTTCATCAAATTTGAGATCGCTATGGCATCCCTAAAAATGACTTTAATTTATCTAAGAATTCACCACATCCTCTCAATCATATCAATCACCTCCAATACCCTAACTAAAGATATATGGTCCTTTTTCAATTTACCCTTCAACAAGGTCAGTGGAATATCCCATGTCGATTCCCCCTCTCCTCTGGCATTGAGAGATTTGTATTTCACCCCTGTAAGGATCAGTTTGCACTTGTCATGCGACTTGGGACTGCAAAGTCGCATGACATGTCGTACCCCATGATTTCCAATGAGTACCGTTCATATCTGCGTGACTTTAAAGTAGTCCCTGCACTACTTTGGTCCCACTTTGATGCGACTTGAGGTCCATAGACCTCAAGAATACACAGGCAAAGTCGCATCAAAATCTCACCAAAAATTGCGGCAAAATCACGCAACTTTCAGGCCGCAATAGTGGAAACCTAGCCTAAAGCTAGCTTGCATTTTTTTCCAACTCAATCCTGGAAATGTTGGAGGAACTGTTCTATGGACAGTCACCTGTTTCACATCTGGTGGAAATGTCCCTCCATTGTTTCATTCTGGAGGAGCGTTTTCACCCTCATACAAGATGTTACCAATGTGTCTAATATGCTTACTCTGCAAATGGCTTTTTTCCGACTAGACCTTTCAAGTTAGCCCTTAAAATTTCATCCCATAATCATGCACATATTGATAGCTGCCTGACTTTCCATTGCCCAATTATGGAAAACCGCATCCACCTACCCTATATGTGGTCACTGGCATCCTCAATGAACACCCGGGCATGGAATATCTCTTTGCCAAAACACATTTGAAAATTGACAAATTTGAGAACCAATGGCAGTACTGACTCCTGGACACCAGAGCTGACAGTTATTATTAATCTACATCTCCACAACATATTTTGTTTTGACTAGTAATGGCGGCGTTCAGCAATTTTCAGCAGGACTGCGACATTGCGGCAGACAATTTGGACACTAAGTGACACTTTTTGGGGACCAGTGACACCAATACAGTGATCAGCGCTAAAAAAAAAATGCACTGTCACAGTATAAATGACACTGGCAGGGAAGGTGTTAACACCAGGGGCAAAGGGTTAGGTGTGTCCTAGGAGGTGCTGACTGACAGATCAGCTGTTTGCCTTGTTTACATAGCAGACCGCTGTTCCACCTCTCCACTGAATGATCAGTGGGTCGCAATGTCAGTCAGACCCGCTGATTGGCTCCTGCTGTATCCAATCATAGGCTACAGGTGTAAGCACCCAAGTGAATGAGGCCCCTTTCCCTAATTAATTGGGTACTTTCTTTATATTTCAATAAAAAAAAAAAATTAACGCTTACACAGCAAAAACAGAGTAAGAGCTGCCGCCAGGGATTCCCCGAGTAGTTGCTGGAGTGACTGGAGACGTGGTGAAAGCCATAAGAAGAATCACTGGGTTGCTGGAGTGGTAGGTGAGAGAATGGAGTAATCTATGCATACAGGTTTTTAACGCTATGCTGCATCTATGTCGAATGATGACTTTGTTTTTATCTTCGTGTAAATACAGTGTGTGGCGTATGTATTCCATAAGGTCCATGGTGCCTCACTTGTATATATACTACTAAGGGATGGGGAAAGGGTTACAAGCAAAGAAACACAGATACAGGTGGCAGGGCAATCTGTTACATCGCCAAAAAGCATGTTGTTTGCCAAGTGCGAGAGGTACAGTGGGGCACAAAAGTATTTAGTCAGCCAATTGTGCAAGTTCTCCCACTTAAAAAAATGAGAGAGGCCTGTAATTGTCATCATAGGTATACCTCAACCAAGAGAGACAAAATGTGTAAACAAATCCAGACAATCACATTATCTGATTTTTGAAAGAATTTATTTGCAAATTATGGTGGAAAATAAGTATTTGGTCACCTACAAACAAGCAAGATTTCTGGCTCCCACAGACCTGTATCTTCTTCTTTAAGAGGCTCCTCGGTCCTCCACTCATTACCTGTGTTAATGGCACCTGTTTGAACTTGTTGTTATCAGTATAAAAGACACCTGTCCACAACCTCAAACAGTCACAACTCCAAACTCCACTATGGTGAAGACCAAAGAGCTGTCGAAGGACACCAGAAACAAAATTGTAGACCTGCACCAGGCTGGGAAGACTGAATCTGCAATAGGCAAGCAGCTTGGTGTGAAGAAATAAACTGTGGGAGCAATAGAAAATGGAAGACATACAAGACCACTGATAATCTCCCTCGATTTGGGGCTCCACGCAAGATCTCACCCCGTGGGGTCAAAATTATCACAAGAATGGTGAGCAAAAATCCCAGAACCACACAGGGAGACCTAGTGAATGACCTGCAGAGAGCTGGGACCAACGTAACAAAGGCTACCATCAGTAAAGCACTACGCTGCCAGGGACTCAGATCCTGCAGTGCCAGACGTGTCCCCCTGCTTAAGCCAGTACATGTCCGGGCCCGTCTGAGGTTTGCTAGAGAGCATTTGGATGATCCAGAAGAGGATTGGGAGAATGTCATATGGTCAGATGAAACCAAAGTAGAACTATTTGGTAGAAACACAACTCGTCGTGTTTGGGGGAGAGAGAATGCTGAGTTGCAACCAAAGAACACCATACCTACTGTGAAGCATGGGAGTGGCAACATGATGCTTTGGGGCTGTTTCTCTGCAAAGGAAACAGAACTGATCCGTGTACATGAAAGAATGAATGGGGCCATGTATTGTGAGATTCTGAGTGCAAACCTCCTCCCATCAGCAAGGGCATTGAAGATGAAACGTGGCTGGGTCTTTCAGCATGACAATGATCCCAAACATACTGCCCGGGCAACGAAGGAGTGTCTTCGGAAGAAGCATTTTAAGATCCTGGAGTGGCCTAGCCAGTCTCCAGATCTCAACCCCATAGAAAACCTTTGGAGGGAGTTGAAAGTCCGTGTTGCCCAGCGAGAGCCCCAAAACATCACTGCTCTAGAGGAGTTCTGCATTGAGGAATGGGCCAACCCATCAGCAACAGTGTGTGACAACCTTGAGAAAATGTTTGACCTCTGTCATTGCCAACAAAGGATATATAACAAAGTATTGAGATGAACTTTTGATATTGGCAAAATACTTATTTTCCACCATAATTTGCAAATAAATTCTTTCCAAATCAAACAATGTGATTGTCTGGATTTGTTTCCACATTTTGTCTCTCATAGTTGAGGTATACCTATGATGACAATTACAGGCCTCTCTCATCTTTTTAAGTGGGAGAACTTGCACAATTGGTGGCTAACTAAATACTTTTTTGCCCCACTGTATACCTGTTTTTGTAGTACCGACAGAACAAGGTTTAAGTCCCAGGGACACAGAGGTGACCTGATAAGAGGGACCAGACAAGTCACATCTTGTGAAAAAGTCTGGACCAATGAATGTAAAGCTAAAGGTCTCTAAAAGAACACAGATAAGGCCAAAATTTGCCCCCTAATTGTTGCCAAGGCCAGCCTCATTTCTACGCCAGACTGCAGAAAACAAAGGATTCTCCCGACCATATATTTCCCAGGATGTCATCTCCTCTGGCTTCACATCAAACCAATGTAGGCTTTCCAGACCCTGTGATAGATCCTCCTGGTGATCGCCTTCCTGACATTCACCAGAGAAGACACCACCAATCCTGAGGTGCCACATCTCTTAGCACCCTGGCCTCATTAGCCATGCCATCAAATTTAGCGACCGTAATTTAGGGTGGAATATAGGTCCTTGAGACAGTAGATTATCACTAATCTTACTATTTTGGGGTACCAGGCCTTTCTGGGTCAGGCTGGCGCCACCAGAATGATCGAATCCCCCTTTTCCCTAAATTCTGCGTGAGATGCGGCAGGAGTGGAATCTGGTGAAAGACATAAATGAGAAAACTGGTCCTAGGGAACTACCAGAGCATCCACCCCGATTGCCAGTGGATCTCTTGTCTTGGCCACAAACTGCTGCAGTTTGTTGTCAAACCTAGATGCCAATAGATCAACATTTGGCATCCCCCATCGCTGGCAAATTTCCAGAAACACTTCTGTGTGAAGGGACCATTCTGCCGAGTGAATTTGCTGGCAGCTGAGATAATCCGCCTTCCAGTCCCCCCCCCCCCCCCCCGGAATATATACTGCCAATAGTACTGGCACATGCTTCTCCGCCCAGGATAATGCCTGGCTCACTTCCTCCTGGGCTAACCGGCGCTTGGTGCTGCCTTGGTGGTTAATATAAGCCACTGCTGTGGCATTGTTGGATTGAATCCGTGTTGGGCAACTCTGTAGATCCACTGTCCAGAATCTTAGGGCCAAACACAGGCTACTCTGGGATAATAATGGGCAAGTCTTGCTCTGCCCTGGACCACATCCCCTGAACTGTGGAATCTTCCAGGACTGCCCCCCCAGCCAGAGACACTGGCATTCATGGTCACAGCCTTCAAACCCACCCAAGAAAAGACCTGCCCTTCTGCAGGTTCTGATCCCTCAACCACCAGCTGAGACTCAGTCGCACCCGACAGGATAAAAGCATGCGACAATCTAGAACTTGTACCTTTTTGTTCCAGGCCAACAGAATGTTCTGCAGTAAAAACAGGGAATGAAAATGGGCATACGGAACTGCCTCGAATGATGACACCATCCTCCCCAGAAGACTCATGCAGAGCCAAATGGAGGGGTGGCTGCTGCCTCTTACCTGCCGAACCTGAATCTTCAAGGCATTAATCTTTCTCTGCGGCAAAAAGACTTTTGCCTAGACCGTATCTAGAACCAGTCCTAAGTACTCCAGAGACTAAACAGGTGTCAAGGCCGCCTTTTCGAAAGTTATGATGCAGCCCAGGTATTTGAGAAATTGAACCGTGAGAGCCACGCTCTGCTTTAAGCCCTGCAGCGACTGATCCCTGAGTAAAAGGTCATCTAGATAACCTAGTACCAGGATCCCCTGAGATCTTAGAAGGCCTAAAGCTGGTGCCAGGATCTTTGTGAATACCCTGGGTGCTGTGGCGAGCACGAAGGGCCCCTCTACCATGAACCGTAAAAACCTCTGATGCGGTTGAAAGACTGGCATATGCAGGTATGCATCTTTGATGTCTATGGAGGCTAGAAAATCTCCCATCTGAAACGAGGCCACCACTGAGCGGATAGATTCCATTCGAAAGGACCGAACTGTAAGATAACGGTTCAAAGCTTTTAGGTCGAAAATAGCCCTTATGTCCCCATTTGGTTTCACCTATTTACTAATGCTACCAGCAGAAGGATTAAAAATAGTCAATGTTGATTGGGAGAGTGAAATTTCAGGCAGCTACTACATGTTTTTGTTTTCTTTTGCATAAAATGTTTAAGTCACATGAATAAAAAAAGATGACCATTGTAAGCACCCCCAACAGTGTAATATGGTTTCTGTCAACTCTGTAAAGCGGTAAACCCTCGTTCACATTGGAGTGATTTGTCATGCGATTTGACAGGTCAAATCGCAGCCTATTGCCATTCCAATCAGTGCATTGTACCTGCTCGGTGCAATGGTATTGCACTGTGGCCCCTTACTTCCTCTTTTGGAGTCACCAGCCGGCACCGTCTGTTCCTCCTCTTTTCCCGAGTGCCCCAAAAGCAAGCTGTGTGCTATGGGGGAACTTGTGCAGGTGCGCTCGCTCCTGAGCCATGTTTGGCCCTGCCCCCTATTCTCTGTTCACAGGATTTGACTGACAGCAGCAGGAGCCTATGGCTTCTGCTGCTTTCAGTGAAGCCTTAGAGAGCAGGAAGAGAGGGGAGACCTACAGCCAGGCACAGTGCTGGATCGATATACAGAACTCGGGTAAGTGTCTAGGGAGCAGCAAGTAAGGAAAGGCTTCTACCCTTGCAAGCGATGCTATGCATGCAAAAACACCAAACTAAATGGACAAAAATGCACCAACTTTAAAGCCACAAGTAATGACACTCAGTATGAAATTAAGGATTTTCTAACATGTAGAAGTGAAGGGGTTGTATATGTGCTGCAGTGTCCATGTTCATTGCAGTACATTGGAAGAACAAAAAGACCGCTATGGAAAAGAATTAGAGAACACATACAAAACATCTTGAAGGGATTTCCCAAACATAGCGTTTCACGCCATTTTGCCTCACATCATCATAAAAAACCAGCACTCTTAAAATTCTGGGCAGTTGAAAAATATAGTGCACACTGGCGAGGAAGCAATAAAGTAAGAGAATTGAGTAAACAAGAATCCAAATGGATATTTAACATGCGTACACTCACGGCTTAAATAAAGAATTTGATCTGAATTGTTTTATATCTGATTTTTAATTTGTACTTTTTTTCATATTCTTTCGGTGAAATGTCTGAACCAATTGTAAGTTGATAGCCAAAAAATCCTTTCAAAAAATCTTTTCAATCACTAATTACCGTATTTATGGGCGTATAACACGCACTTTTTTCCCCTTAAAATCAGGGGAA
This sequence comes from Lithobates clamitans, assembly GCA_037952925.1. Classification (NCBI taxonomy): domain Eukaryota; kingdom Metazoa; phylum Chordata; class Amphibia; order Anura; family Ranidae; genus Lithobates; species Lithobates clamitans. Next base: position 92,475 of record JBBGZY010000433.1, on the reverse strand, counting down.
AGTCGCAGGTGCGTGTTATACGCCGATCCCCTGCGATCCCGAGCTGTCAAAATGTCAAAATCGCCGACCGCGATTTGAAAATGGTGCCGCCGGCACCGAAATACACAGAGCCGGTCCTCGGCTCTTTCCGGCGGCTCTCGTTTACTTTCGGCTCCACTCGTAGTCCCGAGCGGAGCTATCCGAACCTACTCGGATAGCTCCGCTCGGGACTACGAGTGGAGCCGAAAGTGAACAAGAGCCGCCGGAAAGAGCCGAGGACCGGCTCTGTGTATTTCGGCGCCGGCGGCGCCATTTTCAAATCGTGGTCGGCGATTTTGAAGCCCAGGAAGCAGGGACAGGGGATCGAAGGCTGCACTGGGGAAGGCTGCACTGACAAGGCTGCACTGGGGAAGGCTGCACTGGGGCAAGGCTGCACTGGGGCAAGGCTGCACTGACAAGGCTGCACTGACAAGGCTGCACTGACAAGGCTGCACTGACAAGGCTGCACTGACATGGCTGCACTGACATGGCTGCACTGACATGGCTGCACTGACAAGGCTGCACTGGGGAAGGCTGCACTGACAAGGCTGCACTGACATGGCTGCACTGGGGCAAGGCTGCACTGAGAAGGCTGCAATGATGGGCATTTAAATGTAAGTTTTTTTCCCTTCAACTTCCCTCCTAAAAGTTTTTTTTTCCTTAAAATTCCAGCCTAAATTGGGGTGCGTGTTATACGCCGGTGCGTGTTATACGCCAATAAATACGGTATGTTACTATTTTTATTTTTTGTATAATATATTATGCATAAAAAATAAGAATTTTTTAATATATTTTTTTATATATTTTATAAATTTTTTTATATTCTGACATATTGGTTATATGTAGTTTTAGCTATGTCAGGAATATTAATGCTATGGAGGTATTAAGCAACATTTTTTATGGATAAATCTAAACTTTAATGTGGAGGGGGTGTAGTTCCATGCTTTAACCATGAGGGGGAGCGCCATATCCCACACAAACACATATTTTAAAATATCCTTTATTTTTTCTATTTTTGTATTGTCTATCCATGGTTTTTAAAAAAATACATTTATGATTCTATTTTAGTTTAAATTATTATATTAAAGATTAAAGGTTGGGGTAATGTAGGATCATGCTGTATAAATTAAATCACAATGATTGCCAGAATGCAAGAGAGATTGCGCTATTTAAATGATGATGCAGTTTTTCTCCCAGGATTGCCATGACCACCAGCAGATACACACTATATCATTCAACTGTTATGATCTCTGCGCAATGGATGCATATATTTTTTATCTTTTCATGTCCTGGATATGAGCGGATTAGCGGAGTATAATCAAACAAGAGAAGAAGTGAAAGTAAAACTTTTCTGTTTATACTATCTATTTATTTATTCATTTATAAATTTTGCCACATTGGAACTGGCGCTGATTGATTTCATTCATACAAAGAATACTAGATGGTTTTTGAGCACTATATGTTGATGAGTCTTTAAACTTATTCTATTATTTATTGATATATTGATTTAGTTTATGTTACATTTGGCACTGAACACATTTAAGCAAGAGATATAACTGTGATTACTTTGAGCACTTTACATCAATAGTTTTAATATGTATTGATTTATTTATGAGTTTATTCACGCTCATGTTGGTGGGGTAATTTTAGTGTTGGCCATTGTATGTATTTATTTATTAATAATTTTTAGGGAATTTTAGATCACTCTGAGGCACCTATATTATTTATAGGAGGATTGTTGCAGCTAAACACTGATTTCATTATTCACAAGAATATAGTAATAAGAGGATAATATCAGCACAATTAACCACTTTACACTTTATTGATCCAATCACTTATTTAGTTGCAGCTATATTATTTGGTCATCTCTTGTTAACTAGTAATTACTCACAATTAGTTTTTCCACGTCAGCGCTTGAGTACCTTGCAATCAATCAGTGCATTGTACCTGCTCGGTGCAATGGTATTGCACTGTGGCCCCTTACTTCCTCTTTTGGAGTCACCAGCAGGCACCCTCCGTTCCTTCTCTTTTCCCGAGTGCCCCAAAAGCAAGCTGTGTGCTATGGGGGAACTTGTGCAGGTGCGATCCTGAGCCATGTTTGGCCCCGCCCACTATTCTCTGTTCACAGGATTTGACTGACAGCAGTAGGAGCCTATGGCTTCTGCTGCTTTCAGTGAAGCCTTAGAGAGCAGGAAGAGAGGGGAGACCTGCAGCCAAGCACAGTGCTGGATCGATATACAGAACTCGGGTAAGTGTCTAGGGAGCAGCAAGTAGTAAGATATTTAACATAATGCAGGAGATGCATTAAAAGATGTACGAGTTTTGTTTTTTTAAGAATCATACTTACCTTGGTGAATGCAGCATCGGCTCTGTGATGTCAGCCGACAGTGGGCTTTAGCCTGCTGTCTGCTGAAAATGGGTGCACTCCTATGATCCACAGGAGAAGTACAGCCAAAGGAGCATTGGCTGTACTTCTCATTTAGGCTGCTTTCACACTGCAGATGCCTGAGCGTTATTGGTAAAGCTCTGCTTGTTTTAGCGGCACTTTACCACTGTTATAGCGGCTCTTTGGCGCCACTATTCGGACGGTAGCAGGGCACTTTTAACCCCCTTGGCACTTCCAAAGCGGTTTTCAGCCGCTTCGGAAGCGCCGCCCATTTGTTTCAATGGGTAGGGGCAGTCTGGGAGTGGTGTATACATCGCTCCTAAACCGCCCCAAAGATGCTGCTTGCAGGACTTTTTCTAACATCCTGCAAGCGCATTGCCCCAGTGTGAAAGCACTTGGGCTTTCACACTAGGGTGGCAGGGGAGGCAGTTTTCAGTCACCATTTCTAGCGCTAAAACGCCTGAAAACTGCCCCAGTGTTAAAAACACCTTTAAGGTAAAACAATTCTTGACTTTAGAAACATTTTTACCTGACATATTTGCTGGACTGCTTGACTAGCTACAGGAAGTGGTAAATACCAGCTATAATGGTAATAAAACTGAAATTAAATGGGATACCAAAAATTGCTGTGTTAATACTAGTGAAAAACTGCATATGTCATTTATTTTATTTTTTCCCAGATTTATTAGGAAGGGAACGGATCATTCTGCCTTGTTGCTAGTATGTTGCCAACTCCCAGCTGTTATTGCTCACCCTTACCATCGCAGGAGCAAGCTCTCCCCACACAGTGCATTATCTACTACCTCTTCTGTCACAGAACTACTTTGTGGGGGAAAGGGAATACATGTAAGAAGGTTTGAATCAGAGAAAGAACTTGCACTGGTGATGGTGGGGGGTCCCAGTGAAAACTGGAAGTATCTTAGAAACACCTTAGCAAAAAGGCACTCCAGGGGTATGACAACCTTGGAGGTTTTTCAGCCAGGCTTCAGGAGGTATGTAGATGAGATGGTATACACCTATAGCAAGTGCATTATCCCTTACAGCTTGTTTTTATCTACAAGCACCCCTTACCGGCATAGGCAGTTTTTTAGTAAAGATGAACTATGCTTGTTACACGATTCTGTGCTTTAGAATCTCCGTCTTTTACTCCAATGCACATTGGTGAAACTGCAACAGGCTTAGAGATAAAAAGTTAAAAGAAAATGAAACACATGGGCCTGCAATTTCACAGGCACAGACTTTAAGCCACTTAGAAGATAAGCATGCTGTCAACACTAGGAATTTATTAGCAAAGCGGCCAAGGGCAGATGATGATGCTGCTGGGATAAAAAAAAAAAAAAAAAACTGAGCCTTTCATAACCAAAGCGGACCATGCACTGCTTGAATTGTGGCCGATTCCTGCTGTATCAGCCGAAATTGGGTCTGTGGGTGGCTCTGTCAGTATCCACCCCCACCCCCCTCAGCATAACTTGATTTTTTTTAATCAACTTTTGTCAAAGGAGCCCATCTGAAAATTCTCAGCTGAACAGTGCATGAAGCCACTCAGATGCAAGTGCTATTCAGGTATTCAACAGCCACTGTAGGAGCAGCTGTTTAATGCAGTAGCTGTTCACATTCAGTCCAAAGAAATTCAAAAATTGTTGATGGCCAGCTGTAGTCTGAGTGACTTCCATCAGCTCCAATGCAGATTATCATGGTTGACTAGAGTGTCCCTTTAGACCAGGGGTGAGAAACTGTAGCCCTCTGGCTGTTGCAGAACTACAAATTATATCATGCCTTTGCCTCTGGGAGTCATGCTTATAACGGCCAGTCTTGCAATGCCTCATGGGATATGTAGTTCCACAACAGCTAGGAGGGCCGCAGTTGCTTTAGAACCCCTCCACACTGAACTTTTCTATTGCAGTGTTGCCACACACCATTAATGTGTATTGCATTAAAGTAGCACATTCATTTACAATGGGCTCCTAATGCAAAAAAAATTGGATCTGCACTTTTTTATTTTTTAATGCAGTATACCATATAAATTAAAGTGGATGTAAACCCAATGTCATCCTTTCTAAACTACTGCCATATGGGTTATCTATAAGGATATACATGCCTCCTGCATGTATCCTTACCTGTCAAATGTCTCCCCTCTGTCTGTTATGAGACCCGAAAAACTGCATATTCTGTGGGTGGGTCTGTTGTCTGGAGCTCAGTGGGTGAAGTTGTGATGTCAGTAGACTCCCCGCCCACCTCTACACTCCCCTTGTCAATATGCATTTTCTCCTGTGCATTTCTAACTTTGAACTTCTGCTGAACTTCTGCTATGATCTCTAACATCCAGTGAAAAGACAGGAAAGTAACCACATGACTTCACCATGCCAAATTATGGTGAGGTGTGGAACAGTCAATCCTTGCAGAGCTGATGAAGAAAGGAGTGGGAGGGAATTAAAAAATAATGCATGTCTCTTAGGCTAATGCACGAGATGTAAATCACCTGTCACTCACAGCAAGGGGGAGTATTCGACAAAATTTTCCTCAGTTTGTCAAGAATTATCTCACTGAACAATAAAAGAGGATTGCTCAGAGATAGAATAACTCTGTGTGGCAAGACTGGGCTCAAATGATAGCAAATCTTATACTCTACAGTATGATATAAAAAAAAAAAAAAAAAAAATTTCGGGTTTACATCCACTTTAACTACAAAGAGCTTTTCAGCAAAGCATAGATGTGAACTAGCCTTATAAAAAAGGAGAAGTCCAGCATGAGCTCGTTAGGCTGGGCTTCCCCTAAGACCCCTTTCACACTGAGGCGTTTTTCAGGCGCTTTAGCGCTAAAAATAGCGCCTGTAAAAAGCCTGAAAAAAGCCTCAGCTGCAAACCCAATGTGAAAGCCTGAGTGCTTTCACACTGGAGCGCTGCGCTGGCAGGGCGTCACAAAAAGTCCTGCCAGCAGCTTCTTTGCAGCGGTGTAGGAGCAGTGAATACACCGCTCATGCCCATTGAAAACAATGGGGCAGCGCTGCCATACCACCGGCAAAGCGCCGCTGCAGCGGCAGTTTGCAGGGGAATTTAACCCTTTTTCGGCCGCTAGTGGGAGTTAAAATAGCTAAAACGGCGGTAAAGCGGCGCTAAAAACAGACGCCCAGACGCTGTGAGTGTGAAAGCACTCTTAGGGTCACAGGAGTGCGATTCGTTTTGCACTCCTGTGACCCATTTTCAGCAGAGAGCGGTCTGAAGTCCACTCTCTGCTGACGTCACTGGAAACAGACTGATGCCTGCCTGGACTGATGCCTGTCTCAGCCTCTCAGCGAGCCGCTGAGAAAATGAGATGGCCGCTCACCGCCCCTCCACAGCTCAGCGCTCCAGTGAGCGTGGAGGAGCAGAGAGGAGAGCTGCTGGTTGACATGGGCTCAGTCGAGGATCTGTGAGAACTGAGCCATCTGCGATGTTCGATCGCTCGGTTCTCAGTGTAGAGGCAGCAGGGGACAAATGCAGCATCGGGCATCCACCTAGGCAAGTATAAATGTACAAAAAGAAAACCCTCACTTCTCTTTTAACCACTTGACCACTGGGCACTTAAACCCCCTTCCTAACCAGACCAATTTTCAGCTTTCAGTGCTCTCACACTTTGAATGACAATTACTCAGTCATGCAAAACTGCACCCATATGAGATTTTCATCCTTTTTTCACACAAATAGAGCTTTCTTTTGGTGGTATTTGTTCACCTCTGGGTTTTTTATTTTCCGTGCTAAAAAAGAAAAAAGACCGAAAATTTTGTAAAAAAAAATGCATTTTTCTTCATTTGTATTATAAAATTTTGCAAATAAGTAATAATTTTTCTTCATAAATTTGGGCCAAAATGTATACTGCTACATATCTTTGGTAAAAAAAAAAAAAAAAAAAAAATTAGTGGATATTATTTAGTCTGTGTGAAAGTTATAGCGTCTACAAGCTATGGTGCCAATCACTGAAAATCGATCACATCTGATCACACCTGATGTACTGAGGCTTATCTCATTTCTTGAGACCCTTACAAGCCAGGAAAGTACAAATACCCACAAAATGACCCCTTTTTGGAAAGTAGACATTCCAAGGTATTTAGTAAGAGGCATGGTGAGTTTTTTGAAGTTGTCATTTTTTCCCACAATTCTTTGCAAAATTAAGATTTTTTTTTATGTTTATTTTTTTTCACACCGAATTGTCATTATAACAGGTTATTTCTCTCACATGGCATGTACATTACACAAATGACACCCCAAAATATATTCTGCTACTCCTCCTGAGTATGGCGATACCACATGTGTGAGACTTTTACACACCCTGGCCACATACAGAGGCCCAACATTGAAGTAGCAGATTCAGGCGTTCTAGGAGCATAAATTACACTTTTGAAGGCCCTGGAGCACCAGGACAATGGAAACACCCACAAAATGACCCCATTTTGGAAAGCAAACACCCCAACATATAATCTATGAGGCATAATGAGTCTTTTGAACGGTTCATTTTTTTCCAGAAGTTTTTGGAAAATGTGGGGAAAAAAATGAAAACGCATTTTTTTTTTTTTTTTTACACAAAGTTGTCCATTTCTAAGATATTTCCAACACATAGCATGTACATAGCAAAAATGACACCCCAAAATATATTCTGCTACTCCTCCTGAGTATGGCGATACCACATATGTGAGACTTTTACACAGCCTGGCCACATACAGACGCCCAATATTGAAGTAGCACATTCAGGCGTTCTAGGAGCATAAATTACACATCCAATTTCCTTACAATCTATTACATTTTTGAAGGCCCTTCATATTTCTAACACATAGCAAGAACCAAGAATTACACCCTAAAATACATTCTGGTGAGCAAAGGGTAAACAAAAGATTACCTGTGGTTTTAGTAGTGTGGTTGTCCACAAGAGGAGAGCCCTGATCCAGGCAGGGACGTGGTCAGCGACAGTGAATGGAATTATCCAGGCAGGAATATTGTCCATAGTCAGTACAGGCAGGGATAATGTCCATATACAGTCCAGGGTCAGTGCAAGTAGGGACATTGCCAGCAGTGCCAAAATATTGGCCCTGGTAGTAAGCAGGAACATGGCCCAAGTAGCAGTCCAAGAAAGAATGGGGACAGGGGTAGAGGCTTCTCCCACCCAAATCCCTTTGAAGCCTCTGAGTCTCCAGACCCTAATCTGGGAATGAGAAAACTAAAAAATTAGTTTTCTTCATCCAAAAAACAATTTTGGAGTCCCTCACATATGTGAGACACCTGTGTTATGAAGCCCACTACCCCAGTAGCAGAGTAAAAGAACAGTCCATGAGGCAGGCAAAAAACATGGTCAAACAGTCCAGGGTCAGTTCCAGAGCAGGCAGAGGTAGGTACAGTTTAGCGTTAGGCAGAAGCGTGGTTGTATATCAGGCCAGGGTCAGTTCCAGAGCAGGCAGAGGTAGGTACAGTTTAGCGTTAGGCAGAAGCGTGGACGTTTAGCAAGCCAGGGTCAGTTCCAGAAAAGGCAGAGGTAGGTACAGTTTAGCATTAGACAGAAGCGTGGACGTTTAGCAGGCCAGGGTCAGTTTCGGAGAAGGCATCGGTATGTACAGTGGCATAAAGGGGTGTGGCGGTAAATTACAATTACGTTTACCATACTTCCCTAATAATTTAGAGAAGTATGGTAACGGCGGAAACATTCATGAATACAAAGGCCTGGTTGGGAAGGACAATCAGGACAATAATACACGGCGTCTCTTCTGGTGGCACAGATGGGTACTTTAGTGGCACTGATGGGAAGTGTAGTGGCACTGGTGACACTGTAGGGCACAATTTAGCACTGTAGTGGCACTTTTGTGGCACTGCTGGGCACTGTAGTACTTTCACTCACTATTTCTGTCGTTTTGTCACTCGATATCTCTTCTCTCCTCTCACTCTGTACTGGTGTGAGGAGAGAAGAGAGCTGGGACCTTTGCATGACCCCAGTTTGTTGACATTATGATCGCTCCCTCATTGGAGGGAGCGATCATGTGGTAAAGGGCCTCTGTCTTTGGCCCTTTACCACGATCCGTGTTTCGCCAGGTCCCGTGAACCCGGCGAGCACAGACACTATCGTGCATGCGCCCCACCAGGCGCTCGGGGAGCGAGAGTTCCCGATGATGTCCGACAGACGTCCACCCAGAACCAGCCAACCGCGCTGCAGCCATCTTTCGGCTATGGCCCGGTCGGCATGTGGTTAAAGTGCTGTTTTCAGCATCCAAGCACACAATGAACAACAGTACTACAGCAAATGACTGAGCAGTTTTGGCCTAGGGAGCAAACAAAACCAGCTGGTTCTTTCACAGATGTCCTAAAGGTAATGTAAAGAATGGAGGTGCTTGAGTTAAAGCTGAACTCCCAGATAAGCAAATATTGTTTTATAACAAGAGGCATGTGTATTCTCACATAAATCTTGATGAACGTTGTGGATTACTTTTTATTTTTTTTTAAGATCTGTGCAGTAATCCAGCTTTGCCTCTTTACGGGAGCTTCCTATAATAAAGACCGGTAACAGCCACTACCTCTCCTTGTGCAGGGCAATAGGTCTTGTATCCACCCCTTATGCAGTTTTCTTTAGGCTGTCTATAGTGGGAGGGTTATCTGGGTCAATCTAAAAGTTTTCCTCTCTGCACAGGATATGTAAAGCACAGTGAAAATGTTTGTGCCTGGAGTTCAGCTTTAAACAAGATGACTGCTACTCTATAAAAAAGTGACATGGGCTCAAGTAAATCATTTAACTTCCTTTTAACAAATGAGCACAACATATCTCAATATTTTCAACTGGACAATGGCAGAACCTGTTAAACACAGTGAAGTAAGAAGTCAACTGGTTGAGGGGGGTCACTGATAAGAACAGAGAGAGATAAATAAAACTTACAATAAAAGAGAATGAGTAATTTTTGCTAGTACTGATTAAAGTGGGCCTTCATTTAAAACAGAACTCCAGAATTTGCCAAAAATCCCCTATAGGGTACACCCCCCTACACAAAACACTAAACAGTTATTAGATTTGTGAACTGCCTTACCAATGAAGAGATAAATAAAACTACATTTTCCTTCATGCTTTGCAAATTGCAAGGAATTTGGGAGGGAACCTAGGCCTGTACATGCAAATGTGAACAAGCCCACTTCAACATAAATCATGCCGCTCATTCTGCAGGCAGCAAGCCATAATACTCAGTGACACACAGCAGTGTAGTTAGGTTACAGCCTTAGAATGCAAAACATTTTTGTGTTCTCTCCCCTCCAGCCACAACAGGAGAGAACATATTGCCCTTTCATGCTTTATTTAATAATTACTGAACTGAAGACACATGCCCATAATGATATATTATTACACACACTGTACTCTGCTTTAAATTCAGTATTAGAAATATTCCTCCTCATGCAGCTTTTAGATCTTTCTAACAGCATTCAGTGCCAGTATGGTGTATGAGAACATCCCTAGCCACACAGAGAGCAGGGCCATGCTGTTTTACATCAGCATGTGGCACAAGTAAATGTTGGCATGAGAAAAAAAAACTCATCTGTGCCCATAAGTGCAGTCTCATGTGTGCCCATAAGTGCAGCTCATCAGTGCCCACCATTGTGGTCTCATCTATGCCCATCAGTGCAGGTCACACCAGTGCAGCTTATCAGTGCCCATCAGTGCGGTCACACCAGTGACCACAAGTAGGGATGCACCGAAATTTCGGCGCCCGAAAATAAACTGCCGAAAATTGTGTTTTCAGCACAAAAATGGGGCGGGACCTGGTGCCACTCATTGGTGGGCATTTTCCTAGCTCGCCCCAGTCCTCCCTCCTCCCTCCCACATAGCGGCGATCTCCGTGTGTCAGGGAGATGAATTGCACGGGCCGCAGTAACAATGTCCCGCCTCCTGTGACAGACGACACTCTGATCCTATGGCAGGACATTGAATCAGCGTGACGTGATCACAGGAGGCGGGACATTGTTACTGCGTCCTGGGCAATTCAATTTACAGCTCCAGGACACACGGAGATCGCCGCTCTGATCCGGGCACGGGTGAGGTTGCATCCAGACACAGGCAGGCTGTATATGTACACACAGCATCCCATATTGATAGAAAAACACAGAATTATTGACATTTTTGCAGATTTATTAAAAAAGAAAAACTGAAATATCACATGGTCCTAAGTATTCAGACCCTTTGCTGTGACACTCATATATTTAACTCAGGTACTGTCCATTTCTTCTGATCATCCTTGAGATGGTTCTACACCTTCGAGTCCAGCTGTGTTTGATTATACTGATTGGACTTGATTAGGAAAGCCACACACCTGTCTATATTAGACCTTACAGCTCACAGTGCATGTCAGAGCAAATGAGAATCATGAGGTCAAAGGAACTGCCTGAAGAGCTTAGAGACAGAATTGTGGCAAGGCACAGATCTGGCCAAGGTTACAAAAAAATTTCTGCTGCACTTAAGGTTCCCAAGAGCACAGTGGCCTCCATAATCCTTACATGGAAGACGTTTGGGATGACCAGAACCCTTCCTAGAGCTGGCCGTCTGGCCAAACTGAACTATCGTGGGAGAAGAGCCTTGGTGAGAGATGTAAAGAAGAACCCAAAGATCACTGTGGCTGAGCTCCAGAGATGCAGTCGGGAGATGGGAGAAAGTTGTAGAAAGTCAACCATCACTGCAGCCCTCCACCAGTCAGGGCTTTATGGCAGAGTGGCCGGACGGAAGCCTCTCCTCAGTGCAAGACACACGAAAGCCCGCATGGAGTTTGCAAAAAAAAAACACCTGAAGGGCTCCAAGACGTGAGAAATAACATTCTTTGGTCTGATGAGACCAAGATAGAACTTTTTGGCCTTAATTCTAAGCGGTATGTGTGGAGAAAACCAGGCACTGCTCATCACCTGTCCAATACAGTCCCAACAGTGAAGCATGGTGGTGGCAGCATCATGCTGTGAGGGTGTTTTTCAGCTGCAGGAACAGGATGACTGGTTGCAATCGAGGGAAAGATGAATGCGGCCGAGTGCAGGGATATCCTGGATGAAAACCTTCTCCAGAGTGCTCAGGACCTCAGACTGGGCTGAAGGTTTACCTTCCAACAAGACAATGACCCTAAGCAAACAGCTAAAATAATGAAGGAGTGGCTTCACAACAACTCTGTGACTGTTGTTGAATGGCCCAGCCAGAGCCTTGACTTAAACCCAATTGAGCATCTCTAGAGAGACCTAAAAATGGCTGTCCACCAATGTTTACCATCCAACCTGACAGACCTGGAGAGGTCTTGCAGGAGGAATGCAAGGAGGAATTGCAGAGGATCCCCAAATCCAGGTGTGAAAAACTTGTTGCATCTTTCCCAAAAGGACTCATGGCTGTATTAGATCAAAATGGTGCTTCTAATATCTTGATGCACATTGCCTATCTATGCTCCCACTACTGGACCCAGCTGGTCGCACGGGGGTATTCCTTTCCGGCCAGCCGGGGAATTTCTTTTTATTTTTTTATTTTAATTTTATTATCACTAGTCAGTCTTGGTTGCTATGCAGACTCAAACGGGTTATTAAGATGATACTTGAGAAGTTTTTTTTTTTGCTTATCTCAGGCTCGGTTTTCGGACTGCCCTACCATAAGGTTGTAACCCTACATACGCTACACTGAACATATAATCAAGGGGCCTGTTTGTTTGCCACTTCTGATTCGATCTATAACCCTCTATGTGACATGCCTATGACTCAACCATCTCTGTATATGCTGTCATTTATTACATTTATCTCTGTTAATTAACATGTGATGTCTTTGAAAGAAATAAAGAATTACAAAAAAAAAAAATGGTGCTTCTACTAAATACTGAGCAAAGGGTCTGAATACTTAGGACCATGTGATTTTTCAGTTTTTCTTTTTTAATAAATCTGCAAAAATGTCAACAATTCTGTATTTTTCTGTCAATATGGGGTGCCGCGTGTAAAAAAATGAACTTTCCGTCCCCACTGTATGTCTGCAGTCTCTGACCATTTCCCTTATTATGTCTGTAGTCTCTGACCATCTCCTGTACGTTGTCTGCCATCACTGATCATCTCCTGTATTATGTCTGCATCTCTGACCATCACCCTGTATCAGATGGTTAAAGACTGCAGACATGATACAAGAGATGGTTAGACACCGAGGACATGATACAAGAGATGGTTAGAGACTGTGGACTGAATTTTCTTGAGCTTTTCTTGCAAAAGGTGCCAATAATGGCCAACAATAAATTCATGTTAATTTAAATTGATATTAATTAAAAAGTTGAAAATAATACAATTGTATATAAAAATATTTTTTAAAAACTGTTTATTTTCGGGATCGGTTTTCGGCCTAATGCATCCTTCATTTTCAGTACCAAAATTTCCATTCGGTGCACCCCTACTCACATGTGCAGCTTATGTCCCATCAGTGCGGTCACACCAGTACCCAACAGTGCGGTCACACCAGAGACCACCAGTGCAACTGATCTGTGCCCATCAGTGCGGTCACACCAGTGCAGCTTATCTGTGCCCATCAGTGCGGTCACACAAGTGCCCACCGGTGCAGCTTATCAGTGCGGTCTCACCACTGCAGCTTTTCAATGCCCATCAGTGCGGTCTCACGAGTGCAGCTTATCAATGCCCATCAGCGCGGTCACACTAGTGCAGCTTATCAATGCCCATCAGTGCGGTCACACTAGTGCAGCTTATCAGTGCGGTCACACCAGTGCAGCTTATCAGTGCACACCAGTGCAGCTTATCAGTGCAGAGTAGGGAATCCGCATGACAGATCTTGTATGTGAAAACACCACTCGCAATAATGTCCCGCCTCCCGAATCAGCATTGTGATAGACAGCGCACTGTTCCAATGCCGGTATGGGAGGCGGGACATTACAGCGAACAGTGTTTTCACATACAAAACCTGTCAGCTTGAGATCTCCCCTCTATTATGCGGATTATCTCTGGTAACTCTTCCCGCTCTTCACTGAGAGAGATAGCGGGCGGGCGGTCGGGGGGGGGGGGGGAGCAGGACACCACCTCTATGGGCCGCACGGACTGGGGGCTGAGAGACCCCCGCCGCCCCATAACAGCGAACAGGAAGGCAGAAATAGAAATCCCTGCTCAGCTTTAGAACTACTGGTGGGCAGTGACAAGACCGCTGGCTGGGGAAACAGGAGGAATAGCAGCCAGCGGTCTTACAAACAGGAAATCACTGGGCAGTAACAGCTTTTCTGCAAAATCATCAGGCTGCTACAGAGCTCAGAATAACATGGATTGCATAGTTGGTGAAGGTAGGAGATTTGCAACAAGGACATGGAAAAAAGTTTTTCCCCAGAGTTCTGCTTTAAAAGTGAAAGCACTGCTAATGTGCCTCCCCCCATTCTCTAACATTTTTTTTTTTAACAGGTACTCATTCCCACAGTGCTTGGCTAGACGAGAATTACGGAAATTGACCCCCCCCCCCCACACCTCACCCACAAATGTCCCAGGAGGCTGTGGGACTATCAGCACAGTGCGATCTCGCACATGTGAAGTGGGGAGTCAGCTGTGAAACAGTAGGGAATCGTAGAAGGCTTCCCACTGCCAAGATCAAAAAATTTTAAATTACAGTATTATTATTATACAGGATTTATATAGTGCCAACAGTTTGTGCAGCGCTTTACAACATGACCAGATCACCAGGTAACAGGGGTGATGGGGGACTCAAAAAACAAAAAATGCTGTTAATGCTTTTAAGCCCATGTCATATGTTATATTTGATTTTGCCCCTAGTTTCACTGTAACCTCTTAGCCCTGGCGCCTTCTGGCCCTTTAATAGGTTTATGGCGCAGGGAGGCGGGGCTTGAGACCACGTGACCGTCGTGAGGCGATAACTGTGCCGGGAGCATGCAGCGCACGCACTCTCGGCACAGTTGTTTTTGCCGCAATTCACGCAAATATGCGGCCCCTCAGGGATAATAACCCTAGCACCGAGAAGCTGCATATATGCGTTTGGCCAGCACCAAGGGATTAAGCTAGGTACAAACCAGGCCAAAAATTTCCTAGTTTGGTCTGTGTGTACAACTGTCTGTCCAAAAGTAGAAGGGACATGCTAGAAAACCAGCAACCGATCAGCACTTGCAGCCAGCTTACTGTGAGAACAGATCAGTGTACCCTTGAGTTGGAGGGGGGGGCAGGGCGGAGTCCCTCTGTCATAGTCGGAGATTGCCACACCAACATCACTTGTGTTGGTATGGCGAGCTGTACGTTTTTCTTCAGCCCACTGGTTTGTAAATAAAAATAATATTCAAAAAATGCAGTGTGTACCAGGCTTTAGGGCCCTTTCACACTGGTGCGCTTAAAGACATAGTATGCATTTTGAAAAAAGAATTGTGGTTTTGGTGCACTTTCTGGATTCCTGATTCCTAGCATGCAAGAAACTTGGACATATGACTCAAAAAAACATAACAAAAAACAAAACAAACACACCACGCATTGCAGGTGTGTTTCCCATAGAAATCAATGAGCACCAAAGATCAAGCGTGCAGGACTCCACAAAATGCACTACACCCGCAGTGCATGTGAGAGTTCCATAGGATTTAAAGGGAAATATTTTTATTAGTGATTTTGGTATTGTTTTTTGGTGTGCTTACAGCTGTGGTTTAGTGAGGGAAAAGCGCATCAGTGTGATAGGGGCCTTAGGCTCCAACTAATGAAATAGAATTGTTCTGCTATACAGTAAGACAACCATGTTTTAGTCTATTTATGAATTTTGACTAGTTATCAAGAGTTACTCCATTTCATAGACAGGAATTAGGTTTATTGGGTAATATTAAACACATATATATGTATTAAACATACAGCATATACAAAACAAAAAGCTGCATTCAAAACTTTATTAGCCAAAACTTAACCACTTCAGCCCCGGAAGGTTTTACCCCCTTCCTGACCAGAGCACTTTTTACAATTCGGCACTGCGTCGCTTTAACTGCTAATTGCGCGGTCATGCAATGCTCTAACCAAACGAAATTTGCGTCCTTTTCTTCTCACAAATAGAGCTTTCTTTTGATGATATTTGATCACCTCTGCCGTTTTTATTTTTTGCGCTATACACGGAAAAAGACCGAAAATTTTGAAAAAAAATGATATTTTCTACTTTTTGTTCTAAAAAAAATCCAATAAACTCAATTTTAGTCATACATTTAGGCCAAAATGTATTCGGCCACATGTCTTTGGTAAAAAAAATGTCAATAAGTGTATATTTATTGGTTTGCGCAAAAGTTATAGCGCCTACAAACTAGGGTACATTTTCTGGAATTTACAGAGCCTTTAATTTATGACTGCCTATGTCGTTTCTTGAGGTGCTAAAATGGCAGGGCAGTACAAAACCCCCACAAATGACCCCATTTTGGAAAGTAGACACCCCAAGGAATTTGCTGAGAGGCATGTTGAGCCCACTGAATATTCATTTTTTTTGTCCCAAGTGATTGAATAATGACAAAAAAAAAAAAAAAATTACAAAAAGTTGTCACTAAATGATATATTGCTCACACAGGCCATGGGCATATGTGGAATTGCACCCCAAAATACATTTAGCTGCTTCTCCCGAGTATGGGGATACCACATGTGTGGGACTTTTTGGGAGCCTAGCCGCGTACGGGGCCCGAAAACCAATCACTGCCTTCAGGATTTCTAAGGGCGTACATTTTTGATTTTACTCCTCACTACCTATCACAGTTTTGAAGGCCATAAAATGCCCAGATGGCATAAAACCCCCCCAAATGACCCCATTTTGGAAAGTAGACACCCCAAGCTATTTGCTTTGAGGCATGTTGAGTCCATGGAATGT
Source organism: Lithobates clamitans (assembly GCA_037952925.1). Classification (NCBI taxonomy): domain Eukaryota; kingdom Metazoa; phylum Chordata; class Amphibia; order Anura; family Ranidae; genus Lithobates; species Lithobates clamitans. The sequence continues at coordinate 76,259 of JBBGZY010000433.1, read as the reverse complement.
TTTATATTTTGACACAAGTTGCGGGAAAGTGACAAATTTTTATTTTTTTTATTTTTTTTTGCACAAAGTTGTCGCTAAATGATATATTGCTCACACAGACCATGGGCATATGTGGAATTGCACCCCAAAATACATTTAGCTGCTTCTCCTGAGTATGGGGATACCACATGTGTGAGACTTTTTGGGAGCCTAGCCGCGTACGGGGCCCCGAAAACCAATCACTGCCTTCAGGATTTCTAAGGGCGTACATTTTTGATTTTACTCCTCACTGCCTATCACAGTTTCGGAGGCCATGGAATGCCCAGGTGGCACAAACCCCCCCCAAATGACCCCATTTTGGAAAGTAGACACCCCAAGCTATTTGCTGAGAGGCATGGTGAGTATTTTGCAGCTCTCATTTGTTTTTGAAAATAAAGAAAGACGAGAAAAAAAAATTTTTTTTTTCTTTTTTCAATTTTCAAAACTTTGTGACAAAAACTGAGGTCTGCAAAATACTCACTATACCTCTCAGCAAATAGCTTGGGGTGTCTACTTTCCAAAATGGGGTCATTTGGGGGGGTTTTTTGCCACCTGGGCATTCCATGGCCTCCGAAACTGTGATAGGCAGTGAAGAGTGAAATCAAAAATTTACGGCCTTAGAAAGCCTGAAGGCGGTGCTTGGTTTTTGGGGTCCCGTACGCGGCTAGGCTCCCAAAAAGTCTCACACATGTGGTATCCCCGTACTCAGGAGAAGCAGCAGAATGTATTTTGGGGTGTAATTTCACATATTCCCATGGCATGTTTGAGCAAAATATCATTTAGTGACAACTTTGCGCAAAAAAAAATAAAAAATTGTCTCTTTCCCGCAACTTGTGTCACAATATAAAATATTCCATGGACTCGACATGCCTCTCAGCAAATAGCTTGGGGTGTCTACTTTCCAAAATGGGGTCATTTGGGGGGGTTTTGAACTGTCCTGGCATTTTATGCACAACATCTAGAGGCTTATGTCACACATCACCCACTCTTCTAACCACTTGAAGACAAAGCCCTTTCTGACACTTATTGTTTACATAAAAAAATAATTTTTTTTCGCAAGAAAATTACTTTGAACCCCCAAAAATTATTTTTTTTTTAAAGCAAATGCCCTACAGATTAAAATGGTGGGTGTTTCATTTTTTTTTTCACACAGTATTTGCGCAGCGATTTTTCAAACGCATTTTTTGGGGAAAAACACACTTTTTTACATTTTAATGCACTAAAACACACTATATTGCCCAAATGTTTGGTGAAATAAAAAAGATGATCTTAGGCCGAGTACATGGATACCAAACATGACATGCTTTAAAATTGCGCACAAACGTGCAGTGGCGACAAACTAAATACATTTTTAAAAGCCTTTAAAAGCCTTTACAGGTTACCACTTTAGATTTACAGAGGAGGTCTACTGCTAAAATTACTGCCCTCGATCTGGCCTTCGCGGTGATACCTCACATGCATGGTGCAATTGCTGTTTACATTTGACGCCAGACCGACGCTTGCGTTCGCCTTAGCGCGAGAGCAGGGGGGACAGGGGTGCTTTTTTTTTTTTTTTTTTTCATTATTATTATTTTTTTTTTATCTTATTTTTAAACTGTTCCTTTCATTTTTTTTTTAAATCATTTTTATTGTTATCTCGGGGAATGTAAATATCCCCTATCATAGCAATAGGTAGTGACAGGTACTCTTTTTTGCAAAAATTGGGGTCTATTAGACCCTAGATTTCTCCTCTGCCCTCAAAGCATCTGACCACGCCAAGATTGGTGTGATAAAATGCTTTCCCAATTTCCCAATGGCGCTGTTTACATCCGGCGAAATCTAAGTCATAAAATGCTCGTAGCTTCCGGTTTCTTAGGCCATAGAGATGTTTGGAGCCACTCTGGTCTCAGATCAGCTCTATGCTCAGCTGGCTGAATCACCGGCTGCATTCTCAGGTTCCCTGTTGAGACAGGAGAGCCAGAGAAAAACACGGAAGACGTTGGGGGGGGGGCATTCCCCCCCACTGCTTGTAAAAGCAGTCTAGAGGCTAATTAGCCGCTAGGATTGCTTTTACATGAAAGCTGACCGCTGGCTGAAAAGAATGATACCAAGATGATACCTAAACCTGCAGGCATCATTCTGGTATAACCACTCAAAGTCGTGAATGGCGTACCTGAAGACAAAAAAATGGTTAACAATAAAGCACAGTAAACGGTAAGGTATAAAAAATTGCATACCTGAAAAGCAAACATGATAAAACATAATAACAATAAAACATTGCAGAATAGAATACAGTAAAAAAGAGCAGAACAATAGAGAGAGAATAGAGAGAGAGAGAACAATAAAACGCCAACTATTTTTTTTTTTTTTATATTTTTGTTTGTGTTTTTTTTTTTTTTTTCACTTTTTTTTGTAACTAACTTTTATAACTGTAACCGGTTCCAGGTTCGGGTCTCTCAAAATGCGATGGCATCTTGGGAGACCCTGTGAAAGTGTGCCTAGTCTGTGCAATGCTGTACCCTACGCTAATAGTCAACTAGTGAATGGTAGCATTCAAAACATTCACCAATGCAAAGACCAGGATTGTCCGGACAGGAGGGACAATATTAGCGGGTGTCACGCCTATATCCGCGCTTGCTGCAGACACAACATCTTTTTTGGGGGGGTTCGCTGGGTAGGGGTACTCGGGAGGACATAAAGAAATTGCCTCTCATGCAGCTGACTGAATTTGGTTGGGGATGTGAATGGGGGAAGTACGGGCGCTGCAGAAGCGGTGGGTTCCCAATTATTAGGATTGGCAAATGCAGCAGGAAGGGCATTATGGGCACGACGGGCCTGTTTTTGTCTTCTTGGTGGCAGCGGGACACTACTTGTGCTTGCCACCTCACCAGCTTGAACTGCACTTATGGGACTCGCCACGTCACCAAGTGTTACTGCAGTGCTGGTTTGACTACGACCGGGGTGTACTAGGCCGCTGGCGCTTGCCAGTTCACCAAAACGCTACCAAAAAAACTGTTAGCAATCGCAGGGATCAGGCCTGACTCTGCGAACGCTGCAGTTATGCGTTTAGTGTTTTGTAAGTGTCAGTGATCGATCGATACTGCACTTGGGTGGGCTGGGCTGGGCCGGGCGGAGGGGCAAAACGCAGGTGCTAGCAGGTATCTGGGCTGATCACGCTAACACTGCGTTTGTGGGAACCCTAAACTGCTGGGGACGCCAGTATAGATCTGATCGGATCAGGTATTGATCCGATCAGATACTATACCACTAAGGGAGGTGTATGCTGCGTGCGTGGGTGTTAGCGGTACTGGCGCTAATCTGACGCTGCCTGGGGCTGGTGCTTGCCAGTTCACCAAAACGCTACCAAAAAAACTGTTAGCGATCGCAGGGATCAGGCCTGACTCTGCGAACGCTGCAGTTATGCGTTTAGTGTTTTGTAAGTGACAGTGATCGATCGATACTGCACTTGGGTGGGCTGGGCTGGGCCGGGCGGAGGGGCAAAACGCAGGTGCTAGCAGGTATCTGGGCTGATCCCGCTAACACTGCGTTTTTGGGAACCCTAAACTGCTGGGGACGCTAGTATAGATCTGATCGGATCAGATATTGATGCGTTCAGATACTATACCACTAAGGGAGGTGTACGGTGCGTGCGTGGGTGTTAGCGGTACTGGCGCTAACCTGACGCTGCCTGGGGCTGGTGCTTGCCAGCTCACCAAAACGCTACCAAGAAAACTGTTAGAGATCGCAGGGATCAGGCCTGACTCTGCGAACGCTGCAGTTATGCGTTTAGTGTTTTGTAAGTGTCAGTGATCGATCGATACTGCACTTGGGTGGGCTGGGCCGGGCGGAGGGGCAAAATGCAGGTGCTAGCAGGTATCTGGGCTGATCCCGCTAACACTGCGTTTTTGGGAACCCTAAACTGCTGGGGACGCTAGTATAGATCTGATCGGATCAGATATTGATCCGTACAGATACTATACCACTAAGGGAGGTGTATGCTGCGTGCGTGGGTGTTAGCGGTACTGGCGCTAATCTGACGCTGCCTGGGGCGACGCATATCACCGCCGGGCGATCAGGGGGCTAAACCTTTATTCGGTAATAAACGGCGGGTGCCCTGACACTATAAAAAATAAACAAACTAACCAGCGTCACCCGTAACGGTTATACGGTGATCAGTGGTGAAAGGGTTAACTAGGGGGCAATCAAGGGGTTAAAACATTTATTAGGTAGTATAGGGGGGTCCCTGTCGCTATAAAACGCTGACGGCGAACCTAAATATTTACCTCACTAACTAGCGTCACCAGCGACACTAATACAGCGATCAGAAAAATGATCGCTTAGCAACACTGGTGACAGGGGGTGATCAAGGGGTTAAAACTTTATTAGGGGGGTTAGGGGGGTACCCTAGACCTAAAGGGGGCCTAAGACTCACTGCCCTAACACACTAACTGACACAAACTGACACCAATACAGTAATCAGAAAAAAAAAAAAAAAAACCTGCTTGGTGTCAGTTTGTGACAGGGGGGGTGATCGGGGGGGGATCGGGGGGCGATCGGGGGGGGGATCGGGGTGTAATGTGTGCCTGGCATGTTCTACTGTGTGTGTGTGTTTGGTGCACTCACAGTTCAGTCTTCTCTCCTCGGCTCGGAACGGAAAATACCGAGCCGAGGAGAGATGACATCATTTCCTCTGCCTCTGTGTACAATACAGAGGCAGGGAAATGATCCCATTGGCTGGGAGCGATCGCGAGGGGGGGGCCACGAATGGATGGCCTCCCCCTCACCACCGATCGCCGGGGGACATTTGCCGACCGCCGCAGGCACCGGGGGGGGGTCCGATCGGACCCCCCACCCGCGGGCAGGCAGGGACGTACAGGTAAGCCTTTTTGCCTGCCCGTGCCGCTTTGTCGACGTACATCGTCGTGCGGCGGTCGGCAAGTGGTTAATTAAACACCATGGTACATTGAGCAGGGTGAACTTTGGTTTTATTAGGATTAATTTTTTTAAATGATAAATCTTTAGTCTTGTACATCACTCATATAGACAAAAAAATGACCTCAGCTGAATAACTGAGATAACCACATCACACAATGAAAAAAGCAAATACCAGAGTTGCCAGGCAGCTCAGGTCCAAGCGCTCACGGTATAGTAAAGAAAGGATAGAAATAAATCCACTTAGACTAATTACAAGCTGCTGTTATAAAAATAAAAAAACACAAACACAGAAAAATATACTCTTATAAGAAGGAAGTATTAACAGCGCTAGTTCTCAGGTGGTCTGAGGTTAAAAAAGTGTAATATCACTAAACTCACGAGTGAGTGAGAATAGACATGAGGCTAGTAATCATAAAATATGATATCTATATATATATATATATATATATATATATATATATATATATATATATATATATATATATATATATATATATATATATGTCCAATGCAGTATAAAAGTACCAGCAGTCCCAAATCAATCAATAGTTCATAGAATACCAGAACAGTGTATAAACACTGATTGTATATAGATAACATGAAAGTAGTTCATTGCATAATGAGGACAATAATCGCAATCAGGGAATAGAATTTCTGGAGTGCACATATCCATGGGTAAGTAGACCATCACCACATCACCGCGTGAATAACCCTTATGGATGTGAGCTTACCAGAGGTAAGACAAAGACAAGCCTGTCATCTCCTTTTCTCTTTCAGATCGGCTCCTCCACCACCAGATTCCCTCAGTGCTCCTCAGTCAAGATCATGTATTATCATGTAGAGAAATAGAAGGGGAGGCTCTCCATAGTGTTTATTTGCAATAAACCCACAAAAGATCCCCCCTTAAGCAATTGCGCTTACACAATAAAAATATTAAAACAGCTTGACATGCACAGCATCGGCTCACCGCTGGTCGGAGCTCCGAACGCCCGCCCACCTCATTACACTTTTTTAACCTCAGACCACCTGAGAACTAGCGCTGTTAATACTTCCTTCTTATAAGAGTATATTTTGCTGCAACCACATCACACAATCATAGTTACATAGTTGGTAGAGTTATATAAAAACACCAATCCATCAAGTTCAACCTCGGTGGGTGTGGGTGCATTTACTTTTAAACCATTTCCCATATCCCTGTATATTGCATTTGCCAAGATGCCCATCTAGGAGTTTTTGTTTTTTTAATTATTGACACTTCCTTCTGACACCACCAATTGTGGAAGGGAGTTCTACAACCTTACTGCTGTGACAGTAAAGAATCCCCTACCCCCCCCCCCTTTAAGGTTAAACCGCTTCAACTCCAACTTCATTGAGTGGCCATGTGTCTTCCTAAGCTCCCCGAGACTGAATAGTTTTCTCCTTATGCTAGAATCACCATTGAGATATTTGTATATCGCTATTATATCTCCTCTTATTCAGAGAGAAGAAGTTTAATGATTGTAGTCATTCCTAGTAACTGAAGTCCTCCAGTCCCCTTATTAGCTTTGTTGCCCTTCTCTGGACTCCCTGCAGTTCCAGCATTCCTTCCTGGGGACTGGTGACCAGAACTGGACAGCATACTCAAGATGCAACTGGACACAGGTTTTGTAAAGTGGTAGAAATAGTCTTCTCTTGCTTGCTGTAGCATGGCATTGCATGCCATTGCTGAGCCTGGGATATACTAGGTCCCCCAAGTCTTTTTCCATCCTGAATTCCCCCACCCAAGTAACTAACTTCATATTTTTAGCCCCCCATTTTCCATGTAGTATCCCATCCCTTTATTTTATTGAGGTCTTCCTGTAAAGTTTCTATACCCTGTTGTGAAGTTATTGCCCTGCTTAGCTTTGTATCAGCAGCAAAAACATTGAGATTGCATTATTTATACCAAACTATTTATGATTAAATTATATAGAATTGGTCCAAGGACAGAGCCTTGGGGTACCCCACTGACCACACCAGACCATTCTGAGAACATGCTATTTATCGCCACCCTTTTTTTTTTTTTTTTACAGAAAAGTTTTTATTTATCTCCAACGGGAGAGAAGTTGCCATACATAATACAATTATAAACATAAAAAACAATATATAGCAACTGAGATTACAAGATGTATTGCATAGTAGTCAAAAGATTATTTACATGCGTTTCCTAGTATATCACATCAGGAATACATTCGCTGTAGAGGAGAGGGCTATCTTTATCCAAAAGACAAGTTAGTTTACATTTACAAATATTCCTATCCTATATCAAACACTTTAGCAGTAATAGGATTGAGGTGGTTCCCTGGCAGGGTGAGGGGAGGGGGGGGGGGACCCGTACAGAGACCGCCTCTCTGCCAGTTTGAGAAAAGATGGGGACCTTGTGTAGTGTGTGGAGGTTTTTAACTTTTGGCCAGGTACCCCATGTTTTTTAGGGCATTTGCGGCTCATATATGTAAACTTATAGAGCGGGAGGGTAGAGTCAATGAGAGCTCTCCACTGTGCAACCGTGGGGGGCTCAGGCTGCCTCCATTTAGTTAAGATGGCCTTCCTGGCATAGAAAATTAGTAGCCTTTTGTGAGTGTTTGTGGTGAGATTGTCACAGATACCAAGCAAAAGGACCAGAGGGTCGAGTCCAATGTTTAGGTTGCACTGCACCACATCCCTCCAGAATTGTTGAATAAGGGGACATGACCATACTACATGGAAGAATGTGCCCAGTTCAGTAGTGCATTTTGGAAACCTGTCAGAGTGGGTTGGATTCAGTGGGGACGGAAAGTATTCAGACCCCACTTTAATTTTTCACTCTTTGTTATATTGCAGCCATTTGCTAAAATCATTTATGTTCATTTTTTTCCTCATTAATGTACAGCACACCATATTGACAGAAAAACACAGAATTGTTGACATTTTTGCAGATTTATTAAAAAAGAAAACTGAAATATCACATGGTCCTAAGTATTCAGACCTTTTGCTGTGACAGTCATATATTTAACTCAGGTGCTGTCCATTTCTTCTGATCATTCTTGAGATGGTTCTACACCTTCATTTGAGTCAAGCTGTGTTTGATTGTACTGATTGGACTTGATTAGGAAAGCCACACACCTGTCTATATAAGACCTTACAGCTCACAGTGCATGTCAGAGCAAATGAGAATCATGAGGTCAAAGAAACTGCCTGAAGAGCTGAGAGACAGAATTGTGGCAAGGCACAGATCTGGCCAAGGTTACAAAAAAAATTCTGCTGCACTTAAGGTTTCTAACAGCACAGTGGCCACCGTAATCCTTAAATGGAAGACGTTTGGCATGACCAGAACCCTTCCTAGAGCTGGCTATCCGGCCAAACTGAGCTATCAGGGGAGAAGAGCCTTGGTGAGAGAGGTAAAGAAGAACCCAAAGATCACTGTGGTTGAGCTCCAGAGATGCAGTCAGGAGATGGGAGAAAGTTGTAGAAAATCAACCATCACTGCAGCCCTAGGAGGTGTGGTAGCCTAGGATTACCCCAGAGCGGAGTATAAGGAGAGAGCGTGTTAGGTGGATTAAGTTTAGCTGACAACTGTACCCAAACCTTGGTCGTCGTGTGCATGGGGACGGTCATTGCTGCTTGTGCTTTCGGGCCCCTAAACACTAGATTACTTAGTGCCAAGTAGGACCCCAGGATGGCTGCCTCAAGATTAAAGGAGGGGTTAAGTCGTGATTGGGTGAAACACCAATGTACCCTCACTATCACCGCTGCCCAGTAGTACTGTTTGAAGCATAGCAATGCCAGTCCGCATGAGGACAGGGGAAGTTGTAAAATAGCCTTAGCCACCCTGGGGGTCAAGCCGGCCCAAAATTAAGCAATTGATCACTTGATCCAGTTTTTGGAAAAAAAGAGTTAGGAATGGGGACCGGGGTATTTCTAAAAACATACAATTTGGGGAGAAATGTCATTTTGAGGAGGTTGATCCTCCCCACAGGTGTTAGGGGAAGAGACTTTCAGGCCAGGCATCTCCATGTGAGTTGTAGGATAGGGCATATGTTATTTTCCAGGTAGCAGGAGAGATCTGTATTTCAATGCCTAAGTACCTGAATTTGGTGACTGACTGCAGGGGTATATGAGGGAGGTGGAAGGAGAAGTGGCTGAGATAACGGGAAAAGTATGGATTTGGTCCAGTTAATACGGACCTCGGAGAAGGACCCAAACAGGTCAATCACCCGCAGGGCTGCTTTAAAGGGAGCTTGAGGAGTCAGGGAGATAGAGGGCATCATCCGCATACAGGGAGATCTGTTCCTTCAGCGGGCCCACCTCTATCCCCCTCGTTGTTGTAGATGACCTAATGAGGAGGGCCAAAGGTTCAATAGCCAGGGCAAAATAGCCCCGAGGGACAGTGGGCAGCCCTGTCTAGTGCCCCTGTGCAGACTTATGGGGGCGAGAGGGTGCCATTTTTTCTGACTCTAGCAGTGGGGTTGGTGTACATTAGTTTTATCCATGAGATGAATTCAGGGCCAAAGCTGAACTTCTCTAAGACTCGCCAAAGGAACTCCCATTCGACCAGGTAGAAAGCCTTTTCGGCATCTAGAGAGGCAACCACTCCTGGAGATTCCGTGGCCACCGCAAGAGATACGTTCGTAAATAACCGATATAGATTTAGGGCTGTGCCCTTACCTGGCATGAAGCTGGTTTGGTCTCCATGAACCAGGGAAAGGATGACCGAATTAAGACGATTTGCTAAAATTTTCGTAATCATCTTGGCATCGACATTAAGAAGTGAAATAGGGCAATATGACTCACAGAGCTCTGGGTCCTTAGTTGGTTTGGGGGATCACCATGATCACTGCCTCTGACATAGATGGGGGGAGGCACTGATCCTCTAACATGGACAGTAAAAGTTCATGTAACTGTGGGGCAAGGAACTCACTATTGGTCTTATAGAATTCAGCCGGTAGGCCATCTGGGTCCGGGGTTTTTGCAGGTTGGAGCGATGAGATCGCCAGCTGCACTTCTTTAAGGTATGTCTAACCTAGTATTGGCTAGGAAGTTTTGTAAGGATTCTGGTGTATAGTCTGTCCTGGACGTGTATAATTGTTCATAATATTGTGCAAATCTAGCATTAATCAGAACAGGGTCAGCCTGTATGTGTCCCTGGTCATCCTTAATATTCACAATGTGTACTATAGTGGAGCGTTCTCTAGCCAGCCATGCCAATAATCTGCCTGATCTCTCCCCCTGCTCAAATATTCTCTGCGATTGTGACAGCAAAAGCTTCTGGGTCGCAGTAGCTCTCAGTACTGAGATTTCTCTGTGGAGCATCTGGAGTGCTGCATATGTTCCTGCGTCTCTAGTAGTCACATAGCTAGTTTCTAGAATGTGGGCTTGTCTCTCCGCTTTTTCCAGTGCGAACCTATTATTCTTTCTAACCTTGCTAATGATCGTGCAATATTGTCCTCATGTATATGCCTTATAGGCATCCCAAACCAATATATATATATTTTAGCAGAGAATCTAGAGAATAAAACTACGATTGTTGCAATATTTTATGTGTTTTAAATGAAACTTTTTGGGAAAAGGGACACTTTCATGAATTAAAAAAAAAAACAAACAGTAAAGTTACCCCAATTTTTTTTCTATAATGTGAAAGATGATGTTACGCCAAGTAAATAGATACCAAACATGTCACGCTTTATAATTCCACGCACTCGTGGAATGGCGACAAACTACGGAACCTAAAAATCTCCATAGGCAACGCTTTATATTTTTTTTTACGGTTACCAGGTTAGAGAGTTACAGAGGAGGTCTAGTACTAGAATTATTGCTCTCTGTGGCCCTCTATGTGCCCAGCATCCTGCTCTGTGGCCCTCTATGTGCCCAGCATCCTGCTCTCTCAAGCTGTATGCCCCCATGCCCTGATCTGCTAAGAGATTGCAGTGTAAACAGACCTTTTGTGATACGCACCTCCCGCCGGCCCCTCATTCCCTCCCGTCCACCCCAGATGCTTGTATTTGTCATCACCTTGGAGAGAGAGGAGAGGAGAGGAGAGGAGAGGAATGTTTACAGCCACTTCCTGTGCTACTCTGCATCTAGGAAGGAAAGTGCAGCAGCTTGTATGCTGTCCTGTATCCCTCTATGTGCCCAGCATCCTGCTCTGCGCCACTCTATGTGCCCAGCATCCTGCCCTGTGCCCCAAAGTCCTGAACGCTGCCCCATGCCCTATCTGCCCCCATGCCCTGCTCTGTGCCCCCATGCTCTGATGTCTACCCCATGCCATGCTCCGTGCCTCCATGCCCTGATGTTTGCCCCCATGCCCTGCTCTGTGCCCTTTTGCCCTGCCGTCTACCACCATGCCTTGCTCTTTGCCCTATGCCCTGCCCTTTGCACCGATGCCCTGATGTCTGCCCCATGCCAAGCTGTATGCCCCCATGCCCTGATGTCTGCCCCATACCATGATCTGTGCCCCCTGGCCCTGCTCTGTGCCCCCTATCCCTGCGGTCTACCCCATGCCATGATCTGTGCCCTCTTGCCCTGCTCTGTGCCCCCATGCCGTGCTGTCTACCCTATGCCCTGATGTCTGCCCCCATGCTCTGCTCTGTGCCCCCATGCTCTGCTCTGTGCCCCCATGCCCTGATGTCTGCCCCCATGCTCTGCTCTGTGCCCCCATGCCCTGATGACTGCTCCCGTGCTCTGCTCTGTGCCCCCATGCCCTGATGTCTGCTCCCGTACTCTGCTCTGTGCCCTGATGTCTGCCATCGTGCCCTGTCTGCCCCCCTGCCCTGTCTGCCCCCGTGCCCTGCTCTCTGCCCCATGCCCTGATGCCTGCTCCCATGCTCTACTCTGTGCCCCCATGCTCTGCTCTGTGCCCCCATGCCCTGATGTCTGCCCCATGCCCTGACTTCTACCTCATGCCATGATCTGTGCCCCCTTGCCCTGCGCCCCCATGCCCTGCTGTCTACTCTATGCCCTGCTCCATGCCTCCATGCCCTGCTGTCTGCCCCATGCCCTAATGTCTGCCCCACACCCTGCTCTGTGCCCCATGGCCTGCTGTGTGCCCCATGCTCTGCGTGCGCCCCCATGCCCTGCTGTCTGCCCCATGCCCTGCTGTGTGTAAAAAATGAAAAAAGAAAAGTGTGTGAGTGTGGCGCTGTCCCAAAGTTGCAGAAAAAATGTCTGCATATATACAGTTTTATCAAAAGTGTCACGTGTGTATTCCTTTAAGTGAAATATGTATGGCAGTTATTACCACTCCTGTGGGTTAAAGTGACTGGTGATTTAAACCAGTCCCATAGAAGTCCGTGTGACAAAACGTACGTAGGGCGTGACCTTTGACTGAACGCCTTGCTGACATCTCCCTGCAAAGCTGACGCTTAGGAACATCTTTGTAAGCATTGTACACCGCTCATTTTTTCCATTACAATGTGAGTACCCTTTTTATCTGACCTAATAAATAGTGGTTTTAAGCGGTTTCACACTATGGAATCCTTTCTTCTTATGTCCTTAAGATATCATCCTGGTCCTGGTCTTGCCAAGCACTGCTGCACAGTGGCACATACTGTGACTACTCGTTACCCCTGCAGGGGATATACAGCTGGTGAGTCTCTGCACAATCACAACGCGAGACACCAGCACTGGATTAACACCTGTTGTATGCTTTGAGGAATCCCACAAAGGACGCCTTTTTTCACTTATAGTGCACCGGGGACATACCCATATGAACTGTTTACTATCATAGAACCATTTGCATGGCACGTGTGTTTAGCACTTTTCAGAGTGACCTCTTCATTTTCACTTTTTTCACTTATAGTGCACCGGGGACATACCCATATGAACTGTTTACTATCATAGAACCATTTGCATGGCACGTGTGTTTAGCACTTTTCAGAGTGACCTCTTCATTTTCACTTTTTTCACTTATAGTGCACCGGGGACATACCCATATGAACTGTTTACTATCATAGAACCATTTGCATGGCACGTGTGTTTAGCACTTTTCAGAGTGACCTCTTCATAGGGCACTTGTCACTTTGTTATTTGCAACGTTTGTACAACAACATTTTAATATTTATTTATTTAGCATTAGACACTTTAGAATTTTTTGCATGTCACGTGTGATGTATTTATTGCAACTTTGTGTTTTCTAGTGTTTAGACACAGACCGTTTCATTCTCTTAGCAGTGGTTAATACTGTTTTTTCCTTTTGAGGGAATATAGCACTAGACACCTTGGATGCGATTTATTGCACTCATTATGCTTCTCATGTTTAAATCACCAGTCACTTTAACCCACAGGAGTGGTAATAACTGCCATACATATTTCACTTAAAGGAATACACACGTGACACTTTTGATAAAACTGTATATATGCAGACATTTCTTCTGCAACTTTGGGACAGTGCCACACTCACACACTTTTCTTTTTTCACTTTTTCCGCTCATTCCACCCCCTGTGGAGTCAGCGTATGCGAGGGCAGCAGTCTATCAATTTAGGAATATACTTCCCACCTAGGCTTCTAATTACACCCATTAGCGCGGACTCCCTATTTCCTCTGTTACACCTGCTGTGTGTACCCATGCCCTGCTGCCTGCCCTGCTGTGCCCTGTGATGTGTCCCATGACCTACTGTGTGCCCCATGATGTGCTCTACTGTGTGCCCTTGGTTTGTCCCATGATGTGTCCTACTGTGTGCCCCATGCCCTACTATGTGCCCCACTGTGTGCCCAATTCCCTCCTGTGGGCCTTGTGATGTGTCCTGAGCCCTACTGTATGCCCCATGATGTGCCCTGTACCCTGCTGTGTGCCATATGATGTGCCCTACTGTGTGCCCCTGGATGCATCATTCAGTGCTCCATACTGTGCTCTTCTGTGTGCATCATACTGTGCCCTATATGTGCCCTCTTGCATGTAATATCCCCTGCTGTGCCCCATAATGTATCCTCTTGCCCCCATGTAATATGCCCTACTATGCCTCATAATGTGCCCTGCTGTGCCCCATAATGAGATTTTATCCCTCCTAATGTGCTCTGTTGTGCCCCATAATGTGCCCTCATGCCCCTATGTAATATACTCTGCTGTAGCCCATAATGTGCCATGCTGTGCCCCTTTGCCTCCCCCCATGTAATGTGCCCTATAATGTTGCCCGCTGCCCCCCCATTTAATGTGTCCTACTGTGCCCCCCAACCTGTAATGTTCCCTGGTGTGCCCCATAATGTGCTCTCCATGTAGAGTGCCCTCCTGCCCGCCACACACACACATATTGTGCCCTCCTGACCCCCTGTGCTATGACCTGCTGACTTCTATACTTTGCCATGGTCCCCCCATGCTCTGCCCTGCTGCCCCCTGTGAACTGTTTATCTCAGGTTCAAACCAGAACTGAGGCATCCATGCAGTGCAAGCTGGGGGGTGGGGCTTTGTGTGGGTGTGGCTTGTGTGGGTGGGGACACAGGGGGCCCCATGATCTCCTGTTGCCCGCGGGCCCCATGAGTTGTCAGCCCGCCCCTGTCATGTACAGATGTGCGCAGATGATTTTACTGGGACATATCATGTTTTTACAATGTGGGATTTGTGGGGTGACACTAGGCCAGTTATCAGTGTGTAAAAAGCTGTAAAAAAATAAAAACAGCTCATACTCACAGATCACCAGCTGGCTGCAACGAGCCGCTCTCCCACTCCTCACTGACAACTGTGTAAGGAGAGAAGCGCCGATCGCCTGGCAACGGGCTCTTTAATTACATCACATGCCAACTGTGATTGGACACAGCCATCATGTGATCAGGAGGGCCAATCACAGAGTGCACCTGACGATCTGAGATACGTTGTGTTCCTGGGTGACGCAAGTGTATCAGGATCGCGCAGCTGCGCGGGCATGTGGCTGCGTGATCACGCTCCTTCTGAGGGACGACTCTGAACATCCACTCAGGAGGAAGCGCCCACCCAGGTGGGAAGTGGTTAAAAGACCATTTATTTTCTCTTTTATATGCTTTTTTACGTAAAGTTTAGCCACCGAGTTTAACTGTGTAGCCACCCAGCTCTTTTACATTTGTTGCCCATTATAATACATCAGCTAATGCCATTTGGCACTTTTTTTCACAAAGTGCAGCGCGGTTCACGCATGCACAGTAGGAAACCGGCTGTGAAGCCTGAAGGCTTTACTGCCAGTTTCCCTTAGTGGAGATGCCAGCGCCTGCACCCATAGGCCATTGAATAATCGGCTTGGGTGCCGAAATCGCTGAATCCCTGGAAAGGTAAGTGTCCTCATATTAAAAGTCAGCAGCTACCAATATTGTAGCTGTTGACTTTTTTTGGGGGGGATTGGAACTCCTCTTCAATATGTTCCTAAAGCATTCCTTTTTTTTCCCCCTCACTGTTCATTGTTTCTAGAATGTTACAGTGAGGGAAAAAAGTATTTGATCCCCTGCTGGCTTTTGCACGTTTGCCCACTGACAAAGAAATCTATAATTTTAATGGTAGTTTTATTTAGACAGCAAGAGACAGAATAACAAAAAAAAAAAAAAAACAGAAAAGCACTTTTTAAAAAAACTTATAAATGGATTTGCATTTTAATGAATAAAATAAGTATTTGACACCTTTGCAAAACATGACTTAGTACTTGGTGGCAAAACCCTTGTTGGCAATCACAGAGGTCAGACGTTTCTTGTAGTTGGCCACCAGGTTTGCACACATCTCTGGAGGGATTTTGTCCCACGCTTCTTTGCAAATCCTCTCCAAGTCATTAAGGTTTCGGGGCTGACGTTTGGCAATGTGAACCTTCAGCTCCCTCCACATGTTTTCTATGGGATTAAGGTCTGGAGAATGGCTAGGCCACTCCAGGACCTTAATGTGCTTCTTGTGCCACTCCTTTGTTGCCTTGCCCGTGTGTTTTGGGTCATTGTCATGCTGGAATACCCATACACGACCCATTTTCAATGCTCTGGCTGAGGGAAGGATTTGACGGAACATGGCCCTGTCCATCGTTACTTTAATGCGGTGAAGTTGTCCTGTCCCCTTAGCAGAAAAACGCCCCAAAAGCGTAATGTTTCCACCTCCATGTTTGATGGTGGGGATGGTGTTCTTGGGGTCATAGGCAGCATGCCTCCTCCTCCTCCAAACATGATCTCAAAATTTTTGTCAGGGGGTGAAAAATTTGTCCCCTCTACACATTTCAAACCTACTGACGGAAATTCTTATATTCCGGTGGATAGCTGCCACCATGCCTCCTGGCTCAGGCGAGTCCCCAAGAGCCAATATATGAGACTCAAACGCAATTGTGCTGAGCATAATGAATTTTTAGTATAAGAAGACGATTTGACCCAGAGATTTTTGGAGAAAGGCTACGCCATTGAATCTTTGGGTGAAACCTTGACTCAGGTCACACAAATGAACAGGGTGGACCCTTTAAAAGAAAAACCCCATGGGGGGCATGACCGGATGTGAAGGTAGCAAGTGTTTCTCTGGAGCTCTACAACTCTGCTGAAACTCATCTGATTTTAGGAGCTTTTCTGCAATGGATTTGTTCCTGGAGATACCAGACTGAGTGGGGGACATCCTGGACATGTAAACGGCAGTGCCCAAAAATGGGAAGTAAGTCCAGCAAGCATAGCGCCAGACCCGCTCCACACGAGGCCCAGGACAAGGCTTCGCCTCCGTCATCTTGCCTACTGTGCAGACATCAAAGAGCGCCAAAAAGCAGGCACAGGAGGATGGAGAAAGCAGCAGCTGCCGCAGATCTTGTCCAGGAGGCTTCACAATCTGCTTCCCCAGAGCTGGAGACTGCTCTGGACGCCATCACCAAACCCATCATGGCGGCTATGGACGCTAGCAGGGCTGCAGTGATGGTGAGCATAGATCACCTGGCCACCGAATGCACGCTCATAAGACATGAACTGGATAAAATCCATGGTAGGCTTACAACAGCAGAGGACAGAATCTCTGAAGTGAAGGATGCATCCCACTTGCAGGGCTCACAGCTAGCTGAGCTAAAAGAGATGGTAAGATCACTCCAACACAGGGCAGATGATGCTGAGGACAGACAGAGGAGGAATAATGTGTGGGTGGTGGGGCTACCGGAGGGGGCTGAGGGGTCCAAGACCACCACGTTTGCAGATCAGTTTTTAAACAGATCCTGATAATGGGTGACCTGTCCCCCACCTATGTGGTGGAACAAGCTCAGAGTTCCCACAGGTGTGAGTCCCCCTGGGACATTCCCAAGGCCCTTTCTGGTCAGGTTCCTAAATTATCGAGACTGGGATATTATCCTGGCAGAATCGAGAAAACACCAGGAACTGCAATTTGAGAACACTCGAGTAATGTTGTTCCCCCGATTACTCAGCTGAAACCCAAAAAAAAGAGGCGCTCCTTTAATGATGTCAGGAAGAGGTTGAGAGATAAAGCAATCCAATACAGTATGCTTTATCCCAGCAGGCTACGGGTGCAACATAAGGGAGCTGTTAAACTCTTTGATAACCCACTTGAAGCCAGCGAGTGGCTTGACAGAGATCCTTAAATCTACACTGCAATCCTTGTTTTGCTGTTCACTATTTCAAGATGGCCCCTGGAGATTCCGGCTCCCACATGCTATAGCAATTTGTTGTGCCTTTTCCCTGGACTTCCATGCTGCTGTTATATTCATAGATCTCATCATTCATTTTGTTTTTTCACTTACAACTGTTAAGTTGTCATTCCTATTTAGCATCAGTAGATGGCGCCAGGAGATCATCGGCTTTCATTTCTTTCTCCAGTTCACATTATATCAGCACTATGTTCCTTGACCCTTTTCTACATAGGGCTCCGTGCGGAAACACAAAAAAAATTACCTTGAGTTGTCGAACAGTTGGTTCTACGGTTAAAACTTCCAGCACTATTTTTGGTCCGGGATCAAGCTACATACCAGACTTGTTTTCTTTTCCAGTTTGGTTCTGGTATAATGGCAGGGAGGGGATGGGTCAACTCCGCTCACCACTCATCTTGGATATCTAGCACTGACTATGTTTGGCATTGTTCCCATTTCTCTAAAAGTACTTTAACATTATATAGGGTATTGAACCCTGGTACGAAGATTTTGAAATGCACTTGAATGGCTAGTAATGTAAAAATTGTATCTTGGAACGTTAGAAGGTTGAATAACAGTTTCAGGGGAGCCTCAGTGTTCCAGTATCTCTAGCAATCCAAGCCACATGTCGACTTCATGCAAGAGATGCACCTGGACAGCAACAGGGTTCTTGATCTGCGGAGGCCCTGGATTCAAAAAGCCTTCCATGCTACGTTTTCCACTTTTGCTAGAGGAGGGGGGGGGGGGGGCGCATGTTGCTAGGGGGAAGTGATGTCACCAACCCAGGCACTGGAAGAGGCAGACTACGAGGGACCCCCTAGCAACAGGCATTTAGAGGCAAGTAAAAAATTATATAATCTATCCAAATGTTTTTTTGTATTTTTTCTTAGGATTTTTCTTGTAGGTTTTTTTTTGGGTGGAACCCCACTTTAAGGTGTTACAGGAACCATGGGGTCAAGGGGGGCTGGCGTTAACCGGATTGGAGGAAATACTACCTAGCCAAATGGTGTTTGCACGCTGCTGGTTAATGTCCGATGATGGGGATTCAGCTACAGTATTGGAGGCGGCCCATTTGGGGTCTTAAGAGTCCCTGGGACTGACCCAAAGTCTGACCTGCCCATTACAATGTCTATGAAGGCCACTATCAAAGCGTGGGATGAGTCGGTCCAGCTGGCGTGCCCAAATTACTTAGGTTTCTCACCATGAACTCCTTTAGGGATGAACACTAGACTACCCCACTTTTACTCCTACTCAGATCCCACTGTATGGGTGACTAAAGGCATCAAGCTACTTAAAGATATCACTGTGGATGGGGAACTACTAACTTTTGACCAACTCAAGGCTAGACATTCACTTCCTAACTTTTTTTTTTCAGGTTCTTGCAACTCCACCATGCCTTTCAGGTTCAGTTTAAGGACCTGAGAATAGAGTCAATCCCCTCTGCCTTAGAAGATTTGCTCAGGGTAGAAGACCTTTCCAAAATGATATCTGGCACCTACAAAGAGCGGTTTAAGAAGAGGCCACCGGCGGTAACAAAATGTAGGGAAAAAATGTGAGGGGAAGGTATCAGACATTCAAGGGAAGGAGTGGGATGACATGTGGGACCACCCCTTCCAACATTTGGTTTCTGAAAGGGATAGACTGA
Organism: Lithobates clamitans; assembly: GCA_037952925.1. Lineage (NCBI taxonomy): Eukaryota > Metazoa > Chordata > Amphibia > Anura > Ranidae > Lithobates > Lithobates clamitans. Next base: position 57,151 of record JBBGZY010000433.1, on the reverse strand, counting down.
TAGCACAATAAATTTTGTGCAAAAATTTGAAGTGCATCTATCCATCCGTTCCAGCTGGATGCTCTTTCCCCAGCGCACGCAAGCCATGTCTTCTGGGAGTGCCGCCAGATCGAAGCCTTTTGGTCTGGGGTGACTTCCTGCATAGCAGAGGTTCTGATGGTGCCAATTCCCCTATCAATTAGAGCGTGTCTGTTGGGCCTGGTGGAGGAGGTGGTCCCGTCCAGAGCACATAGAATGCTACCAAATATCCTTTTACCCTATGGAAGGTAGGCTATTTTGTTAAATTGGAGGAAGCCGGGAGCACCCACTCTGACATTCTGGAAGGGATTGGTGAACCCGATGATGCCCTACTATAAGGCGATATACCTATCCAGAGGCTGTGTGAAAAAATTTAAAAAGATGTGGCAGGCTTGGTACAATTTAGGTGTAACGGCGGGATAACAGAGCTTGAGATCCTATGAGTCTTATGGGTGGGAGGGTAAGGGGTGTTTGACGTTTAGCCAGAAGAGGTTAGTACGGCTGTTATCTGTATTTTTCAGCCATGTTGGTCATTGGAGTGGACTGATGTTGTGTCAAGGCCACTCTCCTGTACGGTCTTTCATAAAATTTAATAAAAAAATAAAAAAATAATTAAAAAAAAACACAACACACCCCCATGATCAGAGGAGTGATTATCCCTTTAAAATACTATTTATTACTAGTTTTTCGAGTCAACATCGAAATATTAAACATATTATACATAAACATTGGCACACTTTGGGCCATGATAGGGTTTTAAATAACATTTTACCTGCCAAACCTCAGGCGTTATTTATAGACGCTCCCTCCCTGAGAGACAGATTGGCCTCTAAGGTTTTGAATCCTCCACTAAAGAGACCTAGTTTCTTTTATGACCTTACTGGGTATTATCAGTGCAGAAAATGTCAAGTATGTTCTCTAAATGGGTGTAAAAATAGGAGGACAAATAGCTTTGCTTCCAGTAGCACTTCTGCTGAGTTTAAGATACAGTGGAACCTTGGATTATGAGCATAATCTGTTCCAGGAGAATTATTGTAATCCAAAGCACTCCAATATCAAAGCGAGTTTCCCCATAGAAATCAATGGAAACGAAGATAATTAGTTTCACATTGACTTCTATTGTATGGAGTACAGCAACCCTCAAAAATTCCACTCGCCTGCTCGAATTTTGGGAGTGGATCTTGAGGGCTGGGGAGCTATGGCTGCCTGGGAGTGGGGGGGCGAGCACAGCCAGCAGCCTGGGTGGAATGGGAGTCCTTCTCCCAGCTATCATTGAGGGGAAGAGAGAGCCTCCCAGATGAACAGAGCGCAGCGCAGGGAACACAAGGATAATGGCTTTCATTTGACAGTGCCGTGTTCCCCGCTGCTCGCTGTCAGATACAGCCCCTCCTCCTGGTCCCGGGACTTTGATAGACAGATCACCCGTCCAATCCCGAGACGGTGATCTGTCAAAGTTCCCCGGCCAGGGGCTGTATATGACGTTGAGCGGGAACACAGCAATTGAAATGAAAGCTGTTATCATTCTGTTCTCCTGTCCTGCACAGGAAGGCTGCATAGTGGGCACAGGCTGCATTGGTGAGTATGGATAAAGTTATTTTTATAACTTAATTCTGCATAAGACATTTTACTGTCATATCAGGAGATAATTTATGAGGGCGTGATTAGGGGCAGAATTAGGGGGAGGGGCAACTGGTGGCAAGTAACCCTTGAGGACTGGCTAGTAGCTCAGGACTTGAAATTTTGAGCCCTGCAGTACATGTGGCCAGAGGTGTCGGGGCACCAGAGAGCCTAGGAAATACTCGGAGACCGCTAGGATGCACTCGGAGCATTTCGGAGTGCATCCGAGCAGCTCCGAGTGGCACCGGCGCCCCCGCACCTCTGGCCAAATGCAGTACTGTACACCGCAGAGGCTTGAATCCTGCTCATTTTGCAAGACAACACTCGCAAACCGAGTCAGGATTTTTAAAAAAATAGCTTGTATTGCAAAACGCTTGTTAACCACATTACTCGCAATCCAAGGTATTACTGTTGAGCCCTTTATTACATGCTCTACCATGAGGGTAATCTTATTGCAGTGCCCTCGTGGACTGCAGTATGTGAGCAAGACCAAGTGCCCCCTACAGGTTTAGCACATTAATATTATCAGAAAGAGCTTTACGTTCTGTCTCCAAACATTATTTAACAGCACACAATAGAGACCCTACCAACACTATATTTTTTGGGGATAGACAAATATAGTCCCCATTGGAGAGGTAGTTCCTTGACAAGAAGCATTTCTAAGCTTGAGATGTCTTGGATTTATTATTTATTTATTATTTATTTTACAGATCCTCAAGAGGAAAACTGCTAAATGTCAGTCAGCAGCGCTCCTCCACGCTCACTGGAGCGCTGAGCTGTGGATGGAAGGGGAGCGGCCGTTTCAGCGGGTCGTTGAGAGCTGAGACTGCCATGTCAAGGCAGCTGGCGGATGCAGACTTCTGAAGTTGCGATGACGCGCTGCCTTGAATGATTGCAGTTACGTCAGCGGAGAGTGGACTTCAGACTGCTCTCCGCTTAAAACGGAGAAGCCCAGCCTAAAAAGCTCAGGCTGGACTTCGCCTTTAAATTTGAGCATAGATGCATAGGTCTATAGAGTGTATAGTACACACTAGTTTGATCACGTCCAGCCAGGTATTTTCATTTTTATTTAGATCTTTTTAAAGAGACAGTTAGTGACAGAGTTGTCCGTTACTGGCAATGTGCCCCTTTCAAAGATGGTGCATGCTGCGCCAACCGCCGGAGGCTCAGACCAAGGCGGAGCTTTGGTGTTATTTATTGCAGTAAATTGAGTCAGTACGTCGCCCGTGCCCCAGGATGATGTCAGAGTTGTGAGGAAACGCGTCTGAAGGAGCAACATGCTGACGTCACCGCGCTGTTCAACGTCCCGGAAGGATGTACATTACCTAGATGTAAGGGTTACTGTTTTTACACATTAAATATTAGTCTGGTTTTACCTATGGCAAGCCTTTCCTTTTTTGGGTTGCTGTAAACACCATTATCGAGCGAGGACCCTGGACCCTTTTTAGCCCCTGTTAAAAATAAAAGATTATCCGCTTGAAAGTGTGTGTTTGAGGGCCTTTCTGGGTGGATTTGCTATCCATTTGCCATCCCTGGAGATCAAGGCCCTGGCTGGGTATTAGCCACAAGCGAGTCAGCTTGTGCAAGCTGGTAAGCATGCACTTCATGTGGTACACTTTGCATGTCAGTGTGAATATGTTATCATCTACTAGGCGTGTCCGACGAGGCATCGATGCAAGCAAGCCGAAAAATCGATGTCGGGTGTGACGTCATCCTGACTTGCCCAGCCCCTCCCGGAAGTGTGCTCCGAGCGTTGTCAAAATGGCTTTTGCTATTAAATGCAATTGTAATCCATTAAGTGGTGATCGCTGTATGTTGTTTTTTTTTTTTTTAAATATATGTAGCTTCATACCTCGTTTTTAGTCTGTGTATATCCCGGCGCTCATGTGACTGCTCGGTTCGGTCCGGCCCACCCCTCTCAGTATCTCCTGACGTCAGCCCCGCCCGCCTCTCTTCTGATCTGATAGCTACAGTTGGTGGGCGGGGCTGAGAACTCCCACTGACGTGAGGAGAGACAGAGAGACATGAGACAGAGGAGATGCGGGCCGGACTGAGCAGTCACATGAGCGGCTTATACATAGACTTAAAAAAAAAAAAAAAAAAAAAACACCACACACGGAGGTATGAAGATGCATATATTTAAAAAATAAACACACATACAGCGGTCACCACTTAATGTATTACTATTGCATTTATTAAGAAAAGCCATTTTGACAAAAACACAGTTATATACACAGACTAAAAAAAATAAGATATGAAGCTGCATAAATTTTAAAATGCACATAAAGCAGTGGGCACTTAATGGATTAAAACTGCATTTTTTACCACACAGGTATTTTAACAGCAGTATGTAGAGTACAAATGTGTTTGTAGTCTACTTACACTGTCTCCTACACATGCTCTGTGCTGACATTATTTCTCCACCCCCCCAGTTTGCACATTCCACTGTGTTAACTCCTAGCGCGCTGGAAGGTGCAAACGAGGGAATCCAGAGAAATGCCATCACAGAGACAGTAGTACAGGAACTTTACAGGGCTGATTGTCAGTTGTGGATTGTAATCCCTCCTGACCTCCCAGCAGCCGTGTGTGTGAATTCCTGTACCTTGTAGTGCACCGGATTAGTGCACTACGTAAAGTGGAGTTCCACCCGGTTTTTAGTTTATTAAAAGTCAGCAGCCACAAAAAGTGTATCTTCTGACTTTTAATAAAAAGACACTCACCTGTCCCACAATCCAGCGGCGTGGCCACCCAAACCCTCCATTCTCTCCCCTGCCTGTCCACAGCGCAGCCAATACTACTGTGGGCATCCGGCTGTGACAGCTTGCAGCTTCACAGCCAGGTGCGCCTGTCTCACTGCGCTGTCCTTCACAGCCAGGCAATCTCCTGGGAACCGTGATGTGTCCCAGAAGATTGCAGGGAGGAAGGGCCACCTAGGCGGCCCAAGCGGAAGTGGGAGCGCGTCAGTAATCGTGATGCATCACAGAATCAAATTGAATTGTTGACCAGATAATCGTAATCGAATCGTGAGACCAGTGAAGATGCGCACCCCTATTATCTACACGAGGAGGACATTAAAGCCGAGTTCCACCCACACAAAACTAACCTTTGCTTTGGCTGTGTTGCACGCTTCCATCTCACTTGTGGGCACATGATGCCCAATAGGATACTTTTCTGGGATATTGTGCTGCCGGCTACACAGCATGCACCTCTCGATCTCACGCATACGCATTAAACACAGGTTGCAGCGCAGAATACGTCTCTAGTTGCCATCACAATCACATTTAAATTCTAGCGATGCTGAGAGGCGGCGATACCCACTGACTCCTGGGAATCATGACACACATCTCCCAGGAGCCAGTGCGCTGCAGGAAACTACGTATATCGCCACGGAGGGGAGAAACAGGAAGAGAGAGAAAGCCTTGGAAACAAGGTGAACAAAGAAAAAAAATCCCCAATGCAGTTGTTACAGTCAGTTTAGAAGCAAATGATGAGAATATTAAAACATTTTGTGCCTGTTTACGTGATGTACTGTTCACCAGCACTATCCTTGAAGGATTCATCTGTCCAAGTTTCAAAGCAATCTTTTGGGACTGATTAACCCATATTCATCATGAAACAGGTTATATCATCACTTTATTCGGTTTTTTTTTTTTGGTTTTTTTTTAAAGAGCGTAGCTTCCATAGTTCATTGCTGTCAGGGCTGGGCTCAGCCCTTCCTTCTCTGAGCTGGCCGCTCAGCTGTCGGCCAATTGCCAGCTCATATCTCTCCACAGTGACTCACCTGTTGATATCCTGCTCATCAGTCCTGCCGACTTAAGCCATCCAGCCCAGATGATCTCTGCCTTTCGCCTTGGTCAACATCACAGAGACCATCTCCTGCGTTCCTGTTAAAGACTTGCTTGGCTGACATTCCTTCTGGCTCCAAATCCCGCTTGCTGTTCCACTACACCGTTCCCTGGCTTCCTGGCTTGTCTGACTATCTGTTCCGGTTACCGAACTTTGGCTACGCTTGTTCTATTTACTTTTATTATTAAACAAGTGTGATTTAACTGTACTTCTGTCTCAGCCTCATTCATGGTTTCTGACAATTGCTTTAGCTTTTGTGTATATCTCACAATAGAACTGCTGCCCCTTTTTTAGGGTTTATAGGATACAGCACAGTTATTTTTATTTAACACACATGGTGAGTTGAGGCCATAGAGCTCGATTTTGGTCTCATCGGACCACAACACTTTCACCCAGTTCTCCTCTGAAGCATTCAGATCTTCATTAGCAAGCTTCAGACGGGCCTGTACATGTGCTTTCTTGAGCAGGGGTACCTTGAGGGCGCTGCATGATTTCAGTCCTTCACGGCGCAGTGCGTTACTAATTGTTTTCTTGGTGAATATGGTCCCAGCTGCCTCAAGATCATTGACAAGATTCTCCCGTGTAGTTCTGGGCTGATTCCTCGCCGTTATCATTGAAACGCCACGAGGTGAGATCTTGCATGGAGCCCCAGACCAAGGGAGATTGGCGATGGTCTTGTTGCCCATTTCAGCCTTGTGTAGCTCTACAATCTTGTCCCTGATATGCTTGGATAGCTCTTTGGTCTTGATCATGGTGGAGAGATTGGAATCTGATTGATTGATTGATTGATTGATTCTGTGGACAAGTGTCTTTTATACAGGTAACAAGCTGAGATTAGGAGCACTCCCTTTAAGGGAGTGCTCCTAATCTCAGCTCAATGCCTGTATAGAAGACACCTGAGAGTCAGAAATCTTGCTAATTGATAGGGGATCAAATACTTAATTTCACTTATTAAAATTCAAATCCATTTATAAATTTTTTTTTTAAATGCATTCTTCTGGATAATTTTGTCTCTCACTGTTAAAATAAACCTACCATTAAAATTATAGACTGACAAGTTCTTCGTCAGTGGGCAAACATACAAAATTAGCAGGGGATCAAATACTTTTTCCCTCACTTTATATCATTTTTTTTTTTTTTTTTATAAATACACAAGTTTATTTAGGAAAGTATACAAGTAAATATCATACAAGCATATTGTACTCTATGCATATCTCCTGAGTAGTTATGTGGTATTTACATGCGTGTACAGACTTTCGTAGTAAAAACTAAAATAAAAATAAACTAAACATGAAAATTCTGGCACTGTTGTAATGGCAGTCAAAACACACTGATAAGACACAATCTTTCCCCAATTGTCCTTCTCAAGGTACATTATTATATCTATACAAATCTCTGGGCGGTTCCTAGCAGCGGACCTCTTGTTTATACATCTATCTATGCATCACATGTATTGGTATTGTCAAGCCATTTATCCCATATCCTATTGTACTTAGCCAGACATCCCCTGTGTTTATATATAACCTTTTTGTAGGGTAGGGACAGGTTCACCATTTTAATCCAGTCCTGAAAAGTAGGAGGGGAGGCCCTCATCCAATGTTTTGCCACCAGTTTTCTGGCACAGAAAAGTGATTCATATAGAAAAGTGGCAGAGAATTTGTCTATGGTAACATCTGGGAGCAGCCCTAGTACACATAACCTTGGTTCCACCTGAACGGGGGATCCCAAATCATCATGCAGGAATGTGATAATTTGATTCCAGTAAGTTTGAATAACCGGGCAAGACCATATAGGATGAAAAAAAGAGCTTGATGAGCTCATGCATCTCGGACAGTGAGTGTCTTGATTTTGGGAGAATTTAGATATTCAAGCTGGTGTGAGGTAAGTTTTGTGGATTATATATAACTACGTCATACGTTCCGGGAGCCTAGGGGAGGCTTTTTTAACATGTTCTAGGACCTCATCCCAGTCTTCATCTTCCACTGGGCCTATGTCCTCTTCCCATCTAATTTTCGCTGTGTCAATTATGCCCGCAACCGAGTGCGCCCGAAGGGCTGACTACAAGGTTGATATTAGTTTAGATGGTTCTGCACCCGTTATAACATCCACCAGGGATAACATTTGTGGATTTGGGTACCCAGTTGCAAATTGTGTTTGTAGGGCATGTGTGAGTTGTCTATAGTTAAATAACATGCGTGGAGGTAGTTGAAACTCAGCACTCAAGGAGCTAAGGCTTCTTACCCCCGATGGGGTGATTACCTGATGCAAAAAAGTTATTCCCTTCATAGCCCACTCCACCGCCCCAGGGATCGAAAGCAATTCTCCTAGTTGCGGGTTGTGCCACAGTGGGGTGTGAGAGTGGAAAAAATCCGCACCGATCATTTTTAGTGCTATCTCCCATACGCGTTGGTGCTGTTTCAGGAGGGGGGTCTCTGGTTATTTTTATTCCCAAGTATTGAATACATGTCACTCTCTGCAAGGGGAGACTTGCTGATAGTCTATTGGGCGGTGATATATCTAGAGGGAGAATCTGTGATTTTGACCAGTTCATGCGTAACCCCAAATGTTTTCACAAGTTTTCAATTGTATTGAGGGCTGCCTGTAGCGATGGACCTGAGTCCTCCAAATATAGGAGCATGTCGTCAGCAAATAAACTCACCTTTTCCGTCAAATTACCCATTCTAAGGCCCCGTACCTCTGGATTACTTCTAAGGGATATGGCGAGTGGCTCCACTGCCAAAGCATACAGGAGCGGGGAGAGTGGGCAACCCTGTCTAGTCCCTCTTTCAAGGGGAAATGGGTCCGACGTGCTTCCGTTCACCGATACTCTAGCCTCAGGTAAATAATAAAGTAGCTTAACCCACTTTATAAAGTTGTTGTCCGAGTCCAAACCCCCTCAAGCACTCCCACAGGTATTCCCACTCCACAGAATCGAACTGCTTGGCGGCATCAAGTGCAACCACTGCCCTATTTCCGATTTCCTCATGCATCGCCGAGACATTCATGTATAGACGACGTAGATTCATTGCCGTGTTTTTCCCGGGCATGAATCCTGTCTGATCCGGGTGTATTAGGGATAGAATAAATTTGGTTTAGGCGCATCGCCAGAATCTTTGCCAAAATCTTAATGTCGGCCTGGCGTAGTGAAATTGGGCGATAGGACTCGGGGTACAGAGGGTCCTTGCCCGGTTTGGGAAGCACTATGATCACCGCCTGTCTAAGTGAGTTGGGAAGGGACTCAGAGTCAAAAATATGATTATATACTCTCAGTAATTCGGGCACCAGTGCCTCCGAATAGGCTGCATAGAAGTCTAATGGCAGGCCATCCATCCCGGGGGCCTTGGCAGGCACCAGGGATGCCACAGCCGCCGTAATCTCATCCACGGTAAGCGGGGCCTCCAGGGCCCCCAACTGTGATTCCGAGATCAGGGGAAATGGAACATCCTGTAAAAATACCCTAGTTTCCCCTACGGTGACCTGCACTTTAGATGAATACAGATCTGCATAGTATGCCCTAAAAGTATCCGCCACCGATTTGGGGTCGGTTAATAACACATCTCCCACGCCCTTTAAGGAGACAACCACAGGGGGCCTAGTGTCCTGTTTGGCCAAATACGCCAACAGTTTTCCCGCCCTCTCACCTTGTTCAAATACTCTTTGTTTTGTGAAAAATAGTTTTTGTTTAGCCCTTTCAAAGTGCAATTGGTCTAATATTCGAGTGTGGAGTTTAAGTGCTGAGGCTTTGTCTGGCGTGGGGTCTGTATTAAAGTTGTGTGTAATCTCGTCCAGTTTTTCAGTCGCCTCGCGTAGTAACTTGCTTGAATTGGCTTTTAATCTATTTATGCGTGATGTCAGTAGGGTCTTAACATGCAGTTTGAATGACTCCCAGACCATCCCCACGGGGGCGGTGTTTTTGTTGGTGTGGAAGAAGTGCTGCCACTCACCAGGTATGTCTTCCTGATCCCCAATTGCCGACAACCAAAAGGAATGGAGGCGCCATAGTCTAGGCCCCGCCGGCGGGGAAAGTTTCAAGGAGGCCCAACATGGGGCGTGATCGGACAGGGACCTAGTGTGATATCCTGTATCTGTTAATAAAGGGAGTAGAATGTTCGAGGTGATTATCATATCTATGCGTGACATGGAGGAGTGTGATGCAGAAAAGCAAGAAAATATTCTCTCGCCTGAGTGCTGATGTCTCCACGTGTCTGTAAGGGAGAACTCCGTCAGTGTGCGTCCTAGTCTGGTAGTGCTAATGGGCTGGGCGTCACGGTTCACCTGTAACCTATCCGCGGATGGGTCCAATATCATATTAAAGTCCCCAAGCCAAATGGTTGGTAGCAGGGGGTGTTTTGTCATGTATAGAAGGCCCTCATTAATCAAGGTGGAGGTGTATGGTGGGGGTATATAAAAGGCCAATATAAGATATTGCGTACCTGATATGGTGCAGTGTAGAAAGATAAATCTGCCCTGAGGGTCAGTCTTTACCCATATACAACTGAACGGGGTGGTCTTAGATATTAGGACAGAAACCCCTCGTGAATATGGGGTGTGGGTGGTATGATATGACCATCCTATCCACGGGCGTTTAAAGGCGCTTTGAAGTTGTCCCGTGACATGCGTCTCAGTCAAGATAATAATATCAGCACGGTAGGATTTAAGGCAACCAAAAATCGCAGATCGTTTGATTTTATCTCTAATCCCCCTAACATTCCATGTTAGGAACTTTATGCTAGACATGTTTAAATTTATGGAGACGCATGTCACTGAGGTATGCCCGAGGTAGAAACGCCCACCACCCGGAAGTCCCCCAGCCATACAATTTGTGTCTTATGAAATATCCATCAGTGCTTTCAATTGTGCCATACAGTAATAACCAAACAATTAACCCAAAACATTTCCCATCCCCCCCTCCCTGCCCTCCACCTCCCAAACTTGGTTGGGGCATTCATCCCAAAACCTGTGCGATTGTATAAGAGTAGTTGTCCTCTCATCTAGGCAAATGCTTCTCTCACCATATTAACTTTTGTCCACTGGGGGCACCTCTGCCACTCTAATTAGCAGACCGCGTGCCACCAGTGGAGGCGAACAAACGCTGGTTTAAATTAGGCAATGCAAATGACAAACGGCATTACTTAGCAGTGGTCAGTAAGTAAATATTCCCAACCGACCACTCCACCGTGATATGTAGTAATCATGTATGACACACCTGTAAAACTAGTAACTAAAAGAAAAAAGAAAAAGTAACAACGCAAAGTGGTATATGTCCTCCTCTCCCATCCCTCAGAGAACTAAAGAGGGCCTTTCTGGCAAGGATGTGAGCAGGTAAGTGAAGTATAGCCTGCCAACCGGATCCATGCGTAGAGGAAAGAAAAGTTCTGTCCATGCACATCACAGATTCGCAAAATTGAAGTGTATTAGGGCAGAATCTTTTGGTTGTGCGACTACTGGGTACTTCAGATTTGTGGGGTAATTCCCTTTGCAGGTACAGTATGGAAGTTACTGCTCGCGGGGAGAGAGAAGTAAATAAGGCAACTTACAGGCACCGAAACCGAGGAGCTGAAGATTTAGCTGGCGGGGCGGTTCCTTTCCGCATCGCGCTGGTCCAACCATGCCACCACCTGGGTCGGGTCGTCAAAGAAATGTGCACGATCCTCTACCACCACCCGAAGACGGGCCGGAAACAACATGGCATACTTCAGGTTGTGGACCCGCAAGCGCCGTTTAATCTCTCCAAAAGCGAGTCGCTGCTTTTGTATCTCTGCCGAGAAATCCGGAAAGGCCATCACGTGTACCGATTGGAACGGTATGTTCCCCTTGGTTCTTGCTAGGCGGAGAATGGCATCTCGGTCCCTGAAGTTCAGTAGCTTTGCTATGAATGTGCGCGGCGGTGCGCCTTCAGGGGGGCAATGAGCAGGCATTCGGTGGGCACGTTCCACAACAAATGTAGTAGAGAAGGCCTCCCTGCCTTATGCAGTAATGAGAAGTTTTTTCCAAAAAGGTTGCGGGGTCGGGGCCCTCCGAACCCTCCGGCAAACCAATGAATCGAATGTTAGATCTGCGGGCCCGATTCTCAAGCTCGTCATGTTTCTGGGCGAGTTGCTGGAGTTGGCGTTGCATATCTTCCTGGCAATGCTGTAGGGGGTGAATTATGTCCTCCGCTCGGTTTCCGTGACCCGTTCTTGGATCTTTGTCATGTCCTGACGGATCAGTGAAATGTCCACCTTCACTTCCTCCATTTTGGAGGTTAATGTGGCTTGGCATAACAAGATCGCCTCCAGGACTCTAGTGGTGTCGGCCGCCTCGTGTTCTGCTTGTTGCGCAACTGAAGATGCCGCCAAGGCGCCATCTTGGGCCTCCAGGTCCCGGTCTACTCGGCGGTATCTGTCTAGGGAGGAGGATGCCGCATTGTTTCCTTTCGGTGGAGACATGCTTGTCCGAGGGCGGCTGAGGTAGTTACCCTCGATGTGTGTCGGTTTAGCCGGTTAGAGGTGTGCAGGATATCGGTATCAGGATAGATCACTGGCGGAGCTCTGCCTAGATGCGTCCGCTCACATTGCCGTCCAGGCCACGCCCCTCCACTTTATATCATTTAATACCTTGTGGTACTGAGCGTAGTTTAGAAATTTGAAATTGTCCTGCAAAACATTTAAAAGTGGAGCTTCACTCTCCCAAGCAACATTTTTAATACTCATGGTGCTAGCATTAGTAAATAGATAGAAAAGTATAGCATATTTAACTTTTTTTTTACATTTCTTCACTACCTGGTGAGTTTTCAGGAGGAGGAGAGAAGAGAGGAGAGGGGGTTTTCTCAGCCAAGCACACTCTCCTGCATGCATGCTTGAGATAAGGGCAGATGGAGTCTAGGAAGTAAATGCTACATTAATCATTTGCCTTTACTCGAGATAAATGGGGGAGTTTGCTTTGCATATTAAAAATGAATTGAATAAGGTTTTTGGTTTGTGGTGCCCAGCAGTGAAGATCCTCTAAGAAATGACAAGCCACTTGATATCTGGATAACTGAAGTTCCCCATTAAAATAAAATTGTCCTGCCTTGCCACCATTCCTAACTGCGACAGGAGAGGAGACTCCTCCTCATCCTTCAGGTTAGGGGGCCTGTAGCATACGCCCACTATTCATTTTCTATTTGTTTCTTCCCATTAAATATAGCCACAAGGATCCCATCTCCACCCTTGCCCCATTAGCAATATTGTCCCTCATGCTCACGTTCACCATCAAATCATTCTTGGCATACATGCACAACCCTCCAACTTTTCTACCCTCCGTGTCCTTACGATACAAGGGGTAGAGGTAACTGTTGTATGTAACACAATAAAAAATAAAAAACACACAACCCTTTCATTGAAGTATACAGGACATGTATCCATTTGTCCCATGTCTTTCTGCCTCACTGTCACACCCCACCACCAATATGACAGCCAGGAGTTGCTAAGTAAATACAGCAGCTATTACAGTATTTATAAAGACTGCTCAGAAAGGAGAAAGAGATATACAAAAGGAACATAATTTTATGGGTTCATGTTTTACTTTATTAAAATATCAAGCATGTTAGACTTACCTGTGCAATGACTTACACAGAGCAGCCGCAATCCTCCTCTTCTTTTGTCCTCTGCCAGCACTCCACCCCCCACCGGTTGCCCCCAAGGCAGGCTGATTGCCATGGGGGGGGGGGGGTGATGGCATGCTCACTATCAAGTCCTGCTCTGTGTGTTTATAAGACACACAGAGCAGGGCTTGGCCCTACCCCCACTCCCTTGTCACTGGCTCTGATTGACAGCAGCGAGAGCCAATGGCACCTGCTATTGTATCTGATCCAATGATTAAAGAGAGCGAACACATCCTTGGCTCTCATGCACAGTGCTGGATCAAGATTGGACTCAGGTATTTGGGGGGGAGTTGCAAGCAGAAGTTATTTTTACCTTACTGCATAGAATGCAATAGGGAAAAACTCCCTTTAGACTTACCGGTATTTTCATGAATCCTCCAGGACAGCTACTTGAGATATGATTGGCTCCGCCCTCTACAGGAAACACAAATCAGACACAATTTAAAAGGCCCCTCCCTCTACTCTGACCCTCAGTTGTTAGAAGATAAATGTAAACCTCCACCAAAAGTGCACTCGGCAGAGGGAAAAAAAAAAAAAAAAAACACACAGGAAACTCACATAAAAACACCACCACCAGGTAAACAAAACGACCAGTGAATACAGTATAGGGTGGGAATATAGACGCTGTCTTGGAAGATTCATGGAAATACCGTTACGTTCAACTGTGGTTTTCCCCCCTCATCTTCTAGGCCAGCTACTTGAGAGGATAAGCAAGATTCTATACCTTAGGGGAGGGACGACAGCCTGAAGCACTTTCCTACCAAAGAAGAGGTCCTGGCTGGAAAGCATCTGGACTAAACGCATGAGAGGAGGACCAGACAGTAGCTTTAGAAAATTCTTCCAATGATGCTGCCGCTCTTTCTGGCCATGATGTGGTCATGGATCTCGTTGAATGAGCTCTAATTCTGAAAGGAGGGATGCGTTGTACGCCTCACAAATAGCTTTCCTAATCCATCTGGCAATGGAACTCCTAGACACTTTGGCCCCCTTCTTGGGGCCACTGAACACCACTTATGCCCCGTACACACGATCGCACATTCCGACAACGAAATCCATATTTTTGTTTTCGGACAGATGTTGGCTCAAACTTGTCTTGCATACACATGGTCACACAATGTTGTTGAAAATTCCGAACGTCAAGAACATGGTGACGTACGACGGCACTAGAAAAGGGAAGTTAACTACCAAGTGCGCCACCCTTTGGGCTCCTTCTGCTAATCTTGTGTTAGTAGAATTTTGGTGAGAGACGATACGCGCTTTTCAGTTCATTACTGCTCTTCAGTTTGTGCTTGTGGGTTCGTATCTGTTCTTCAGTACGTGTAGTCAGTTCGCATAGTACGCATTTGATTTTCAGTGCATTCTTGTCCGCTCGTTTCGGATTTTCAGCTCGCTCTTCTCAGGCCTGTTTTTCAGCGCTTTCTGTTAGTTCATTCTAACCAGCCGACCGTTTTGAAGCCATGTTGCGGTTACGTACTTGTCGCAGAGTTAGTGCTGTGCGGGGGCTTGGTGTTGGGGTTCTTGCTTTGACCCAAGCCCAGTCCTTGAACAGGGTGGGGGAGGAGTTCATGGACCAAGAATTAGTTACTCCAGTGTGACCAATTCTCGCACATGCCTTTGTTGCGAGAGATCCGTGAGAATAATCCTGACGATTTATTGAATTATCTCTGGATGACGGACCCCGTTTTTCACCGTTTGCTGGCTTTGCTGTCCCGTTATATTAGCAGGCAGGACACCTGCATGCAGCAAGCCATCACTCCTGAACAGAGGCTAGTCGCCACGTTGTGGTACTTGGCAACAGGGAGAAATCTGCAGGACATGAAATTCGACAGGCATCTCCCCCCAGGCTCTGGGAATCATTATTCCAGAGACCTGTTCCGCCATCATTCAGGTCCTGCAGAAGGACTATATTAAAAAAAGGTAAGATTTCTCCTTTAACATCACATTCTATGTATTTAAGGTTTGCTAATGTATTGTATTTCTTTCATCATTCCCTAATTATAATGCTTGGAATATGCGGTGAATGTCCCCTTTGTTCTCATGCATGCTGGAAGCTTTTAAACTTCCTTTTTTGTCCTTCATGCATATTTGCCTTCACTAACCTCACCAGCATGCTATCCTGGGCCAATACACACCTAGTCTAGTCACTTAATGTATTTTGTCAGCTCCATAGTAGTGCTTTACCCTAAATACCCCCTAAAATGTGTACAAACGTTATTGTTGTGCTTAAATTCAGGCAGAGTGCCAGAGGCTTTTTTTTTGGGGTCCCCCAAATCATTTGGCTCCCTCCCTCCCCCCAACCGCTAGGTCAACCAATACCAATCCTCTATCTGCTGACTTTGCCAAACCCATACACACTATACCTACCTCTTTTGTGGTCATATTTATGGATGAATTCACCAAAGCATGTAGTGAAAGGGCCTGCCTGAATACTTTCAAATGGTACGGTTTCAAGTTTTGTTCTATTATCCTGATAAATAATTGCAAAAAGATGTGCTTCAATTTGTACAGTGTGTAGGGCTGAAACAACTAATCGATTAATCGACAACTAATCGATGAAAATAATCGATTACTATTTTCATAATCGATTAATCGGCCAGTAACATAATGTGGTTAAAAAAAAGAAAAAAAAAACTAAAATGAGCCCTTTATAATACAAAAAGAGAAAATGATCGCTACTGTAACTATTTCTTTCACAGTTCTACAGTAAAAAAAAAAAAAAAAAAAAAAAAAATGAACCCCTTACAGTAGCGATTTGCTTTTTTTGTACTATAAAGGGCTAATATTCGTTTTTTTAACCCCATTATGTTACTAAACATCTTACACCTGGTTCACATCTATGTGTTTTTTGGTGCTTTTTGCAGAAACGGACTACAGTTCATTTACATGGTTTCCTATGGGACACGTTCACATCTATGCGTTTTCAGCCGCGGCGCATTTGGAAAGCGGCAGTGACTTTTTTTTTAATGCAAAACAGTGCTTTTTTGGTTCAACATACTTCAATGGAGAAGCTGCAGAAAAGCATGCAATGCGTTTTTGCAGCAATTTGTGCTTTTTAATCTGCCCAACAACAAATTGGCCAAAAAACATGCAAAAATGCAAATCACAGCAAAATCACGTGCGCAAAAATCAAAACGCACAGAAAAGAGCACTGCAGAAACAGATCAAAAGCAAACTGCATTAGGTGTGTACGGAGCCTTATGCTGGCCACACCGATCAATTTTCATATGAGAATATTCAGACGAAAAATCTTTGCACGTTCGATGAATGTTTGAAATTTTCACTTGTTTTTAACATGGTTTTTTAAAATTGTAATTTCTGAACGAAAACCACATACACTGTCTGATAATTCCTTTCACCAAGAAGTTTTTTATTTTTTTCAAATTTTCCCATTACTGTGGTTGAAAATGAACGTCGATTTGACCCCACTAACGATTAGAAAATTGAACGAACGTTCTTATCTCTCCTCTAATAGTATATACAGTATATCTCCTCTTATAGTATATCTCTTCTGTCTGTTATTCTCAGAGTGGATTGGATATTTTGCTCCCTAACCATATAGTTGGCTATTTTTTTTTACCACTGCATAGAGATATTTAAGAATAAATTGCCTTTTTTAAAAACTTTACATATTAACGAAATTATACACCACACTTTTTTTTTTTTAAGGTTATTAACCGATTAATCGAAACAATCGGCCAACTAATCGATTATGAAAATAATCGTTAGTTGCAGCCCTAACAGTGTGTATTCAAATCTTTGTATTATGACACTTCTTATTACCTGTCCAGTGGGCTGCCAATAGTGTAATTAAGGAGGGGCTGGCCAAATTAACACATTAATTATGCATTCAGCTCTCAATGAAGTGGAGAGGGTTACCTGTCCAAAACATCTCCACACCCCCCCCCCAAATAAAATTTGTACAATGGGCTATCAGGGGAGGTGAGGAATCTGATAAGTGGACCTTAAATTTTTGTCTTTAAATACGCCTTCAAAAAAAGTTTAATAGCGATTTTGGCCAAGAATGTTTGTGTCTAATCTGCTTGCAAGGTTTATGTGCAAAATGACAATTTTTTCTTGTTTGACTCCACAGTTTCCTTCAACGCCACAGCACTGGCAGACTGTGGCATCCCAGTTTGCCCAGCGGTGGGACTTTCCCAACTGCAGGGGGGGAAATAGATGGGAAGCATGTCCACATTGTCCCAACTCGGGATCATACTATTATAACTATAAGGGGTTTAATAGTATTGTGATGTTGGCGGTGGTGTCGGCGACATATGAGTTCCCGTACGTGGATCTGGGGAAGAATGGCCAGATGTCGGTCATCGCCCAGACTGAATTTTGTAGACGGCTCCAGAATGGTGGCTTGGGATTGCCACCTGCTAAAGAGAACGTGGAAGGACTCCCGTTCCTTTTTGGCGCAGATGAAGCATTTGGAATGGGTGAACACCTGATGCGGCTGTTCCCGATGAGGACCCTCGCCCCGGAGCAGAGGGTTTTTACCTGCCGGCTTGCTAGACCCAGAAGAGTGGTGGAAAATGTCTTTGGAATAACGGCCAGCCGATTCCGCCTATTCCTCACTGCAATAAACACAGCGGAATATAAAAATCAATCATATTGTTATGGCATGCTTCATATTGCACAAGTTTTTAAGAAACAATGCATCTAACTATGTGGCCTCAGTTGGGACTGAGACCGGCTTATTACCGGCCACAACAACCCTGACGGCTCTTAAAGCTGGCCGTCCTGGCTTGCCCTCCCCCCTCCCCAAAGCACCCGTGAAGTTCGTAAAAAGTATCTAGAGTACTTTGCGGGTAGGGGGGCCATTGATATGCCACAAAATGTTTAACAAACATGTGAAAAATAATTTTTTTATTTTTTTTTTTTAAACGGATACATGAGGTGACAATCTCTTCTTCAGCGAACTATTATGTTGTGGGTCTGCTACACACACCTTGTTTTTTGTTACTGTATGTAATGCATTACTGATAAAAATATTCATCTTTTTCAGCAACATGACTGAAATTTGTGGAGTCACGAAAATGGCCTGGTTGTGGCAAATTATAAAGCACTGTGGGAGGTATTTACTAAAGGAAATTCCACTTTGCACTCCAAGTGCACTGCAAAAGTGGATTTGCCTTTAGTAAATAACCACCATTGTTACTGTAAAGACCAACTTACTACAAAAATTGCTATTGCGCATTGAAAGAAAAAGCAACACATTGTTGAGTAGAAAACAATTTACTCAAAGCACATTCACATGTGCGTTAGAAAAGGGTTTTTGAACAAACCAACATCTTTGTTGTATGACATTTTTTTTTGTCACATTAGAAATATCCTTTTTTTGGTTAAACAGGCATGTTTCAAAACAGACATAAAGTTCAACTTTGATAAAGTGAAGGCAAGATCAGACATTAGTATGTCCAAACCGTGTCGATCTTGCCTTCATCAGATGGGAGTTCCAAGCTGAAGAAATTTTTATTTCCTTTCTAAAGCTGGAATACTTACCTTTTTTGTGCAATTTTCACACATTGAGACACCCCTAGTATCCACGGGAGCACCTGTGTGGGACACCCTAAAAAGTTTGTTCTGGTTTCCCAAACTAGTGCTCCTGCGTCCAGATGTGTAAACAGCTGCTGAGTGTCCTCTCCTTACACTGAATCTAGTTTGCATTTCATTCTAGTTACAAACCTAGACAACAAACTTCTTTTAATACAAATAGGCCTGAACAAATGCAGTTAACCTGTATCTGCCCAAAACATCTTATAAGTGGGCGAACAAACAATGTTTCCTACGACCGATGACTGTGCCCATGAACATGAAAGTTGCCATTTTAAACTGTACAACAGTAAAGAAAAGCACATGGAGCAGCATAATAATATTAATAATAATAATAATAATAATAATAAATACACATGACAGCTACTTACTTTTTTGAAGAAGTCTTGATCCTTCTGTACTGATCCTGCTCCCTCAATTTCAGGTCTGACCAGCGTTTCCTCAATTGCTCCTTGGATCGTCATACCCCAAAATTTCTGTGCAGACCCTTTACAACTTTAGTCATGATCTTGGCCTTTCTCACATTTGGGTTTAGGCAAGGTCCATGCTTCCCATCATAGGTCGGCCCTCTTCAAGATGTCCACTGCCAGGTCACCTAAGACCAGGTGACAGATGGTGACAGATGCACTCCTAAAGTAGTGGACCCTAGGACTGACTTCTGCGGATTGAACCCTGGGAGGTTCAGGATGCAAGTCTACTGGAACACTAACACAGATCCCACTAAATACAGGGAGCTGCCCTGTCTGTGGCAGGTGAAACACCCGCATTATAATAACAAAATAGAGAGGCAAGCAGCGACGGAGAAACTGCTGGAGTTGGTGAAGCGGCAGATTCCCACGGCAGACAGCCCTTATTTAAATAAAAAAAAAAAATTGGTGGCCTGAGGAGCACATATAATCGTGAGCGTACTAAGGTCCAGAAATCTATGAGATCAGGAGCAGCAGCAGATGACATTTATGTCCCCAGGCTGTGGTACTATGACAGACTTCATTTTCTGGCAGACCAGACTGAAGTCAGGGAATCCCTCTCAACCCTACCTTCCACCCCAGCTGAGGCGAGGAGCCCAGCTTGAGCCAGGTATAGCATTGTTCTACATATTTCTTGTCATTAAATAAATGTGAAATAGATATTATTGATCACTAGTTGCTGATTTAATAAAGTTTTATATATCAATAGACAGTAGTAGCCAAAAAGGTTTGGCACAAGAATGAAAAATGCTGGGGTCACAATGATAGTCTTTTCTATTTGTTAACATTCATGAGCTGAAAATTGTGTGTTATTGATGAACAATAAACTAAAACTATGTCCCTTTTTCATACACAGGAAAGCCTCAGCCAGGAGGAGGCAGGGGGAATGCGGCAGCCAGGAGGAGGCGGGGGGAATGCGGCAGCCAGGAGGAGGCGGGGGGAATGCGGCAGCCAGGAGGAGGCGGGGGGAATGCGGCAGCCAGGAGGAGGCGGGGGGAATGCGGCAGCCAGGAGGAGGCGGGGGGAATGCGGCAGCCAGGAGGAGGCGGGGGGAATGCGGCAGCCAGGAGGAGGCGGGGGGAATGCGGCAGCCAGGAGGAGGCGGGGGGAATGCGGCAGCCAGGAGGAGGCGGGGGGAATGCGGCAGCCAGGAGGAGGCGGGGGGAATGCGGCAGCCAGGAGGAGGCGGGGGGAATGCGGCAGCCAGGAGGAGGCTGTGCCCAGAAGGAGCCTCACAGAATCGCAGGTTCCTCCCCTCTGCCTTCCAACCAAAAGGGCCACGAAGGGGAGTAACGTGGAGGAGGCAGCGCTCAGGCTGATTAGGGAGGCTAATGAGGCCCTCAAAGCCAACCCCACTCTCCAAGAGGCCTTTGCATGCATGACTGCATACAAAATGCAGCAAATGGAGGAGGGCCAATGCCTCTTGTGTGAGGAGCTTATGGTGATCACCCAAAATAAGGGATTGAGGGGCCAACTCACAACCAAAATACACCTTTATGAGTTGGACCATCCTCCTCCTCCAGCCACACCTCCAACACCACAGCCTGGAAATAAGCGTGTAAGGAAGACAAAAAAGTGATGGCCTGGGTTCAGTCTGGTCTGGCAAAAGATGCAGGCTGTTTTATGACCACAGCCTGGGGACATAGATGTCATCTGCTGCTGTTCCTGATCTCTTGGAGTCCTGGACCGGATTGTGCTCACTATTATATGGACTCCTCAGGCCACCAATTTTGGCTGCCAAATAGCTGATGTGTGCCCTGGGGTACAAAGGCTTCGCCAATTTCACCAGTTTCTCCAGCATTACCTTCCTCTATTTTATTATGACCCATAATAAATGGCTATTTTTTTTTTTTAAAGAAATACTTGCCCGTTTTAATTCAAAAAAGGACAATTTGTGAGTAGGCAGGTACATTTCAAAAATACAATGTCAAATTAACAAGGGACACCAACATCAACCTCCTTGAGGTTAAAAAATACAAGATAATGGTGTTGTGGTAACTTGACACACAAAATAATTATTATAGAGATCACTATAAAAATAAAAATATGAGTTCTTGATAAAAAATAAAAAAACAAACAAAAATGCTAAACATTATATGGAGATCTGACGAAAAAAAATAAATATTATTCAGGAGATCACAAGAAATAATAAAATAATTTTGTGAGAACTCTGAATATCCACAGCAAAACAACTTCATTATTCTAGCATTATAAAGAAGAAGAGAATGCGCTGCATTGAAAGATTGAAAGAATTTGCAGCGTGACGAATGTGCTATCTCCATCACAAATGCTAGTTTTACCAGACCGAGCGCTTCCATCTCGTAATTTAAACATTTTGTTTGTCAGAAACTCAGATGGAAAAAGTCCGATAGAGCAGATCGCACATTTGCCGTCGGAAAGTCCGACCGTGTGAGTTGGGAGGAACTCCTAAACTTACTAGACCTTTCAAGATAAAGCAGAAGACATCTTTTCACGTCCAAAAAACTAAATCTTTCCTCTTCCGCATTCTTGGGAGAGGTACAAAAACTAGAAAGAACTACCTCCTGAGACCTGTGAAATTTGGAACACTGGGGCGGGGTTAAAACGCCGCTATTGTTAGCGGCGCTTTACTGTCTGTATTCGGCCGCTAGCTGGGGCGGTTTTACCCCCCCGCTAGCGGCTGATAAAGAGTTAAAAACCACCGCAAAGTGCCTCTGTAGAGGCGCTTTGCCGGCGGTATTGCTGCGGTGTCCCATTGATTTCAAAGGGCAGGAGCGGTATACACACCGCTCCAAAGATGCTGCTAGCAGGACTTTTTTTACCCTCCTGCCAGCGCATCGCTCCAATGTGAAAGCCCTCAAGTTTTTCAGATTGGAGACAA
The DNA here is from genome assembly GCA_037952925.1 of Lithobates clamitans. Lineage (NCBI taxonomy): Eukaryota > Metazoa > Chordata > Amphibia > Anura > Ranidae > Lithobates > Lithobates clamitans. The sequence goes on along the minus strand of JBBGZY010000433.1, from coordinate 35,163 downwards.
AGCAGCGGCACTTTCAGGTCGGTTTGCAGGCGCTATTTTTAGTGCAATAGCGCCTGCAAACCGCCCCAGTGTGAAAGGGGCCTTACACTGAACTTCTGCTATGATCTCTAACATCCAGTGAAAAGACAGGAAAGTAACCACATGACTTCAGCATGCCAAATCATGCTGAGGTGTGGAACAGCCAATCCTTGCAAAGCTCCTGAAGAAAGGAGGGTGGGAATTAAAAAAAAATAATGCATGTATTAGGCTAGTGCACAAGATATGTAAATCACCTGTCACTCACAGCAAGGGGGAGGATTTGACAAAGTTTTTCTCTGTTTGTCAAGTTTTACCTCACTGAACAATAAAAGGATTGCTCAGAGCTGGATTAACTCTTTGTGGCAAGACTGGGCTCAAATGATAGGAAATCTTATACTCTACGTTATGACAAAAAAAAAAAAAAATTGGGTTTACATCCACTTATGACAGATCCCGGGGAGGAATCTGTTTAACAGCCCAGGGTTTACGTCTAGATCTGGCTGAAAGGAACCTCCTGATCAAAGGATTCTCAGCTAGTCTTTTTTCTATAAAATAAAGATAGGGTTCAGGTTGCTGCCCTAAGGGTAGAAATAAACGGAAACAACTTCCAGGATCAACCTAAACTAAATAATAAAAATATAAAGCAAGTTTAGCGAGTTTGTAGATAGCATTCACCCATACGATATCTCGTAGGATGCAGTTCTGATAGCCCTAAAAGGCATACAAAAAATACCACAGCAAACTAAATTAACAAAGAATGAAGCACAGATAAATGGCTGACAGACTATAAAAAAAAATTGGACAACGTTGTCAAATTGTTAAAAACATAGAAAGCCGCGGCTGCATATGCCACACCAGACACCAACTTAACCACTTGCATACACTGGTTAGAAAAATAAGGCTACTAGGAATGTAAGAATAGGCATAGAGATTCTTTGTTAAGGGCTCCAAATAATAAAGTCCATTAACCACTTCCCGTCCGCCCTATAGCGGATTGACGTCCGGGAAGTGGTTCTGTTATCCCGACTGGGCGTCATGACGTCCAGCAGGATAACATGCCGCAGCGCGCCCCCGGGGGCACGTATTTCGCAGCAATCGGTGGAGCGGTGTGTCAGCCTGACACACCGCTACACCGATCTTGGTAAAGAGCCTCCGGCGGAGGCTCTTTACCACGTGATCAGCCGAGTCCAATCACGGCTGATCATGCTGTCAATGGGAAGAGCCGTTGATCGGCTCTTCCTCACTCGCGTCTGACAGACGCGAGTAGAGGAGAGCCGATCGGCGGCTCTCCTGGCAGGGGGGGTCTGCGCTGATTGTTTATCAGTGCAGCCCCCCCTCAGATTACCACACTGGACCACCAGGGATGCCACTAGGACCACCAGGGAAGGGGCAACGTGGATGGCCAGGTATGTTCCCCTACGGCCATCCACATGTGCCAATCAGTGCCTACAAATGGGCACCATTATGTCCAAGATCTCCCCAGCAATGCCCAGATCTGCCCAGCAATGTTTTATCAGTGCCACCTGTCATTGACCATCGGTGCCACCCATAAGTACCAATCAATGCCACCTACGAGTGCCTATCGGTGCCACCTATGAGTGCCCATCGGTGCCGCATACCAGTGCCACCTATCAATGCCCATCAGTGCCACCTATCAATGCCCAGTGCCCATTAGTGCCACCTATCAGTGCCTGTCAGTGCAGCCATATCAGTGCCCATCATTGAAAGAGAAAACGTACTTATTTACAAAAAATTTTAACAGAAACAAAGAAAAACTTGTTTTTTTTAAAAAAAATTCGGTCTTTTTTTATTTGTTGCGCAAAAAATAAAAACTGCAGAGGTGATCAAATACCACAAAAAGAAAGCTCTATTTGTGGAAACAAAATGATAAAAAATTTGTTTGGGTACAGTGTAGCATGACCGCGCAATTGTCAAATTGCGACAGCACTGAAAGGTGAAAATTGGCCTGGGCGGGAAGGGGTCTAAGTGCCTGGTATTGAAGTGGTTAAATATAAGCCATATAGGTTAGGTGCTGGTTAGTAGGTGGGTGACTTGAGTGTACTGGTCCTGTTTGCATTAACATAACCATACAGCGGGGTCTATTAAGGATCAGAACACAGACCATCAGCATAAATGGATAAACAGGGGTGACGTCAGCACATCACTGGAAGCCGCGCGCTCCTTGATATGAGTGTTAGCACGGAACAAACAGCTGAAGGCTCGTTTTCCTTTCTTCCGGATCTACTTTGAAACATACAGAGACAACGAATACTCTATGTGGAGGTTTCCCTTCCTGGTCGAATTATCCCGGTCGAACACTTTTTTTGGCTAATGTAGAGCGGGGCTTAGTCGCTATCCATCCATCCAGTCAGGGGTAGAGTCACGTTGCAGGAGGACAGTGGACCCTACACAGTTGGTGAGAGTATCCACATCCTAATTAGAAGCCATTATATGGATGCCTGCTTGATTCACTACAGAACTCCCCCTAGTGATATCTACTTTGAATATTTCAGTGCTACGTTTGCCTCTGCTTCTTTCCTCCACTGTTTAAGCTGCTTGTTACATCTGCTACATTGCCTGTTTATCCATTTATGCTGATGGTCTGTGTTTTGATCCTTAATAGACCCCGCTGTATGGTTATGTTCATGCAAACAGGACCAGTACACTCAAGTCTCCCACCTACTAACCACCACCTAACCTACATGGCTTATATTTAATGGACTTTATTATTTGGAGCCCTTAACAAGGAATCTCTATGCCTATTCTTACATTCCTAATAGCCTTATTTTTCTAACCAGTGTATGCAAGTGGTTATGTTGGTGTCTGGTGTGCATGTGTGGGATATGCAGCTGCAGCTTCCTATGTTTTTAACAATTTGACAACGTTGTCCAATTTTTTTAATAGTCTTTGTCAGCCATTTACCTGTGCTTCATTTTTTGTTAATTTAGTTCGCTATGGTATTTTTTGTACTAATAAAGCTAGTTTTGTACTAACTATAAGTGTTCTGTTTCAGCCCTCTTAAAAGAGATCTTTATTCTCGTAGTCTTTTTTTGCTGCCCTTAGGGAGCAGAAAAAGAATCTATTCCTACCTTCTTTTTCCAGGAAACAAAAAAAGTTTCCAAACTTCCCATAGATCTTCCTTGTGACTAACTTACGGCTGTCCAGGATTGTCTGAATAAACCTCTTAACACCCTTTTAACTGTAGGATGCGCCGCTCAGCCTCCAGGCCATCAAATGGAAGGTCTGAGGGTTTGGATGAAGCACCGGCCCCTGACGAGAAGATTCTTCAGTTTTGGCAGGGGCCAGGGGGGGGGGGTAATCTATTGAGAGGGCTCTTAGTGAGGAGAACCAACTCCCCCTGGGCCACAAAGAGGCAATCAAAATAACTTCCGATTGGTCCTGAATAAATTACTAGCGTTAAGAGGGAAAATGGAGGGAAGGCATAGGCAAGAGTGAAATTCAACAGGAAGGAAAGTGCATCTGTCCCTAAGGACTTCGTCTCTTTTACCAGTGAGAAGAAGGCCGGCAGGTTTTTGTTGAGAAGCATAAAGATCCACTGCAGGAAGATCCTACTTCAGCACGATCTCCTGGAACGTGCCTTGAGGTAGTTCCCAACTGCTATGACTGACGTTCACCCTGCTCAGATAGTCCACTAGGACATTCTCTGTCCCACTGATGTGTACCGCCCTGAAGCGACATTGTCCTCCACCCAGGACAGAATCTGCTGGGTTAACAACTAGAAGAGTATCTGAGCGAGTACCCCCTTGCTTGTTTAGGTACGCCACGGTTGTGGCATTGCCCGAGAGAATCAACAAGTCTCTTGAATAGACACTCTCCTCCAGAGCCATTAAAGCCTTCCCCACAGCTAAAACAATTCTCTGAAATTCAAGGAGTGGCATGCCTCCTCCGGCAATTAGGCTCCCTGGGCCTGCCAGTCTGCTGAGTGAGCACCACAGCCCCACAGACTGGCATCTGTGGTAATTTATCGAGGCATGTTGCGCCCAGTCCTTCCCTCCCTGCAGATGTTCCCACAGCTCCCACCAGGACAGATTGAGAATATCCCCTCTTGGAAGCTGAACGAGCTGATCCAATGAGCTTTTTCTGCAATCCCAATGGCGCAGAAGAAATGCCTGAAGGGGCCTGGAGTGCAATTGGGCCCAAGGCACCCCTGGGATGGCCGCAGTCATCAAACCCAATAACTGCATAATCTGCCAAAGGGAGGCCTGCGGGAGCAACTTGAAGCTTCGCACAGAGAGAAGAATCTTTAAAACCTTTTCTTCCAGAAGAAAAACTCTTCTGGGCAACAGTGTCTCTTAGATAACCCAAAAAAGGTATGTTCTGGGAGGGGACCAGGCAAGACTTTTGCTGGTAGATCTTCCACCCCAATTTCTGAAAGGTCCATAAAATCAACTGTAGATCCTGAACAAGGGTCTCTCTGTCTCGGATAAAGACCAGAAAATCGTCTAAATAAGGGATGATCGACACCCTCTGTATCTGAAAACAGGCCATGACTCCGGCCATGATTTTCGTGAAAATCCTGGGAGCTGCCGAGAGACCAAAAAGGAAGGGCTTTGAACTGCCAATGACTTGGACGGTTCTCCATGAGAACTGCAAATCTGGGGAACTTTTGATGACTCCGGCAGATTGGTACATGAAGATAAGCGTCCTGAAGATCCAGGGTTACCATGAACACCCCTGGTAACATATTCCTTACAAAATAAAATGTTTTCCCATCCGGAAAAATCTGTAAACTATGAATTTGTTCAGGACGCTTAAATTGATGACCATACAAAACCCACCTAAAGCCTTACTGACCAAAAAGACAAGATTATAAAATCCCCCAAATTTTTGAACTTCCGAAACGGGAGAAATAACTCCCTCCGTTTCCCACATAGTAATCAGATTCATCATGGCCTGCCGTCTCTTGGTATATGGGCAAGAAAAAAAAAATAAATACATTTTTATAATATATAATTTTATTTTTAGGGGGGGGGGGGCTTTTGAATCCCAACCTGTAACCCCTTTAATACATTTGGAGGATAAAGGGATTCTTGAAAATCTCTGCCCATTCCTTGATGAAATGGGACAATCTTCCACCTACCCCCACTTTGGCGTCACTGGGGATTTTTGGAAGGGGCTGAAGGAGCAAAGAAGTTCCCCCCTTTTTGCTTGTCTGTTAAAATACCACTTCTTCTTTGCCTGTTGCCTATTGATTTTAAAATGAACCTTGTTTTGGAAGCAACAAAAAGGCTTCTTTATCTGGGGCTTATTCCTTTTAGAAGATGGAAACCGTTTACTCTTCTCGGAGGAACGAACTAGGCCTTCCTCTAAGGAAGAACCGAATAAGAGCTTGCCCTCAAAGGGAATGCCGCAAAGTTTATTCTTGGAGGCAAGATCTCCCTCCCAAGATTTTAGCAAGCTGGCCCGTCTAGTTGAATTAATGGAGGGCTGATGTCCCGACCACAGATCTCACTGAATCCGCTGCCGCATCACCCAAAAATGTATTTTGGCAATAGGGGGGAGAGATTCCCTGACCTCCTCTATGGGGGTGGAGGAGAGAAGGTCATCCAGACAGTGAACCCAAACATCCAAATTCCTAGCAACACAAGTGGACGCTATAGCTGGCCCTAAAGAAAAGGCAGAGGCATCCCAGGCCTTACGTAATAGTCAGCCTTCCTATCCATAAGATCCTTAAGGACTCCAGAATCCTCAAATGAGAGATCGGATTTTTTTTTTTTTTTTTTTTTTTTTTTTTAGATACTTGTGACATAGGATCATCTAACCTAGGACTTTTGAAAAACACCTCCTCAAAATCGGACTGAAAGGGAAACCTTCTCTTATGTCTTCTATACTGGAACAACCTACTTTCAGGTACGTTCCATTCAGAGAGGATCATGTCCTTGAGTGATTTACTGGAAAAGACCTAGGTTTACGTCCCTGTAGGCCTCTGTACATCTTATCCTGAACAGACTGGGCTTGCTGAGGCATCTCGATCTGTTAAGAAGTATATATTGGTTTTAATAGGTCGTCAATATCTTCAACTGGAAAAAGATACCTACTTGAGCTACCAGTATCTTCAACCTCCGACGCAGATTCCTCGTCAGATGTAGATACTGCATTCTCACCCTCTTCCAGGTCAGAAACATCTTGTGAACTAATGGTCTCTGATACTAAAAAGGAAGAGATCTAGCAGAGACTGAAGATTCCTGAGCCACAGTAGTAGATTTTGAAGTGGAAGGACCTAGCCCCGCTAATCAGTCATTAAAAGGACTGAAAAAAGGCAACTACCTCTTTCATAGAAAGCCATCAATTCCTTAACCGGGGAAACAGAACCAGAACCTGACCCTGAAGGAACACAGTCCTCACAAATTTTTTTTTATTAACCCTCAGGAAGCCTAGCTCTACAGTTCCCACATTTTTTCTTCACAGGTTTATCAACCTAGAGAAAAAAAAAAAAAAAAAAAAAAAAACTACAGCGTAAAAAACAGTATATAGGGGGGCGCATGCGCGAAGCTTTACATGGCAGACGTGTCTCTGTGAGGCTCCGCACTCCCCGCCGCATACCCGAGACTATTGCGCCTTGCTGAACCGGCAAATCGGAGCCATTTTCACGGGGATCGCTTCTCCACAAACCGGTGCACCTTCCGGTATGGTGTTAACGGGCCATCGCCGAAAACCAAACCACAAACCCATCAAAGAAGCGCTGGCCCGCGCTTCCTCCAAGATGGCGTCGAAGGCCCGGAACCTGGCTGATCCCACAGTAACATCTCCAGCCCACTCTGACATACCTGACAGCGATGAGGAGGCTGATATACGAGAGGACTCAGGCGGCTCCCCATCTGTCCCTAATACAGGTATGTCACAAGCTGCCTTTATGAAAATCATGGAATCTATGCTGCATAAGGCCCTCAAAGCAACATCAGACCAGATTACTACTAGTCTGACACGTGAGATACGCGAGATAGGCCAACGCACAGCAGACCTTGAAACAAGGGTAGATGACATAGAACTCACACTCCAAGAACAAGCACAAGAGCAAATCGCCCTCAGGGAGGAGAACTCTATGCTTTTATCCCGACTCGAGGACGCGGAAAATCGCTCCCGCAGATCCAATTTACGCCTCAGAGGAATCCCAGAAACAATCGATGACCTGCAATCTTTTACAACAGCACTTTTTCAAGAGCTAGCACCATCCATACCCATCGAACGTCTTGAATTCGATAGAATTCACAGAGCGCTCACCAGACGCCAAACAGACGGGCCACCGAGAGACATTATTATCAAACTGCATTTTTTCCGCACGAAAGAACAGCTCCTGGCAGCCGCCTGCAACAATAACACCCTGCAATTTCAGAGCCATACATATCAATTGTTCTCCGACCTAGCACCCCTCACGATTGCTAAACGCCGTGCTATGAAGCCCCAACTGCAGGTACTTATACAGCACCAACTTAAGTACACTTGGCGGTTCCCATTCGCACTGCAATTCTCCTATCAAGGTCAACAACACACCTCCACCACACCAGAATCTCTTCAAAGGCTACTGGAATCGCTCCACCTGTCTCCCCAGAATGTCCACTCAGACACAGCCCTTCCTCGCACTCCAGCCAGGTCTGCATCTCAACCATACACCACGACCCCCAATCGGAAAAACACCGGACCACCATCCATCCGGAGAGGAACACCGGCCAGATTATCTGAATACTCCTATCGCAGCCCGAAATCCCGAGCTCCACGCTGAAGACCAAGGAACTTCCTTTTCTCTTTTCTTTTATCTCCTTTTTTGTCTTTTTTTAATATGCAGGTACTCGGTCGCACTAGCAGTGAATGTCTCCACACCACCTTATGAGACCCCACCCGTGACCGAGATCTGCCAGAGGACCTCCGTCAGGAATGGACTCTTGGTAACCTGAAATTCCTTTTCAGGGCTCGTAGGCCTTTTAAGGCCTCCTCAGGTTCAGTTATTTTGTTCAATTTTTCTCTTATTTTTCAAAACCTTTTTATTTTGTGATCGTAGCAAAGTTATTGTTAAACGCACAATTCAGTTTTGCACATTCCAGAGTGCACTTGACCTGGTTTACAATTTGTGAACCAGGTGAACCCTGCTACTCTGTCGCTTTCATTATTGAGTACCGGTAATGTAACAACTAGACAGCTTTAATGTTTTGATTGACCTACCGTGAGTTACTTGCACATCTTTTCAGTATGTACCCCATACCCCCCCTCCCCCTCCTCCTCCCCCTCCTCCTTTCCCCCTCCTCCCTTCTACCCCTCCCCCACGCTCCCCTTCCCCCTCCCTCCTCCCCTTACTCTATCCTAACCCCTCCTCCCCCCCCTCTCTTCCCCCCCCCCCTTTTTACCTTTCCTCCCCCTAACCCTCCCCTTCTCCTTCCTTCCTTCCCCTCCCATCCCCTCCCATCCACATTCCTTCCCATTCCCCCCTCCCTCCTACCCAACCTCCTCTTCCCCCAACTCAACGATACTTATCCCTCATGATAAGCGACTTCAACTAAAAACTCACATGAATGCTTATCACTTACTGAATTGAGCTGCATCAAAAGCTCTCACGTTCCCCACCCCCCACCTTTCACCTGATGTTCTGCTGTTATTCACGTTATCTGGGGGCACAGGGGAATATATTGTATTTTTTCTTTATACTTTGTTTTGTTGTTTTTTATCATACTCACTTTTAAGGTATCTTTAATCTTTTGCTGCTCCCGGTTGCGGCGGGGAGCAGTCAATGCTTACCCCCCCTGTAGTGCATTCACTCTTTGACCAGAACCTCAGTCGCAGAGTCAGTGCACACGTTAGTCGGGCACTACTGGGGTGTTGCCCCCTTATTGAAGGGGTCGCCCAGTGCTTCACCCGACCCACAATGCTCTCCCTCTTCCCCCCCCCCCTCTTTGACTCTACACCTTCACCACTTTCTTTCTTCTATGCCGGTTGGCTCGCGTGGGCCCTTTTCCTCGATATAGACCACTCAAACACCCCATAATGGCCCCACTTGAAATCCTTACCCTGAACGTTAAGGGGTTAAACTCCCCACATAAACGGGTAAAAGCATTTCAAACCTTTGCGTCCCTGAAAGCTAAAGTTGTAGCCCTCCAGGAAACCCACTTTTCCATACGCCACACTCCGAGTTTTTTTAGCTCAAGATACCCACAAGTATTTACTGCTTCAGCAAATACTAAACATAGAGGAGTTTTACTCGCTTTTCACCACACTATGCCATTCACCCCACTCTCTGAGATAAAAGACCCTGAAGGCCGCTATCTCATTCTAGTGGGACTTTTGCAGGACATAACCACAACCTTCCTCTCCTACTATGCCCCCAACACAAACCTGATTCCCTTTTTCTCACATCTACTGCAAGTCGTGCAAGCGCACTGCAAGGGAACTTTGTTCCTCTGCGGAGACTCCAATTCTGTACTACAACCGCACACAGACAAATCACCCTATGCTCCAGAACACTACACCCCTTCCACACAATTTCGTAAATTAATACAATCAGCCTCCCTCCTAGACACATGGAGAGAACTTAATCCCTCAAAGAGAAACTATACATTTTATTCACACCCTCACAATTCATTCTCCAGGATTGACCATATATTTACCTCAATATCATCTGCACCACTTCTCCTTCACTCACATATCCAACCAATTACATGGACGGACCACTGTGCCGTCATCACTACAGTGTCATCCCTAATCCCACAAACTACTAACAGATCATGGTGTATGAATGACTCTCTCTTAACCAACCCATCTTACTGCCTAGATATTCAAGTAGCCCTCAAGGACTACCTAAAACACAATGCAACCCCCGACATCTCTCCCATCTTGCTCTGGGAGGCACATAAACCCGTGATACGTGGCACATGTATTTCAGTGGCATCCCACCTTAATAGAGACAAGAAACTCAAACTACAACAGCTTGAATCTGACTATCATAATAGCTTTCTTTTATTCCAATCTGACCCTACCGAAACACGTAAATTAACACTAGAAAAAATTAAACTAGAACTAGATCTTCTCTTAGCCGAGATGGCTGACAAAACTATCCGTAGAACAAACCATAAAATCTATACTAAAGCAAACAAACCGGACACCTACCTGGCATTACGTTTACGTAGACCGGACCGTGCTCGTATTCCAATTAGACTCAGGCTAACTAAGGATGTAGTCACCAGCAACCCTGTCAATGTTCTTTCGGAGTTTCGTAAACAGTTATCAAATCTCTATGACTCTAAAACAACATTTTCACAGCGCCAAGCAGAGAAACTGTTTCATAAACTGCCCATTCCAACCTTGTCTGAATCCAATCGCGAGCTAATGGAGAGCACGATCTCGACAGACGAAGTATTGGCAGCCATAAAAACCCTAAAACCAAATAAACGCCCAGGCCCTGATGGCCTTCCCAGTCTCTACTATAAAAAATTTGCCACAGAACTATCCCCCCTCCTTACCAACACTTTTAATGCCATACTAAAGCAACACTCCTTTGGCAGGGACACATTGACTGCTCTTATCTCAATGATCCCCAAACCGAACACTGACAGCACGCTATGGTCCAACTATAGACCAATTTCACTTCTCAATGTGGACATCAAGATTTTGGCTAAAATTCTTGCTCTACGCCTCAATCCCATCATTGGCGGTTTAATACACAAGGACCAGGTTGGCTTCATACCCAAGCGACAAGCGAGCGACAATATTAGACGAGTAATTCTCCTACAACACCTGGCCCGTTTCCGTAAGATCCCTATGCACCTCCTCTCCTTAGATATACGAAAAGCCTTTGACACGGTCTCTTGGCCCTATCTATTCTTTATCCTCCAACGCTGGGGCTTCGGCCCCAATTTCATAAACTGGATAAAAGCCCTCTATACTCACCCGCAGGCGTATGTGCACTACTCCGGATTCCGGTCAGACCCTTTTCCAATATCACGGGGGACTAGACAGGGCTGCCCCTTATCTCCCCTGCTCTTTGCACTCACTATCGAACCCCTAGCAGCCCTGATTAGATCTAATCCTGACATCCGGGGCCTAGAAATAGCATCCACCTCCCATAAAATATGTCTCTTTGCCGACGACGCACTTATGTTTATTACTTCTCCCCATACCACTTTACCAAACCTCATGAACACCTTAGATAAATTCTCCAGCATATCTGGACTGGAGGTCAACCAATCCAAATCGAAGGCCCTCAATGTGTCCCTGCCACAAGTTGATCTTGAAACACTACGAAGCAATTATCCCTTCCACTGGTCTTCCTCTTCGATACCATATCTAGGGATTAGGCTAACTAAGGATCCCTCCAACCTGTTCCAATCCAACTACCTCCCAATGCTCTCACAAATATCTTCCTTACTTAATACCTGGCTACCACTATGCGTTTCATGGTTAGGACGCATAGCAGCCGTGAAAATGTCCCTATTACCAAAACTGTTATACTTATACAGAGTGCTCCCTATCACAGTCCCTCCTTATTACCATAGGATTATACAAAATAAAGTTTTCAAATATATATGGGGGCCAACTAGACCCAGAGTGGCGAGACCCATTCTTCTCCGTAACAAGCTCCACGGCGGCTTGGGCATTCCCAACTTCTCACACTCTATCACGCAGCCCGTCTAGCTCAGTCCATCCTATACCACGCCAAAACAGAGACCCCACTTTGGGTTGCCCTCGAAGCCATCGATCTACATCCGATTAATATAGGCAACATACTGTGGCTCCCCACATCAACAAGAGGACCCTTGGCTAACCCAATTACACTTCACACACTTAAACTTTGGGATAGACTAAAAACTCCCTTCAAACTAATCTCCCCACACTCCCCACTTCTATCCTATTTAGGTCACCCTCAATTCCTCCCAGCCTACACAGAACCAACTTCATTCCACGCCTGGGCTCAGGCGGGTCTGACTCGCATCTGTGATCTTGTTAGTGGAGACTCTGTCAAACCTTTCCCATCCATCCAGGAACAAGCGCAACTCCCTCACAGAGAATGTTTCCGCTACCTCCAAATTAAACACTTCGTGCAATCAACTATAAAATCTAACTCTGGACTGGATACTCTAACCGAGTTTGAGCATATGTGCGAGTCGGACCCGCATGCCCCAGGTATTATCTCCCGTCTATACTCCCATCTTACATCACCACCCCCAGATCTACCCACATATGCACAGAGATGGTTGAGAGACCTCGATATTACCCTCGAACCAGAAGACTGGTCGACCATATGGTCCAATACAAAAAACTCATCCCAGAATGTTGTTGCCTCAGAAGCGAACTATAAAGTGCTAATGCGCTGGTACCTTGTCCCAGCTAGAATCGTTAAATTTCTACCTGAATCCTCCCCGAACTGTTTCAGAGGCTGTGGAGACAGGGGCACGCACCTACATATATGGTGGACATGCCCTCAAGCACAGCGCTTCTGGGCAATAATATTTCAGATGGCTACCACTCTCCACCAAATTACCTTATCCCCTAACCCCACAATAGCCCTCCTCAACCTTTTCCCACAAGACTATACCAGATCACAACTCAGACTTCTCCTACATTTATTCACCGCAGCCAAACAGACGATAGCTAAGGCTTGGAAAACACCCACTCTTAACATAGTTGAAACGAAGAATAGGGTGACCCTAGCAATGATACATGACAAAATAGAAGCAAAAATTCTCGATAAAGCCACCCAACATAACCGAGTATGGCGACCCTGGCTTGAACACTTTCTACCAACGGACATAGCTGAAGACCTAATATCGCTTTAAGTGGGCATGAGCACCACCTCCAGACTCTAATATGATTCCTTTACCCGCGCGGGCCGGCCGGCACCCCTCCTCCCCCTTCCTCTCCAACCCACAACTCTCTCGCCTACATCCCCTTCTTTCTACCCCTTCTCTTTATTCCACCCCTTGATTTCACTTTACCCTCCAAATTCAAAAATAGGTAATATACTCTGTTACATGTATTACTTTTGGGGCCCCCCATCACTTGTGTTGGGGAAAGGCCCAAACCTATAGTGTTAAAAATGGGATTGTAGTCCCCTTTAATCTTTCATACATTTACGTGTTTAGTTCCAGCAAACTGTATGATTTGGAAATATATCTGCTATCTAAAAACTCAGTCTTCCTTAATACATTGTTTTCCGACATTATTTCTATGTACACGATCATCTAATTGTAAGAAACTATGCATGGAACTTAATGTAGCAGTTGTATGTGAAATTGCCAATAAAATATTTGAAAAGAAAAAAAACAGTATATAAGGAACACCTTTTAAAAAGGCAACAAATATATACAGACCCCCAACTGTAGCAGCTCTAACAGGCTCTGGAGAGGCACTTACCTTGGGGGCAGGATTGGACCTGGACGCAGCCGCTGGTTCAGCTGGAGGGGGTGCTCCATCCATAGGCATGTCCTCTGACTCCATAAGGAGGATACTGAACCGGCTAGTGAGATAGACTGCTAACCACCGCTGTGCTGCTAAACTAGTCTGCCCTGCATCTGGTAGACTGTTTCCCAATGCAGCGAATCCCCTGCATTGCATCCACACTGAGCCGATTTAAGACATCAGCGTCCGGAAATGCGATGTATCACTTCCGTTTCTGAAGTGCGTCACCGGAAGTGCGACAGACACCATCTTGGTACACTCAATGCAGGGAAAACCATGAGGATGCTTACTGAGACATCTCCACATATCCAGGCAAACACCAGATATGTGTAATGGAAGTTGCCGCTGCGAAGACCACACAAGGCAAGTAATCCATTCTGTTTCCTGAAGAGGGCGGAGCCAATCATCTCTCAAGTAGCTGTCCTGGAAGATGGGGGGGGGGGGGGGGAACCTGATTATACAACCACTTTATCTGCAGTTTAAAAAGGAGTTAATGCTGAAGTTTAGGTATGCATATTTCTGCATAGTTATATTGGGCCAGCTTGGACCAATGTTAAGTATGTATGCGTCATAACTGGAAGATGCCTGTGGAAGCTAGAAATCTCTGTAGTGGGCACCGCAACTACAGTGATCGCTGCTGGCTTCCAGGTTCCATGCTAAGAAGCTGCCCTGCGGCTTAATGAACACAAGAGATCGCTCACTGGGCACAATCAGCATTCACAGAGAATTTTGCATTTTCGCAAAGAACGTGCCATCATCGCCCCGCCATATGCATACCTAAACTACTACTAAACTGTTTCCGGCAAGAAAAACTGCAAAGTTTCAAAATCATCTTTTAGGACAGCAACATAAGAGGATAAGCAATTAAAGCTTTATACCTCAAGGCAGGACAACACTTTGTTTAACTTTCATACCAAAGACTAGGGACCAGGTCTTTCTGAGAAAGAACCTCCACACTATTGATCTAGGTTTGATGGTGTCTTAAATAAACTATGTAGCATCCCTGCAGATTTGTTCTTCCAATGTCCCTGCTCTTTCTGTGTAGATCAATGCAAAGGAACAGGTGGAGTATGCCGCCACTTAAGATGGGAGCGAACTACCATCTGCTTTATAAAGAAAGCTAAAGAGGTTTCTTATCCACCTAACCTCTGACTCAAAGTCCATTAAATGATAAGTTCACCTTTTCATAAAAAACAAACAAAAAAAAAAAAAAAAGGGTAAAATTAACTCTCAATGCCCCGGTCCATGCCGCACTGAGCTGCTGTAACTATAATCTCCTGCTACCCATGACAGCCAGAGTAATTGGCTAGAAACTTGGAAAGCTTCACTACAAAGCCCTGGAGGACGTACCCTTCATAATGCTCACAACAGCCAGCAATCCTGATTGCAAGAAACATGCCTTAAAGAGCTTCAAAACCGCTGGATTTTTATTTTTTTTTACCCTGCAAGGTAATCTCATAAAAAGGTACTAGTATGCATTGCATACTAGCACAGTATGTTAAACTTACCTCAAAACGAAGTCCTTCCAGCACCCAGATGACAGAGCTGCAGGTGCTCCCATCTTCACCCGCCTTGCGTCCTGGTTTGCAGGCTCCGGCTCTGTGACTGGCTGGAGCCGCAATGACGTCCCTCCCACTCATGCGGGAGCCACCGTTTACAGTACAAGGCTCTGAAGGATAAGCCCAGGTGGCCGTTCCTTCAGAGGGTGTGTGCCAGTGATGTCACTGGCTGCATATACAGTAAAGATCCCCATAACGGTGCATGTTTAGGAGCAATTTACACTACCTATAGGTAAGCCCCATCATAGGCTTACCCATTAGGTAAAATTCAGAGATGGAAGTTTACTTCCGCTTTAAGTGTGGGCACCTCCAGTTACAGTGCCTTGAAAAAGTATTCATACCCCCTTGAAATTTTCCACATTTTGTCATGTTACAACCAAAAACAAAATGTATTTTATTGGGATTTTGTGATAGACCAACACAAAGTGTCAAATAATTGTGAAGTGGAAGGAAAATGATAAATGGTTTTCAAAATTTTTTACAACTAAAATATCTGAAGTGTGATGTGCATTTGTATTCAGCCCCCTTTACTCTGATACCCCTAACTAAAATCTAGTGTAACCAACTGCCTTCAGAAGTCAGCTTATTAGTAAAGAGAGTCCACCTGTGTATAATTTTCTCAGTATAAAATACAGCTGTTCTGTGAAGCCCTATGGAGGTTTGTTTGAGATTCTAGTGAACAAACAGCATCATAAAGGCCAAGGAACATACAAGACAGGTCAGGGATAAAGTTGTGGAGAAGTTTAAAGCAGGGTTAGGATATAAAAAAAAAAAATATATCCCAAGCTTTGAACACCTCACGGAGCACTATTCAATCCATCATCTGAAAATGGAAAAAGTATGGCACAACTGCAAATCTACCAAGACATGGCTATCCACCTAAAATGACAGGCCGGGCAAGGAGAGCATTAATCAGAAAAGCAGCCAAAAAAGCCCATGGTAACTCTGGAGGAGCTGTAGGTGGAGAATCTGTCCACAAGACAACTATTAGTTGCGCACTTCACAAATCTGGCCGTTATGGAAGAGTGGCAAAAAGAAAGCCACTGTTGGAGAAAAAAAAAAAGCCATGAGACTCCTTGTGGGAGACACAGCAAACATGTGGAAGAAGGTGCTCTGGTCAGATTAACTTTTTGGCCTAAAAGCAAACGCTATGTGTGGCGGAAAACTAACACTGCACATCACCCTGAACACACGGTTCCCACCGTGAAACATGGTGGTGGAAGCATCATGTTGTGGGAATGCTTTTCTTCAGCAGGGACAGGGAAGCTGGTCAGAGTTTATGGGAAGATAGATGGAGCCAAATACAGGGCAATCTAAAAAGAAAACCTGTTAGAGTCTGCAGAAGACTTGAGACTGGGCTGGAGGTTCACCTTCCAGCAGGACACCAACCCTAAACTTATAGCCAAAGCTACAATGGAATGGTTTAGATCAAAGCATATTCAAGTGTTAGAATGGACCACTCAAAGTCCAGACCGAAATCCAGTTGAGAATCTGTGGAAAGACTTGAAAATGCTGTTCTCAGATGCTCTCCATCCAAAGACAGAGCTTGAGCTATTTTGTAAAGCAGAATAGGCAAAAAAAAAAAAGTTTCTAGATGTGCAAAGCCGGTAGAGACATAACCAAAAAGACTTACAGCTGTAATTGTAGCAAAAGGTGGTTCTACAAAGTAACGACTCAGGGGGGCTGAAAACAAAAATACACGCCACACTTTTCACAGATTTGTAAATTTTGAAAACCATTTAATATTTTCCTTCCACTTCACAATTATGTGCCACTTTTTGTTGGTCTATCACATAAAATCCCAATAAAATACATTTACGTTTTTATGTTGTAACATGACAAAATTTGGAAAATTTCAAGGGGTGTGAATACTTTTTCAAAGCACTGTATTAGCACAGGCAGGCCATAGTGAATCTGGAACCAGAGGTGAGCCACTGACCTATTGGCCATCCAGTCAGGAAGGTAAGAAACAGAATCTAATGAGTGTGATGAGAGCCTTTAATCTATCAGCTTGTGTTTCAGTAAGAGGTTAGGATCATCTCATGTCCTGGAAGAGGACTAAGTAAAGTGGGTTTTTTGTTTGTTTTTTAGTATTGTCACACACACACTTACCAAAAGAAAGCCTTGTTTGTCCTAAGGAATAAAAAAAAATTATTATTTGTTTTCTTAGGCAATGACAAATTTATTGCCATTGCGCATTTTTTTCAAATTGTTCAGGTCCATCTCTGGTGTACGGGTGTGAGAGCTGAAGTGATTAAAGCATAAATCAAAATATACAAATCTGTGAAACAATCAGCGCCACCATAAAAATTAAGTGCAAAGTTGCAGCCACTATACACTCTAAAAGGGCCGTACACACGATTAGAGGTCGACCGATATGGGTTTTCTCTGGCCGATGCCGATATTTAGAAATCTCGGTGGCTGATGGTCGATATGTGATGCCGATTTTTTTGGGCCGATATATTAGGCCGATTTTTTTTTTTCCCCCTTCATCTCATAAAATCTAACAGTTAGACCCCTTTCACACGGGGCGTTTTTCAGGCGCTTTTGGGCTAAAAATAGCGCCTGTAAAACGGCTCCTCTGCAGTCTCAGTGTGATATCCCGAGTGCTTTCACACTGAGGCGATGCGCTGGCAGGATGTTAAAAAAAAAGTCCTGCAAGCAGCATCTTTGGAGCGGTGTATACCACCACTCCTGCCCATTGAAATGAATGCGCACCGCTGCCGAAGCGCCTGCAAAGCGTTTCGGCAGAGGCGCATTTAACCCCTTCCTCAGCTGCTAGCTGGGTTATAAGCGCCCCGCTAGCAGCCGAATAGTGCCGCTAAAATGACGGTAAATTATATCTTAAATAATAAATATACAAAAACAGGTAATCAAAACTTTTGTACGAAAAAAAAATGGGCTAACTTTACTGCTTCGTTTTTTTTATTTTTATTTATTAATGTATTTTTTTTTTTTAATTGCGTTTGAAAGACCACTGCACAAATACCGTGTGACATAAAATATTGCAACAACCGCTATTTTATTCCCTAGGGTCTCTGAGATAGATATATATATATATATAGTTTGGGGGTTCTAAGTGATTTTCTAGCAGAAAATACTGGATTTTTACTTGTAAGCAACAAATGTCAGAAAAGATTTAGTCTTTAAATGGTTAAACTGAGAGCTTCTACACATGGAGCTCAGTTCATTCATAAGTGTAAACATTGTATCCTTCAGGTTCTTTTTATCAGATTTGGCAGGCTGCCCAGAGAGGAGAGAAGCTGCTTCACAGAAGATTTCAGGCAACTTGCACTGACTTCTATTACAGAATTTATTTGCAAGTCACGCTGAAGTTATATCGGCCTTATTTTATCAGCACAATCGGCCTATGCCGATTAAGTAAAAAACACCGAATACTGGGCGATATATCGGCCGGCCGATACATCGGTCGACCTCTACACACGATCGGACTTTTTGATAACAAACATGCAAATGAGCTGTTTTGGAGCAACATCCGACCGCGTGTACGCTCCATCGGACAAACTTTTTCAGTTTCCATCGGACTTTTGTTGGATGTGCGAACGGACAAACTTTCCGGCAACAAAAGTCCGATGGAGCAAAGTCCGATCATGTGTACACAAAGCCATCGGACTTTTGTACAAACTACAGTACGCAGCGGCGAGAATGTTTCCAGCGCGATCGGATCGCGCTGGTTCTCGGCGGCAGGGTACTGTACATCTCACGCTAGCTGCAATAGGAAAAACACATTTTCCTACTGCGGCAGGCGCGAGAGTGAATTCCCCTCTGGGGAATACCAAGCCCTTCGGTCTGGTATGGATTTTAAGGGGAAGCCCCTACGCCCCAAATCCATACCAGACCCTTATCCGAGCACGCAGCCTGGCCGGTGAGGAAAGGGAGTGGGGACGAGCGAGCGCCCCCCCCCCCCTCTGAGCCGTACCAGGCCGCATGCCCTCAACATGGGAAGCTGGGTGCTTTGGGGGAGGGGGGCGCCCTGTCATTAGCCAAAGGAGAAGGAAAACAGTGGAAATCCGTAGCGAGCAAGATATTAGCCACTGAAATATTTTAACTGCTGGACATAGATCCTACATCCAGATCATTATGATGTCACAATTATATCCAAGTCTAGTATGTATTCTAGGCATGGCAGTCATGTAAAAAGAGGGCCTGATCTTGGCAGGCTCTGGTTACAGGATGACTGCATCACATATATCCCAACACAGGTAGACAGAGTTGTGCTTATAAAAGAAAGTCATATTACACATCCTGTAGCCTCCTTAATAACAAGCAAGTCAAAAATACCTAAATAAACCAAAAATAAGCGCTCCTTTACACATGCTTTGCTCTCTTTCTTCAGAAAGCATTTGACAGGGGGTGAGGGGGAATTATATCACCTTCTCACTACCCGTTTTAATGCTTTAAATACCTTACAACCAGAATGCAGCAGCACACGGCAGCAGGCCCCATTGGTTGGGTCAGGCTCAGTGTGCAATATCACCCGCTGAATACAACAGTGGGTACAATTCCTGCTTCTGCATTTGTACACCTCCAGCTGCTGCCTCTGCAGCAAAAGGGGGAGCCTTTTAGGGGGGTAAAATCATGGCTCAACCATGGTGTTTTACTACCCCCCAAGAGCAAATGTAAATTAGCCCTTAGGGTGCTAAAGGAGTAGCAAAAAATCCCACTATGCCATTTATATGTATTTTACTATATAGCAAAATATGATTTTTGATGGTTCTACACAAGTTACATCAATTAATTTTGTAATACTATTTTTTACTCCATTAGTACATTTTCTGTTTACTTGGTATATTTAGAATGTATCCAGATTTTGGAGGTTTGCAATAAGTATTGAACCAGTGCATTTTTTTTTAATTCATTCATTTAATAAGGTGTTTTTTTTTTCAGTGTTCTAAAGGACCTCTATTGTATGAAAAAGCAAATTCTCTCAAACTTTTTGACATGCAGGAAAAAATCAGGTGTCAGGGGGACCAGTACTAATCATTACGATATCTACAGCTCATGGTGCACTAGGGTGGGCAGTAAGTTGGTATACAAGAATAAAATTAAAGATTTAGGACACATTCACACTTGGAATTGTGCCCAACAGAGTTCACTTGAGCGAGTGGGGTAACCCCCTACTGAAAGCAATGGGAGGCTGCCAGATCCCGCAGCTAATCCCAGTCGCTCAAATGTATTCGCTATGCAGCAATCACCTGTGAATGATCAGCCCTGGACACAGACTGCCTGGGTTCAAGGCTGGTCAGAGCCCCTAATCACATGTAACTTCTCCGATAAGTGGGTACAAATCTGCCTGTTGATGTTTAGGCAGCTTCTCTGCTGGCAAGCGGACCCCCTGCCCCCGCAGACCTGGAACAGATCTAGAATGAGCTCAACAGAGTCCTTTGTCCAAGCAGAGATACCTGTCATCCCAGGCACAGCTCACTACTGTTCTTCCAAAGGCCAGTCTACTGTTGAACCCATTGTAATTTACTAGGACACATTACTGTCCCACTCTTGACACAAACCTATTCAGCTCTGACACACTATGTACTCACAGCAACCAGGCTGCATCCATAGTGCCCTCCTTACTTCTAATGAGCCCAGGACAGATTATCAGTTATATGTTCCCCATTTTATGTAGGGCTACACGTCATCACAGACCTCACATGGAGTCACCAGAAGACCATAGTTTCCACAGCTCTCCTATAAAGGGTCCCTGTTTCCCCCACTCGGGAGCCTTGTTGTCACCCTGCCATTATACCACCACCATCACCCACCTCAAACCGGCTCTTGCTAACCCCGTTCATCTCTCTCCTCATGGAGGCGGTGGTTCTTCTCCCCCTCTGTGTCCGGATCTTACAGTGTGGACGCTCTGTTCTCGCTGCCGGGTGAGCCGGACTCGAGCGACAGAACCCCAAGATCTTCTCCAGTCTCTGAGGCCTTTAACTTTAGCCCAAAACAATAACACCCGCACCTGCCAGCATTGACATCCGCGATTGGCTGCTCTACGAAAAAGGGGCGGAGCTCGGCAGCTGACAGCTGATCGGAGCCGCGGGGACTGACTGGGCACCGGCATCCGGCCTACAGGATTTTCAGGGACCGCCCGGTGATCACGAGCCCCGAACCTGAGCCATTCCAGTCTGTATGTCCGGGCTCCCGGAGGCGCGGCGTTCAATGTGTTGTGGAACATTGAGACGTGACTTCGTTACCGGGGGAATCAGGACGTGTCGAGCCAGGGCTTTAAAGGGACAGAGTCGTGCCTACGTCATAAGTCCCAAATTGGGCATGTGGCTATCACTCCTGAAATGGTGACCAATCCTCCTATGGTGACATGCAGTACAAATGGTGACATAACATACATTGGGCTCAATCCTGAAATGGTGACCTAACATACATAGGGCTCAATCCTGAAATGGTGACCTAACATACATAGGGATTAATCCTCAAATGGTGACCTAACATACATAGGGATTAATCCTGAAATGGTGACCTAACATACATAGGGCTCAATCCTGAAATGGTGACCTAACATACATAGGGCTCAATCCTGAAATGGTGACCTAACATACATAGGGCTCAATCCTGAAATGGTGACCTAACATACATAGGGATTAATCTTGAAATGGTGGCCTAACATACATAGGGCTCAATCCTCAAATGGTGACCTAACATACATAGGGATTAATCCTGAAATGGTGACCTAACATACATAGGGATTAATCCTGTTATGGTGACTTACCATACATGGGGATCAATCCTATTTTTTCCCTACGGCTTTTCCCTACCATTATTGCCTTTCCCGGGAATTCTGGTTGCTTCTACATAGCCTCTTCATACTTCTTTGTTCCAATCTTCAATCCAATATGGGCATTTAAGATACTACACTGGTCCCACAGCCTGTTGTGCCTTGGCCGGCATACGTCGTTCCAAGTCATTTACTTCTGGTAAGCCCCCTATGATCCCAGGTGGTGGCTTCCTAACTTCTTTTTTACACTGTTGGTGGACTTTAACTTGCTGGCTCCTAGTGGTGCCAATTCATCTTTTTGGACTTTTATAATTTATTTGGCATCACTTTTCACATGTTTTGATTTATTTCATATATATATATATATATATATATATATATATATATATATATATAATTTTTTTTGGTATATGTCTGTAGAATTTTCTCACACATTGGTTCACACCTTTGTATATTACACCTTTGTATATTACTAGTGCAGGGAAGCCAGTGAGACATGCAAAACTCATAGAGCGGCTATTTGAGGCCTTTCAGAAACCAGCAAAAGTTGCCATCTTGAAGGTTTAAGGGCATGCAAGGGGAAGTGACATGACAGCCAGAGAAAATGCTTTAGCGGACCAAGCGGCAAAGGATGCTGCCCTTATGGCATTTGGAGTCACATCCACTGTAGGGGTCGCCCAGGTAGCGGGGACAGATTCCACTCATCAAGAGCAGTGGGATGTAGGAACTCTAATTCAGTTGCAGAACCAGGCCCCTGATGAAGAGAAGGATAAGTGGATCAAATGTAATGCTACCCAAAATCAGCAGGGCCTGTGGAGCGCTGACAACAGGTGGTGTCTACCCAGGAGTTTGTACCCAGTTTTAGCACAGCTGGCACATGGCGTCAGTCATCTTGCTAAGGGCGCGATGGTGGCACTTACTGACTGCTATTGGATAGCACCTGGATTTAGTGCATTTGCAGCCAGGTTTTGTGTTTCATGTCTCACTTGTGCTCTGTACAATGCAGGGAGGCCTGTCCATATTCCCCAAAGGCATTCTCCAAAGCCAGATTTCCCTTTCCAAAGAATTCAAATAGACTACATTCAAATGCCCAGAATAGGCACCTATGAGTTTGCTTTAGTGTGTGTTGACATGTTTTCAGGTTGGCCCGAGAGCTGGCCAGTAGCCAAAGCAAATGCAAAAACAACAGCAAAGAAAATTTTGAATGAAATAGTTTGTAGATATGGAGTTCCTGAAACTATTGAGAGTGACAGAGGAACCCATTTTACTGGGGAAGTAATAAAAGAGGTAATGGAAGCACTTCACATACAGCAAGCTTTCCATACACCTTATCATCCACAAAGTAGTGGTAAAGTTGAGAGACTTAATGGAATTTTGAAAAACAGATGTGCAAAAATTAAAGCAGATACAGGAAAAGAATGGGTGGAAGCTTTGCCATTAGCCCTATATTCTGTACGAACTACCCCTAAACAACCACATGGGTTGTCCCCCTATGAGATTTTATTTGGAGGGCCACCCAAAACAGGGCTATATTTTCCCCAACAGTTGCAGGGTTCTCACTCTAATCTGTTAGAATATGTTCAGATTTTGCAAAGAACATTGAATAAAATACTTGAAGGTATTTATAAATCTATCCCCGACCCAGATTCTGTTTCAGGTATTCACAGGATCCAACCAGGTGACTGGGTGGTGGTCAAGCGACACGTCAGAAAGCCACTAGAACCAAAATTTGACGGACCACATTTGGTGCTTTTGACAACCGGTTCTGCTGTCAAGTTGGAAGGAAAGCCCACCTGGATTCACGCCAGTCACTGCAAGAAAATCCTGAAGTGATGATATCCTTTGAAAAAAAGATGATAATGTTTCTTTTCTTTTTGTTGTTTGTGAGAACTGAGACATGGAAAAAAAACCCTTTCATCCAAATGTTAAAATTGTATGCAACCCATAGCAACGCTAGTAACTGCTGGGTTTGTTCTCACTTACATCCCCAAACAGGAACAATACCCATGATAGCAATGCCTCTCAATTTCACTGATCTAAACAGGACCAGAATAAATGGCTCATACATAGTCTCCACAGCTAATGAGCACAGATCAGTAACTTTGACGGTTTCGAAACAGATAAACACTCCACAGATTTGTTTAAACATTACATGCCCGTTTAACACTAAATGTACACGGTTGGGCAATTCAGATTGCACTGGAGCAAAAATTACAGTTTATGGAGGAAACTATGGTCAATATTATTATATCCCAGATCCAGAACTAAATAGAACCCTTTATAGTACAAATTGCTCACAGTTTCCAATATGTGAAAATATCGGTTTCCTGAGATTCCATGTTATTGCTTCCAGTTTTTTAGGAGCAGGCATACCGTCCATACGTAGAGGGTTATATTATATATGTGGAAATAAAGCTTACGCCTGGCTTCCTACTAATGTTACAGGTACATGTTATATTGGGAAGTTAGTACCTGCTTTGGCTGTTTGCAAAGATAGAGTGCGACCAGATCAAAGTCCAGAATACCCTTTAGTGTTCAAAAGAGAGCTGTTCACTGAAGGTGACATGGCATGGTCATGGTTCCCTTCCTGGACAGGATGGGGAATTGAAGCAATGAAAAGACTAAATAATTACACTAGAATTGTAGATGAGATTATTAACCTTACTACCACTGATATAGGTTTATTAAATGAAGAAATGGCTCAGCTTAAAAAAGTAGTATTAGAGCACAGATTAACGCTAAATTATCTCACTGCAGCTCAAGGTGGGATGTGTAAGGTATTTCGCACTGACTGTTGTATATACATTTCTGATAATGAGGACATTATTAAAGGGCATCTTGCTAAGATAAGAGAACTACAGAATAAGGCCAGAGATATTGCTAAAGATGGATGGAACCCCTTACAGGGTTTAGGTGGTTTTGGTGATTTTTTTATATGGCATAGCAACATGGTTACAGAAACTAGGCACTTACATTGTGATGTTCCTATTTCTCATGTTTGTTATTTACTTCCTCATCAGGCTATGCCTCTGTGTGACTACCCGCTGTACCAACAAATGTACCACCAGCCCTGATGAACCCATTATTGTGAGAAAGCTAGGAGAGAGCTGAACAGGACGCCGTCTCTCTGCGCCAATGTAAATGGAGTTACCAGCAATCGGCTGAACGTAACGCGGAGAAGAATGGTGTCAAATAAACAAAAGGGGGGAAATGACATGGACATTCATTGTACTGTTCATTTAAGCACAAGAGAATCCATGTTATTCTCACTGTTGAAATGTGTTCTGTAACCTTCACCTAACACACAGACACTTCTCCTACTAAACGCTCTCTACTCCCCCCTCCCTTTTCAAGGTTTTACTTTTGCAATTGTTCTATTCGCTAGTTTTTAACAATATATTTCTATTTGTTAGCTTTTAATTATGGAAGAGCCCTGGGGCCATCATAAAAAAAAAAACTGAATTCTGACTTTGAAACTCAGAATTCTGAGATTGAAATTCAGAATTGTAAGTTTAAAAAAAAAATACAGAATTCTGAGATTCAAATCAGAATTCTGAGTTTCAAAGTCAGAATTCTGAGTTTCAAAGTCAGAATTCTGAGTTTCAAAGTCAGAATTCTGAGATTAAAAGTCAGAATTCTGAGTTTCAAAGTCAGAATTCTGAGATTAAAAGTCAGAATTCTGAGATTTAAAGTCAGAATTCTGAGATTAAAAGTCAGAATTCTGAGATTAAAAGTCAGAATTCTGAGTTTCAAAGTCAGAATTCTGAGTTTCAAAGTCAGAATTCTGAGTTTCAAAGTCAGAATTCTGAGATTAAAAGTCAGAATTCTGAGATTAAAAGTCAGAATTCTGGGTTTCAAAGTCAGAATTCTGGGTTTCAAAGTCAGAATTCTGAGTTTCAAAGTCAGAATTCTGAGTTTCAAAGTCAGAATTCTGAGTTTATAAATATAGTAGTCTATAGGAAGATTTTAGGACCAATGAGCAATAATGTAGTAACACCCACACATCATCATTCTGCAGACATACATGTCTTCTGCTCTGTATATGGATATGTAAATATATCTTAGTTACAGCACACAGTGTAGGGAAGCAGGCAGTGATGGATTCTCTGGTTCCTCTGCTGTCTTATCCTTCTCTGTCATCTGCTCCAACATAAAGAGCCATGCTGAAAACATGTGTATTGTGTGTGAGTGGGGGGGGACACAGCTTCCATAGATAACAGAACACAATGGCCAGCACAGCTCTGCACCCCAACTTGTAGGAAACATTGCACTTTTGCCCCTACATGAGGGAATTGTAAATGGCTAGAAAGCAGCAGGACAATGTGTGTCTATGTTCATAACGGATTGATCATAGCAATTACTTGTCTGGACTAATAAAGATGTTTCACATACAATTAACCTCATATTAAACATAAAAGCAAGCACAAACCACTACTGAGTGATAGTGTAGTGGGTAGAGCATATTTAAAATATGAGATAGTGAGGGCTTAAATTGTATTTTATCAATATATCCAAAATTGATTTCAAGGTATATTAACAAAGACACACTGATATATTGAGCACACAAAGTTGTAGTATATGCTGCCTACTATAAATTAGAGAGTAGAGTATTCAAAGAAAAAAGTGTGTATATATTATTAGGGTGATCAGATGGGATCATTAGGGTGTCATCTTCAGTTTCCCCCGGGGGCAGTTCACAATTTCAGGAGACTGGTCATAACAAATCGATCATAATTCACTCGTCTGGATTAATATAGTTGTTTCACAGATAATGAACCACATATTAAACATTAAGAAAGCAACAATTAAGAACCCTTAAGTGATAGTATAGTGGGTAGAGTACCAGGCTTATAGTGTTGAAAGTTCTGGTTCTTATCCAATTCAGAGCATGTTTTTTAATTATATATATTTTCAATATAATGATTTTATATTAAACTTATTTTAAACTATAAGTTACTGAGAACTTAAATTGTATTTTATTGATATATCCAAATTGATTTCAAGGCATATTAACAAAGGCATATTGATAAAATTGTTGTATGTGCTGACTACTATAAATTAGAGAGTAGGGATTTTTTTACAAATCTGTGTATATATTGGGATGATTTTGGTGACATGGGGCCAGTTCTCAATTTCAGAAGATTGTCCCTGGAAGCTGCATGATACCCATCATGTCTCATAACTCAACCACCGATGCAGGGTCATTTTTTCCATGCAATGACACTACCGATGCAGGGTCATTTTTTCCATCCAGTGACACCACTGATGCAGGGTCATTTTGTTTCCATCTAGTGACACCACCGATGCAGGGTCATTTTTTCCATCCAGTGACACCACCGATGCAGGGTCATTTTGTTTCCATCTAGTGACACCACCGATGCAGGGTCATTTTTTCCATCCAGTGACACCACCGATGCAGGGCCATTTTTTTCCATCCAATGACACCACCGATGCAGGGCAATTTTTTTACATCCAATGACACCACCGATGCAGGGCCATTTTTTTCCATCCAATGGCACCACCGATGCAGGGCCATTTTTTTCCATCCAATGACATCACCGATGCAGGGCCATTTTTTTCCATCCAATGACATCACCGATGCAGGGCCATTTTTTTCCATCCAATGACACCGCCGATGCAGGGCGATTTTTTTCCATCCAATGACACCACCGATGCAGGGCCATTTTTTTCCATCCAATGACATCACCGATGCAGGGCCATTTTTTTCCATCCAATGACACCGCCGATGCAGGGCGATTTTTTTCCATCCAATGACACCGCCGATGCAGGGCGATTTTTTTCCATCCAATGACACCACCGATGCAGGGCCATTTTTTTCCATCCAATGACATCACCGATGCAGGGCCATTTTTTTCCATCCAATGACATCACCGATGCAGGGCCATTTTTTTCCATCCAATGACACCGCCGATGCAG